>QRDG01000507.1:1525592-1866123 GCA_012064385.1 Puccinellia tenuiflora
TCCGGAGTCGAGGGTCTCTCTACCTACCCCAACGAGCCGCACTACACGCCCCGGCAGCAAGGCAAGAGATAACCTAACCTTCTTGGCATCTAGAATCCTATTGTTTTATAAACATATTTTATCCACCATAATATTGCGTGCGATTCCAATGCCACTTTTGATCAAGATCTAGAGTATCCTATGAATGCATGTTTTTCCCCGAACCAATACATGTTTCCCCTCCTATGAACCATAGGTATGATGTGTTGGCCGGATACAAAAATATATTTGTTGTTATATGCTTAGCTATTCTTAGCCATGCTTAGTCGTTTGTCTATTTATGTCCGTTGATTAATTTCCATATTGATGATTGATGATGGAATGTTCGGACATGGTGGTTGTTGTTGGTACTTAATTAATTTGCTTAAAAGGTTTGGGTGAGTTGCCATCGGGGATGGTGTTTTGCCTCACTCTTGCCCCTAGGTGCGAGTTCCTGTCTTCGGACTCAAGGTTTGAGCGTGCTGCCATTGGTGGGGGTATGGGCTCCTTACTAACTGAATAACTTGTGCGGGCGTATCCAAGGGTCCTCTAGTTCGATTTTCCATTTGCATGTGGGTGTGTGAGTGGAAAATAAAATGATGGGGATGATTTGTGTTTAGGACGTGGTGATGGGAGCAGGGGCTGAAATAGGCTGGGTAAACTTGCCCTGTCGCCACAGATGACTCTTGGATAGTCTCACGCGAGGTAAAGGTTTAACCACGCCCACTCGCCGGCCTTCCCCAGAAGAGGGCCAATCAGGTGAGCCGGACGGTACCAATGGGTAAATTAGTACACCCCTGCAGGGTTAATCTTTTCGAAAAGCCGTGTCCACAGTTATGGACGCCTTGGGAATGGATTTATGGGATCATAAATAACTTTAACCTAATTAAAATTTGGCAGCTAGAGGTTGCAATTACAACGTGTGACAAAAGGTTCATTTCCTCGAGGGTGATTCGGGGGAGTGCCTTGGTGGTGACGAGTGTTTATTCTTGGTACTACTTGGTTCGATGAGAACCGAAGGAAAAAGTTACTCTCATACCCCTTTTTCAGAAAATATTCTGAGTAGACGATGCCTTTGAGTCATTTATGTCTTTTATAAAGGAAAACTAGCTTTATGCAAAAATAGTTACATACAGCTTTAGAGCCTCCGTCAGCATTGGGCCTATATCGCCCTACTAAACTTGCGAGTACGTCGTACTCAGTCTCTCTTTGCTGCCTTTATTAATTTGTTTCAGAGGAGGACGACACCGAGCACACATGTGGGTTCTTCGTGGATGTCGACGAGTAGTTCGGGGTTCCCAGGTGGCAGCTTGGGACGTCCTGGAACAAGCTGGCATGGGGTTATGTTTTATGTGTAGGCCTCTTAGGCCATATATTTTGAATTGTTGGGTCGGTGACCTTTTGTGTGTAATATTTGTATCTTTCTCATATATGAGTTGCTATATGAATCTTTGTGTCGTAGAGTCTGTGATGTGCCAGTTGTTCCACAAGTCTCGATCTCTTTATTATAAATGATAGCTATGTCTGAGCTTATGGCATGATCGAAGTGTTGCGTGCCGATGATCCATTCCGAGCACGTGCCAAAGGTTTTGGCCTGGGATTGGTAAACCCAGTAACCTTCGATTGTGTAGCATGACCGGTTGCACAAAGCTTCATTGTATAGTTCTGGGGTCGGGGCGCTACAAGGACGGCGTGGCAGGGCTTCTGGACATCCTTCCAGGGCTTGGGGAGGCCGGAGATGGTCGGTGGCGGCGGCGCGGTCCACGGCGGGCTCGGTCGGCCACGGGGAAGACAGAGATGTTGAGCTCGATTCATGGCGCCTTAGCTCGATTCCGTGGGAGGAAAGGTAGTGCGTGATGAGGGGGATAGGATGGCGGCGTCGGCTTGAGGTCGGGTGGCCGGAGACGACGCTGCCTGTGATGGCGGTGGCGGCGGGCAGAGGCTCGGTTAGGGTTAGGGTTACGAGCCGGGGAGAAAGAGGTAGAGGGAGGAAAGAGGGGGAGCAGAGGGCGATGGCATGCTCCACTTATCCACGCAGAGGAGCAGGTGGCGCGGCACGGCCAGCAGAGCGGCATGGCGCCAGTGTGATGCCCACAAGTATAGGGGATCGCTGAAGTCTTCGTTGGGAAGTATTACCTCAAATTTATAGTTCGACACGATGGGAACACAAGAATATTAATAAGACCTAAGCAATTGAGGCGTCACTCTCAACCACACCTGTATATCAATAACTTGTAGCAGTAGTAGTGATGGCAGTAAAGGATTCAAGCGAGCAGAAATAAAATAGCAATAGTAACCAGGGTTTCCCAGTTTTCACCGGAAAAGTGAAAGTGTAACTCAGAGATTTAAAACGTAGGCATGAGGTGACATCGGGGCGTTGCATGAATGAGATTGATCATATAATAAAGTAAAGCTAGCAATGGGGTTTTTCTCTAACTCCGATGTATGTAGGTATGTGTTCCTTAAATAGTTGTGCGTACTAACCAAGAGAATTTGCACAACATCTATTGCCCTACCTGCCCATTTCACCGGGGCCAACTTGGAACTACAGGTAATTAAGGTCTACCCTTTCGTGTAGATCAGGACAATGCATTAACACTCCATAAACACATAGGATCCTCAAACTAAAACATCTCCCCCTTGTTTTCCCTATATGTCACTTTTAGGGTTCGCAGGTTCAACATAATAGCAGGTGATACACTTTGCAGATAAATACCAAACTCAATTATCTGATGAAGCAAATAAGTTTAGTACTGAAATCATGCCACTCGGGCCCTAGTAGCAAGCATTAAACATAGCATAAGTGCACCAACACAATACAAAAGTATCCTCAAGATATACCCTAGGATTATCGAACAACGGGTAGCATTACATGGTCAATCTCATCCAATCCCCATCCACCTCACATGCCTACAGCAAACTACTCACACATGGTGATGGAGAAAGAGCTCATGGTCGATGGAGATGAAGGCGGTGAAGATGGCGGTGAAGACGGCCTCCGGATCCCTCCACCGGAGGAGAAATCCTGGATCAATCTGTCCCCGAAACGAAGAACGTGGTGGCGGCGGCGGTGTGTTTCGCGAAAACTCCTCTCCTCCTAGGGCAAGCGTTTTTTCTCGTATATAAAGGGGTACGTCAAAGACCGGAGGCGAGACGGTGCCCGAGGCCCATTTGGGGTGGGCCCACGTGGCCAGGTATAGGGGCCGCGTGGGGCCACCTCATTTGGCCCTCCGGCACCCCCTCGTGTCCATCCTTTTGTCCATCGTGCTTCTTTTCCAGAAAAACTGACGTGGTATTTTTCCCCGATTTTATTTCCTGCAAAAATAGCCAGAGGAGAGACTTTGCTAAAAACAACGTCAGAATCAGCAGTTTTATTCAAATATGGAAGGATCCCGGAGCAAATTATGAGGCAAAGTGCTTGGAAAAGTGGATGCATTTTGGATGCATCAGCTCCCCCAAGCTTAGCTCGTTGTTTGTCCTCAAACAACTCAAACACAGTGCAGAAGTGATAAAAAGACTTTGACAAGAACTTTGCATTGCATATGTGACACTGTTTAATAGCAACAAGTACTCAACACTTAATTCCTACAACAACTAACAGAATGCTAGCAAAGGTATATCTCATCAATGTTAAAGCATCTATACATGTTGCAAGAGAAATAACACATAGTGTTAAGGCTTGGATGGGTTTGCCTAACTGTAGAAATAAACAAAGGTTCTTGCATCGCTTTTGATTGAATCATGTATTGACTAGTGAACTCATTGTGCTTACAACCTTGCTCTCAATTTTATCAAAACATTTGATGTTCCCAATTATGACTCACATGCTTGACAAACTCGTAGTTAAAAGCCTCATGCCTCGTGAATACGAGTACCTACACCATGTGTTACTCAACTCGTGTAGCTAGGCAAGCTCGAGTTTTTTCAGTCATTGCGAGAATAAAAGCATCATTAAGAGCGTCAACCGGGGTACCTCTTGTCCCAGGACATGGACAAGCCCATGTCCAAACAACAAGACAAACGGACAATGAACAATCTCAGCACTTCTTTTATTTACTAATAGTTTAGCTTTTTATTATAAAGTGCATCACTGAATGTTCACTATGATATGCCGTAAATTTCCACCATGAATGATACATGGCTTGAGTTGGCGGCCCAGGCGTCTCTCTAGTCAATTATTCCCACTCCTCAAACTTACTAAGTTTCCACATTTATTTCGACATGATAGGCATCCATAGACAAAGGTACATGATATCAACTAATTTTAATTTAAGTGCAATGTTAAAAGCTTTCCATGTGACAGCACATTTAAGCTAACTCCTAACCACTGAGCTTGTCAAGCATATGACTTCATTTTTAACATTTGAAAAATTCTTTCACTTTCTCTGTGGTTGGCAAGTTTAGTAAGCACAATGGGATGCGTAGACCTTTGTTTAGAGCTACAGTTGTTCAAACCATAGCCAAGTATTATCACTAAATAATATCTCACTTGCATCATCATACACACTAAAACATGGTGAAGATAAACATTTGCTACCAGTTCCCTAGATGTTAAAGAAACTATGATGTGCATACTTGCTGTTATTAAAAAGTCCTTATAAGCACGGCAAAGGTGTCATACCTTTCATCTACTTCATGCACATCAGCTCATCATTGTTGTTCTCCTCTCCCAACTTCGAACTGCACAATAAAAACTCAAATCTGCCAGAAAATGTCACTACATTCAGTACTGTTTTTACCCTACTTAAACACCTCATAATTTTCTCATATTTTACAGGTGTGTAGGCCGTGAAAAGTTACAGTTGTGGTTAAAATTTCAGCTCAATTGGAGTTGCAGAAAAAAGATGAAAAATAAAACAGTGAGCAGATTTCAGAAGTTCCTGCACCTCCATTTTTGCATCGGATTCAAGAAAACGAAAATCTTTTTGTTCTTTTTGGTTTTTAGAAGCATAAAGTAAATGACCAGAAGTAAATAAACAAGAAGAACAAATAGAATCTTTTTGTGTTTTTGCAATTTCAAAGAAAGAAACCGAAACAAAATAAGAGTGATATAAAACAACGAAATGAGAGGAAGAGAAGTACTCCCCCAAGCTTGCAGTCAAGCTAATATCCTGGGTGGTAGCCATATCCACCACTTCCGCCTCCAGGGTAGTGACCATATGGGTAGACTCCCATGCTTGGGCATTGCGGCATCTCTTGAGGTTGGTACCCCTGCATTGTTGGAGCTTGTGCCTCCTCCTGCGGTGGCTCTTCCCTCACGATCCACTTTCCAGTGCTCCTGTCAAAGAGGTCAGTACAGGGGAGCCTAATGGACACTTTCTGTCCATTAGTACTCAAATATGTGTAGAGATGAATCTCCCCATACGGAACACTTATTCCCATGTTGGAAATCAAAGCAAAATCAAGTAATGTGGACTTCTCTACAAGGGTTCCCATATTATCATTATATCCTCTTTCATCTTTAATGTATTTATAGACCAAAGTAGCAATAGCACCAGCATAAATAGGGGTTCCATCAGTGGTATTTCTACTTACAACATTATGCAATGATCTAGCAAGAATTACCCCCAAGTTATACTCACATGACTTGTTCTCTTTTGCACATTTAAGCAAATAAATAATAGGTCCAGTGCAGGCAGAAGTGTTGTCTCTTGCAAGAAAGCCTCTTGCAAGGAACAATGCAAAGTACCTCAAGCTAGGGTGCTGTATGTGAGTAAATTTTCCCCTATTTAGTCTATCAAGGGAATTAACAGAAACAGAATGCCAGAAATTAACAAGTTCAGGATTTGAATTAGCACCGGTTTCTTCCCAACTCCCCGTGTTTGCTACACCTATAGCATTGCAAAACTCATCTGGATACATAACAAGACGCTCTCCCTTCATACTAATCTTGCAAACAAAAGTGAGAGAATGTGCCTTACTTTTATTCTTGTGCCTATGAGTCTCGGGCCCTTCGAATCTGAAGGTAGAGAGGAACTCTCGTGAGAGTTCCTCGTATGTGTCCTGTGGGTTTTGAGAAAATGTCAGCAACCCGGTCGCTGTGGCGAAGGAGTTGAAATCCTCTTCCATTCCCCATTGTTGAAGAACACGGGGGTCTTGCCATCTCATCGTGTGAATCCTCAACTTCTCCCCCACAAATGACGCGGAGTCCTCCCAAAGGTGATTGTCATCGTAGTTGAGGGAGACTCTGCATGCTCTTCTCTTGGGCCTTGAGCACATCCCAAGCAATCCTTTGCCCTTGCTAAACATGGCACCTTGCTGCCCATAAATAAATTTCAACAAAAATCAAGATGTGAAACTCTAATACAACATTAAGCCATCCACATCTAGTCTCCACATCAATATCATGCATCAATATCAACTAGAAAACTTAAATCCATGAATTTCTCAAACAAATTTAGTGACACCTAGTGCAGAAAAATACTTGGGATACAAAGCACAAGAACAAAAAATAATTGGATGAGTGGAGAAGTCACATACCAAGGAGTAATCCCACCAAACAGATTCGAGAAAACTGCTCTAAACTTGGAGATCCAGGGAGAGCAGCAAGAGAGCACGAAATTTTTTGGAGAAAATACCTGGAGCTGGTTTTCTGTCGAGAGGAAGGAGATGAGCCCCGACTCCTCACCTAACTCCACCTGTGGACCAAAGTGGGGGTCCCACGCGGCCAGGTACAGTGGCCGCGGGGGGCACCCTCTTTTGGCCCCTGGTGGCCTTCTGGTGTCCCTCTTTTGGCTGTGAACTCTCCCGTGAAAATAACTTACCTCTGAATTTTTCTAGAATTTTTCGAGAAAATTTTCTACAGAGACTTTTTCAAACTAGATTTCTGAAATTTCTGCACTTTGAAATAAATATGCCCAAGCAAATATTCTAAGAATTCTTGAGTATATAAAATAAAAAATGCAAGCAATCTTTATAGGAATCAAGTTTGTATCATTTCCACATTAATAATGAGGTTGATCAGGTCTCATTAATAATATGTAAAGGATATAACACATGATCTTTATTTTTATTTGTAAAGAAGAGATTCAAGTTACCTCATATTTGATTGGAATAGTTCCAATAATTATGGTCGCATATTTTGGTTCAGGAGGTGGTAATGGAATTTCAAAGCTTCCAACTATAAGAGTATTTCTTTTAATGCAATTCACCATTTGGTTTACCATTGTAACAGCTTTCTTCTTGGGGAAATAGATAGTGTGCTCCTTTCCTTTAACGTTGAATGTCACTTTGCTTTCAGTGCAATCTATCACAGCCCCTGCAGTGTTTAAGAAAGGTCTACCAAGGATAATAGACAAGTTATCATCCTCAGGCATATCTAATACAACAAAGTCTGTAGGGATTAACACATTAGCAACAGAAATAGGTACATTCTCACATATTCCAATAGGTATAGCAGTTGATTTATCAGCCATTTGCAATGAAACTTCAGTTCAAACCAATTTGTTTAAATCAAGTTTCTTATACAAAGAGAAAGGCATGACACTAACACCAGCCCCCAAATCACATAGTGCATATATCACATAAGTTTCTTTAATATGACAAAGAATAGTTGGAATACCGGGATCTCCACGTTTTTCAGGCACTTTCCCTTTAAAGGAGTAATCAGCAAGCATAGCAGTAATAGCATCAGTAGAAATCTTTCTTTTATTAGTGACAATATCTTTCATGTATTTTGAATAAGGAGGAATTTTAATAGCATAAACAAGAGGAATTTGCAAATATAAAGATTTAATCAACTCAAAGAACTTCTCAAATCTAGTGTCATCCAAAGTTTTCATTACCTCTTGAGGATATGGTATGGGTCTTTGTACCCATGGATCCCTTTCTTTACCTTTTTGTGGATTTGGATGGTTTTTCTTCTTGTTCTTCTCAGTAGATGGTTGAGGGTCTTCCTTCTCAGTTGCTTCAGGTTCTTCAACATTTTCATCTTCTTGTGGTTCTTCTTCAGGTGAGGATGATTCCTCCTCTTCATTATTATTATCTTCAGTCTCAGCATCAGAAATAGAGATATCATTATCTTGTTCTTCAGAATCATCTTTATCTTGGTTTTCATTGGGAGATTTGCCTGCAGAAAGTTTCTTCTTTCGAGCTTCTTGCTCTTTCCTCTTAGGATGGCCTTCAGGATAGTCGGGGTCCTGAGTACTTGCACCTCCCCTAGTATTAACTCCACAAACCTGTTTCTTCATATTAAGCTTTTCATACAATTGATTTTGAAGAGAAATCATTTGTTCTACTTGATTATTCATCATCTCACAATGTTTAACAATTCGTTTTACCTCTCCCACATTGGCATGCAAACTTTCATGAAGAAATTTAATTTTGTGAGAGTTTTCCACGATCATCATTCTAATATAATGCTCTTCGGGATCATGACGATAAGCAAAATCATTCTCATATGATACTTCAGTAAAGGATGTTACCTTTTCATTACCTTTTGTGGTGATAATAACATTGACTGGGATAGGAAAACATGGTTGATCATTAGGAAGTTTGACACCCATTTCAGATAATTCCTTGAGATGAGAGGTTTTAATTCCCTTCTCTTTAATGTCCTTTGAGGCTTCTTTCATTGCCTCTTTGTCCAGTTTGAGTATACCTCCTTTCTTCTCCGGAAATATCTCATCAGTATTCCAATCATCATAATTCTTTGAGATAGTTTGCAATAACTCAATTGCTTCATCAACGGTCCTTTCCCTAAAAACATTACCTGCAATACTATCAAGATAGCCTCTGGTGTTTTCAGTTAGTCCATTGTAAAATATATCAAGTATTTCATTATTCTCGAAGCCATGGGTAGGACATTTCCTAACCATCTTATTATACCTCCCCCAAGCTTGGGGTAAATCCTCCTTCTCTTTCTGTGAAAAATTACTAATCTCAAGGGTTAGAGCATGAATTTTATTAGCAGGGAAGTACTTATTAAAGAACATCCGCAAACATTCTTCCTTGCTAGTAATACATCCAGGTTCTAAACAATTATACCAAGTTTTAGCACTTCCTCCCAAAGAAAAAGGAAACAATTTTAAGAAATAGTAGCATTGGTTAATTTCATCTTTCCCAAATAACACAGATAAATCATGCAAATCAGCAATGTGATCGAAAGGAAACTCATCCTCTCTCCCATAAAACTTAGACTTCTCAGACCTTCCAATCACTTCAGGATCAACGTTAAACTCATAGTCTTTATCATTAATTTTAATAGCTGGACCATTCATTTTATCAGTAACAGGAAAATAGTCATCAAGAGGAGAATTTATATAGCTAGCAAGTTTATCCATTTCATCATAATCTGGACTCATGAAAGCCTTAATAATAGCATCCTCTTTCTCAGAAGAAGTTTCCATATCATCACAATATTCCCTATCTTCTAGTTCAGATTCCACATTTTTACTAATAGAAGATTCAGGATTCTCAGGTGTTTCAGTTATCTCAGATATTTCAGGAATTTCAGGTGTTTCAAGTGTCACTTCTTTGTCTATGCTACCACATGTTAAATCACTTTCATTACTAGTAGACATTTTAGACAATGGTGAACTAGAAACAATCTTTCCCTTTTTCTTAGGAACAACAGCAGAAGCAACATCAGGTGAAAAGTTTTGCCTACTTGGCAAGTCCTTACCTCCTCGAGTAGTGGAAGGCCTCACTTCCTTAGGAGTGCTCTTCTCCTTTCCCATGGTTAGGAACAAGAAAATGCAGCAAATAAATGATATCAAGTTGTCTTACCAATAAAGCTAGGCTCCCGGGCAACGGCACCAGAAAACGTCTTGATGCCCACAAGTATAGGGGATCGCTGAAGTCTTCGTTGGGAAGTATTACCCCAAATTTATAGTTCAACACGATGGGAACACAAGGATATTAATAAGACCTTAGCAATTGAGGCATCACTCTCAACCACACCTATATATCAATAACTTGCAGCAGTAGTAGTGATGGCGGTAAAGGATTCAAGCGAGCAGAAATAAAACAGCAATAGTAACAAGGATTTCCCAGTTTTCACCAGAAAAGTGAAAGTGTAACTCAGAGATTTAAAACATAGGCATGAGGTGACAGCGGGGTGTTGCATGAATGAGATTGATCATATAATAAAGTAAAGCTAGCAATGGGGTTTTTCTCTAACTCCGATGTATGTAGGTATGTGTTCCTTAAATAGTTGTGCGTACTAACCAAGAGAATTTGCACAACATCTATTGCCCTACCTGCCCATTTCACCAGGGCCAACTTGGAACTAGAGGTAATTAAGGTCTACCCTTTCGTGTAGATCGGGACAATGCATTAACACTCCATAAACACATAGGATCCTCAAACGAAAACATCTCCCCCTTGTTTTCCCTATATGTCACTTTTAGGGTTCGCAGGTTCAACATAATAGCAGGTGATACACTTTGCAGGTAAATACCAAACTCAATTATATGATCAAGCAAATAAGTTCAGTACTGAAATCATGCCACTCGGGCCCTAGTAGCAAGCATTAAACATAGCATAAGTGCACCAACACAATACAAAAGTATCCTCAAGATAAACCCTAGGATTATCGAACAACGGGTAGCATTACATGGTCAATCTCATCCAATCCCCATCCACCTCACATGCCTATAGCAAACTAATCACACATGGTGATGGAGAAAGAGCTCATGGTCGATGGAGATGAAGGCGGTGAAGATGGTGGTGAAGACGGCCTCCGGATCCCTCCACCGGAGGAGAAATCCTGGATCAATCTGTCCCCGAAACGAAGAACGTGGTGGCGGCGGCGGTGTGTTTCGCGAAAGCTCCTCTCCTCCTAGGGCAAGCGTTTTTTCTCGTATATAAAGGGGTACGTCGAAGACCGGAGGCGAGACGGTGCCCGAGGCCCATTTGGGGTGGGCCCACGCGGCCAGGTACAGGGGCCGCGTGGGGCCACCTCATTTGGCCCTCCGGCACGCCCTCGTGTCCATCCTTTTTTCCATCGTGCTTCTTTTCCAGAAAAACTGACGTGGTATTTTTCCCTGATTTCATTTCCTGCAAAAATAGCCAGAGGAGAAACTTTGCTAAAAACAGCGTCAGAATCAGCAGTTTTATTCAAATATGGAAGGATCCCGGAGCAAATTATGAGGCAATGTGCTTGGAAAAGTGGATGCATTTTGGATGCATCACAGTGCTGTTCCCGGCACAGTGAGGAAGGAGGGTGAGAGGAGAGGATGACAGGGGTGGCCCACCCGTCAGATTTTAACTCTTTTCCCTCCTTTTCTTTTTAGTTTAAAACTAGTAGGGTTTTAGGAATTTAGTTAAGGCCTTTAACCATTTTCAAAAATTCCGGGAAAATTCACAGAGGCTCCCCGTAACATTTAGCACCTCCACAAAAATTGGTGTTGCAATTTAAATTGTTTTGGACAACAATTGTTCACAGGATTTGATTATAGTCATTTTGATAATTTCCAAAATATATTTATTTGGAGCACTTAAGCATTTCCAAAAATAATGAAATTATTCATGGAGGCTCCCAATATATTAAAGAAGCTCCCCATAATTTTCTTTTGAATTTTTGGAAAGTTTAACTTAGTTGCAAAAATAGAATTTGGATAGAACCAATTTTGAATTCTCAAATTTAAATCTTTGCTTGTCAATAATTGGATTTTGACAATTGGTTATAATATGTAAACTTGGAACTTCCTAACAATTTGGAAGTCCAAGAATAATGTGGCGCCCTCGCTTAGAAAAGCAAGGCCACGTCGTGAAATATGCTATTCCCTGGATCGAGTATGGATAGCAATTCACAAATAGATGTAATACCATGCATCAATGTCAAATAAATATTACATCGCGAGATCCATAAATAAAATATTCTTTATAAATTGCATAGCCAAAGGCTAGCGTGAATGTAAAGTTTGACAGCGGAAACATAAGTAGCACAGAGAGCTTCATCATCTTCATGTGCCACTGGCATTCATGTTGGTTGCAAGCTCGAAAAGATAGACGTCCTCACTCGTCATCGTAAAAACCTGCAACATTAACGTTGCAGCCCAGGGAATTTGGGTCAATACCTTGTAACAAGCCGGCAAGTGAATACTATGGTGGATTATAAAATGGCAAGACTGAAACTACATGCTTATTTGGCTGGTGGAGTTCAAGGCTATTGCGTAAAGCAAATTTTGTCCTACTTTTCACAAAACATTATCTTTCTCAAAAAGAATATGAGACACACCCATGGAACGCATCCAAGGTCTCATTTACCCGTGTTCACCCATCAAATTTTTATTTATGAAATTGGAATGAGGAGATTTTCCATCGACATCCTTGTCCAGCTGCTCAGAATTGTCCGTAACCGGGGACACGGCTATGATCATAGTTTTACTACTCTCGAGAGTTTGTGGCACTTTCCCCACTAGACTCGATCAACCCATTCCATCCTTAACCCTCATTTAGTGAAAAGGAAAGGAGAAGACCAAGACGAGACTTTTCAGAAGTACTTTCCCGTGGTACTACTAGCGAGATCACCGTCCACCTACCCCGCTACATCTTCAGATCTCGCTGACCCAGGTCCATACAACTTACTCCGTCAAGACAGAGCCCATATGACTAGTGGCTGCACTGGAAGCAATCTAAACGCAGAGTGACATTAGGGCTGGACTAACGAGCTACTCGGTTCGTTAAGGCTCGGCTCGTTAAGACTCGTGATCGTTAAGGCTCGAATCATTAAGCTCATTAAGGATAACGAGCTAAATATAAAGTTTGGCTCTGTTCGTTATATGTTCACGAGCGCTCGCGAGTAGCTCATTAAGAAAATACATCAGTAATCAAGATACATCATGTCGTCATGCATAAAAAATCATAGGTCCAGCAGTTCACAAACAGGAATACATGCACACATCAAGCTAATTGAGCAACCTAGCTAGTAATTATTAGAAACAAAGTAAGTGCTAGCAAAAAAATGGAATAGGAACTACTGACGCAGCCATGTGACATGCTGCTACCGAGCTTAACGAGTAGCTCATGAAACTCGTTAAATCGATTGTTTAACTCGTTAGTGTTAACGAGCAAAAATTGCTGCTCAGATCGGATCGTTAAGATAACGAGCCGAGCTCAAACGAGTCGAGCAGCCGAGCGTTCATTAAGCTCGCCGAGCTTAGAGCTTTGTGTCCAGCCCTAAGTGACATCGAATCTCTTTGTTCCTGGGTGGCCGTTCACAAGTGCACGTACTCAGGTACCCGCAGAACTGGGCCTGAGCAGCCACTCAACTTTAACCCACCAATAGAGCAAACCAATTGCCACCCAGGTAGTTCATTAACTTAGTAGAGTTTGTATCCTTTCGTACTACAATAAAACATTTCAGCATAGCAGTTCTAACTTCTACCAAGTGAATGGGTTCCTAAATCAACAGGAATAAAGGGAGGTATACTAAACAGGTCTGCATAGCAATATAGTAGTACACCTATCATGCATACTACTGAAATAGTCTACAGTGCATATATAATAAATAGTAGGTCTTTCATGAAAGGGTGTATACACTTGCCTTTTGGAACTTGTCGTTGCTCACACACTCTTTTTCAACGTAGCTCATAGCTCTCCGTTCAATCTATACAATACAAACAATTGACAATAAGCAACAATACAACAATCAAAAGAATCAAACATAACAACAAACATAGATGGAAACAAACAAAACTAGGTTGGTGGTCCAAGTTTCAATACATGATCCAATATGCAAAATGAATCATGTATTTGGGTTAGGGTGTCCAATTATGGTCGGCATGAGAACAAGATAGCTCACCCAAGGAGAACGAATGTCGTTGTAGCCGAGGAGAAAGACGACCACGGGACATGATGTAGACAGGTAGTCGACGTAGATTATCATGCATGACCTCCGGGAAGTAGTCGATGTAGTCGAGGTAGAGTTGCGCAAGAACGGGGCGCAAGTTGTTACGCGATTGTTGTAGACGGCCGGTGCGCGACATGCTCTGGTGGCGATCTTCGATGTCGTGGACGGTAGGACTTCAACGACGGTGCGATAAACCGAAACAAAAAGGTGCACCAACATGTCCTGGGGGTAGGCCTTGACGAGGGGAATCTTCTGGTGTGAGGAATTAATGGGGTGGACACCATGGAGAACAAGATCCGACGATGAACTCGATTTTGGGACTGAAGTTGGCATATTTTGTATGGCCTGTAGAGGTCTCCTCATGGAAAACTTTATGAACGAGAATGATAGAGGAGGATGAGGAACACGATGTGACACGATTGGATCGTCTTTATACACCTTGAGGAGGGAGATCGGGAGATGGATGCCAACAAGTGGCATTCGGTTCACCGACTGGGATTGCACAAATAAATCCTCGAAGTGAGAAAATAATTGTCTGAATGGAACCTCTATCTAATTTACAGCATGTTTCGCGTTGAAGTCGAGAGGAAATAGTCACTAGAATAGGTGGAATAGGGAGGGGAAAAGATACAGCCATGTGTGTTGTAACATACGACCTGTACGTGCTCGTGCACGAGATAGGAGCAGCTCGGTTGGGATGGTGGGGGGCTTCTGGGCTTCGGGTGGTCATCGTGCTCGGGCGAGTCGACGATGGCGTGCGTCGCAGTGAGGCAAAGACGATGGCGTGGCCCACGATCTCGTTTGTGTCCTGGAACAGCGACGAGGAGTGGACGGAGCGACGGCGGCGATGACGACCTCGTGTTGAGCACCGAAGCGACGATCGGCTGCGGAAAAAAATAGAGGATAGGGTCAGGAGGCTGCGCACGGTCATGGAGAATAGGAGGAGACCATAAAGGGGCGGTTCGGTCAGCAACCGTGGCCGGAGAAGATTGAGAAATTCGGCGGCGAGGCGGAGCTCCGGTGAAGAAATGCGGCGGACTAGGCGCATGATTCAGAGGGGTAGGAGAGGGGAAATGGAGAGGAGGCCGAGGGCTTCGCATAGAAACAAACGGCGATTGATTTGGTGGTGTAAATCGCCCGCAATCAATTTGGGAAGAGGAGATAGCCATTGAACCGTAACGGACGTGCGTTACGTCCTGAGGTTGAAGATGCTGATGACGTTATCTATTTTTCTTTTTCTTTATTTCTGCTTTCTTTTATATCTTTGGAAATAGAGCTCCAATTCAATTCAAATAAATTGGTAAAAATTTGTAAAAATCAAAATATCCATTTTAAATACTTTGAAACCTTTTCCACAATATTATATTTTGAAATAAATTCAAATATTCCATAAAGGCCTATTTGGCAACTTTATCTCATTTTATGAAATAGGGGTTTTATAATATCTTTTCAAATCATTTAAAATCCAGAAAATATTATGAGTAATAATATTAAATATAAAACATGATAAACTCATTTTCATAATAAAATAATTTAGGAGAAATCTTTTTATTAAAACGTAGTTTGATAAATCCTCTTAAAAAAATTACCCATTTATCTCGGGCTATATAAAATAATCCCAAATAAATATTTTATTTCCAAAACTTTAAAACTTGAAAATAGGAGGTAAAAAGAATACTTAAAAGAAAATATCTTTGAAGATGTCAAAAATATCTTTTATAAAAAAAATTCTTCATATTTGGAGGCTTTCATTTATCTAATAACAAAAGTTTTAGAATTTCGTGATTTTTATAACATTCCAAAGTTTTGGAATGTTACAGACTACCACCCTTAAAAGGAATCTCGTCCCCGAGATTCGAAGAGGCTAGAAGGACATAGGTTCTAGGACAACTGGGTGGGCTACCACCCTTAAAAGGAACTTTTGTTGGCAGTCTTGACTCTTGCCTTCAAGCTGGGGTCCATATGAATTTTATGAATCCTTGTTGGGTCAACTTTGTAATCAACTGTTTGAGTCAAGCTTCGTCATCTTCAATCCATAGATATAGCATGTACCCGCTCTTCATAACGACATGATGATTCATTTGTACTTAGATGATATGTTGGGATCCTTGTATCATAAGCTTAATTTCCAATAGTTGGATGCCTCTTCAAATAACTTCGGGTATTGGATGATCACTCTTTTGATCTATCTGAAGACCAAGATGAGAGAAATTCCCATCATGGCATTCAAACTGCAATGTCTTTGTAGGTTTCTATCTTCTGATTGACTCCCTTGAATGAACACTGCGCCAGATTTTCTAACGAAACTCTCATGGTGGGCAAACACTTCCATTGCACGATTCCTTCTTCTTCAAGAGAGCTGAGGTTTAGCCTCACCGTATTTTATACGACTTGGCAGCACTTGCCTTAATTTAAGGGTATAACATTTATTACCATCCTATGGTTTAGGCTTTTCATCGTCGGCTCTCTCATAGGTATGTCACTCAAGACTTATCATTCCGCATAACAAAAATGAATGATATGAGTAGTAGTCATGGGGGCCAATCCACGACGCACTCAATCATCACCTTGCACTTGGTCTGGTGAGTCTCGTATTCTAATACTCGGTCATCCTCACTTGTCCAACAGAAAGTTTCCAATCTGCAAGACAGCCTAGACTATCGATTCTTCAAACTATTGGGTACCGTAAAAATTCCTATACATCATCACTTCACATCTTGGAGATTCTTCATTGCTTCTCCTCCTTGGTTTTGTTGTTGGCTAGTCTTCAGGTCTTCAACGAAATATGTGAGATTGGATTTTCATCACTCGTTGTATTCTGCATCTCTCATTATGGTTGGTCTATTGTTGAGCCATCTGATTGGCTTTGTTGGGCCTAGAATGGGTGAATAGAGATAGAAGGATATAAGAGAAGTACTCATATACAACGTCGATTCGCCAGCAGCATCTCCTTCAGCGTTTCTTCTTCTTGTTGTTTGGTACAATAGGATTTTTTTTTTCATCACTTTACCTCTTTAGTTTCTACTCCCACATTCTACTTCTTCTTACAGACCATTTCCTCAACACTTGAGTCACCCGAGTCTGAGCTTTCATCAGCAGCTACATTGCATAAGGCATCTTGAGGTGGCTATCATCGTCCTGGTTGGTATGTGGGTGAGACATATGGTTTTGGTTTAGCATTAATGAGTAGAGATAGAAAGGTCTAAGAGAAGTATTCCTACCCACACACAGCAGATCAAGGCAAATCATCTTACAAACAACATCTAGCAAGCAACAAGCAACAAACAATAGAGATAAAACAACTATTCCTATTTAATTTTCGAAAATATAGTTTGGATAACAAACAAACACAATAAAGGTTTTGAAAATAAGCATGATAGTACTGCCATACCACAATTTGGTAAGTCAATACAATACCACGATAACGTTATTCTAATATAATGGTGGTCTAGTCTATCTATTTCTTCAGTGCTTCAAGTCCCTCTTCTATTTCTTTGGGTTCATCAGGATATCACTGGTTGTTGTGAAGTCTAAATTGAAGACTTCAACGGATGCACTTGATGGCTTCACATGCTTGTCAAGTTGATCTTCAACGCCTTCGGGAACAGTTCTCAGTTATGGACATCTATAAATAAGATAAGATAACTTAGAAAGCGATTAGATGAGTAGGTTACAAGAAAGATATTAGGAAATTTTTGGACAAGTAGAAAATAACATTTGTTCCTATGGTCATTCCTATGTCTAATCCAAACCTATGGTTTTCGAGGCTACAGGCAACATTACGCTCTGATACCATCTTGTGCCGCCCTCGCTTAGAAAAGCAAGGCCACGTCGTGAAATATGATATTCCCTGGATCGAGTATGGATAGCAATTCACAAATAGATGTAATACCATGCATCAATGTCAAATAAATATTACATCGCGAGATCCATAAATAAAATATTCTTTATAAATTGCATAGCCAAAGGCTAGCGTGAATGTAAAGTTTGACAGCGGAAACATAAGTAGCACAGAGAGCTTCATCATCTTCATGTGCCACTGGCATTCATGTTGGTTGCAAGCTCGAAAAGATAGACGTCCTCACTCGTCATCGTAAAAACCTGCAACATTAACGTTGCAGCCCAGGGAATTTGGGTCAATACCTTGTAACAGGCCGGCAAGTGAATACTATGGTGGATTATAAAATGGCAAGACTAAAACTACATGCTTATTTGGCTGGTGGAGTTCAAGGCTATTGCGTAAAGCAAATTTTGTCCTACTTTTCACAAAACATTATCTTTCTCAAAAAGAATATGAGACACACCCATGGAACGCATCCAAGGTCTCATTTACCCGTGTTCACCCATCAAATTTTTATTTATGAAATTGGAATGACGAGATTTTCCATCGACATCCTTGTCCAGCTACTCAGAATTGTCCGTAACCGGGGACACTACTATGATCATAGTTTTACTACTCTCGAGAGTTTGTGGCACTTTCCCCACTAGACTCGATCAACCCATTCCATCCTTAACCCTCATTTAGTGAAAAGGAAAGGAGAAGACCAAGACGAGACTTTTCAGAAGTACTTTCCCGTGGTACTACTAGCGAGATCACCGTCCACCTACCCCGCTACATCTTCAGATCTCGCTGACCTAGGTCCATACAACATACTCCGTCAAGACAGAGCCCATATGACTAGTGGCTGCACTGGAAGCGATCTAAACGCAGAGTGACATCGAATCTCTTTGTTCCTGGGCGGCCCTTCACAAGTGCACGTACTCAGGTACCCGCAGAACTGGGCCTGAGCAGCCACTCAACTTTAACCCACCAATAGAGCAAACCAATTGCCACCCAGGTAGTTCATTAACTTAGTAGAGTTTGTATCCTTTCGTACTACAATAAAACATTTCAGCATAGCAGTTCTAACTTCTACCAAGTGAATGGGTTCCTAAATCAACAGGAATAAAGGGAGGTATACTAAACAGGTCTGCATAGCAATATAGTAGTACACCTATCATGCATACTACTGAAATAGTCTACAGTGCATATATAATAAAATAGTAGGTCTTTCATGAAAGGGTGTATGCACTTGCCTTTTGGAACTTGTCGTTGCTCACACACTCTTTTTCAACGTAGCTCATAGCTCTCCGTTCAATCTATACAATACAAACAATTGACAATAAGCAACAATACAACAATCAAAAGAATCAAACATAACAACAAACATAGATGGAAACAAACAAAACTAGGTTGGTGGTCCAAGTTTCAATACATGATCCAATATGCAAAATGAATCATGTATTTGGGTTAGGGTGTCCAATTATGGTCGGCATGAGAACAAGATAGCTCACCCAAGGAGAACGAATGTCGTTGTAGCCGAGGAGAAAGACGACCACGGGACATGATGTAGACAGGTAGTCGACGTAGATTATCATGCATGACCTCCGGGAAGTAGTCGAGGTAGAGTTGCGCAAGAACGGGGCGCAAGTTGTTACGCGATTGTTGTAGACGGCCGGTGCGCGACATGCTCTGGTGGCGATCTTCGACGTCGTGGACGGTAGGACTTCAACGACGGAGCGATAAACCGAAACAAAAAGGTGCACCAACATGTCCTGGGGGTAGGCCTTGACGAGGGGAATCTTCTGGTGTGAGGAATTAATGGGGTGGACACCATGGAGAACAAGATCCGACGTTGAACTCGATTTTGGGACTGAAGTTGGCATATTTGGTATGGCCTGTAGAGGGCTCCTCATGGAAAACTTTATGAACGAGAATGATAGAGGAGGATGAGGAACACGATGTGACACGATTGGATCGTCTTTATACACCTTGAGGAGGGAGATCGGGAGATGGATGCCAACAAGTGGCATTCGGTTCACCGAGTGGGATTGCACAAATAAATCCTCGAAGTGAGAAAATAATTGTCTGAATGGAACCTCTATCTAATTTACAGCATGTTTCGCGTTGAAGTCGAGAGGAAATAGTCACTAGAATAGGTGGAATAGGGAGGGGAAAAGATACAGCCATGTGTGTTGTAACATACGACCTGTACGTGCTCGTGCACGAGAAAAGGAGCAGCTCGGTCGGGATGGTGGGGGGCTTCTGGGCTTCGGGTGGTCGTCGTGCTCGGGCGAGTCGACGATGGCGTGCGTCGCAGCGAGGCAAAGACGATGGCGTGGCCCACGATCTCGTTTGTGTCCTAGAACAGCGACGAGGAGTGGACGGAGCGACGGCGGCGATGACGACCTCGTGTCGAGCACGGAAGCGACGATTGGCTGCGGAAAAAAATAGAGGATAGGGTCAGGAGGCTGCGCACGGTCATGGGGAAGAGGAGGAGACCATAAAGGGGCGGTTCGGTCAGCAACCATGGCCGGAGAAGATTGAGAAATTCGGCGGCGAGGCGGAGCTCCGGCGAAGAAATTCGGCGGACTAGGCGCACGATTCAGAGGGGTAGGAGAGGGGAAATGGAGAGGAGGCCGAGGGCTTCGCATAGAAACAAACGGCGATTGATTTGGTGGTGTAAATCGCCCGCAATCAATTTGGGAAGAGGAGATAGCCATTGAACCGTAACGGACGTGCGTTACGTCCTGAGGTTGAAGATGCTGATGACGTTATCTATTTTTCTTTTTCTTTATTTCTGCTTTCTTTTATATCTTTGGAAATAGAGCTCCAATTCAATTCAAATAAATTGGTAAAAATTTGTAAAAATCAAAATATCCATTTTAAATACTTTGAAACCTTTTCCACAATATTATATTTTGAAATAAATTCAAATATTCCATAAAGGCCTATTTGGCAACTTTATGTCATTTTATGAAATAGGGATTTTATAATATCTTTTCAAATCATTTAAAATCCAGAAATATTATGAGTAATAATATTAAATATAAAACAGGATAAACTCATTTTCATAATAAAATAATTTAGGAGAAATCTTTTTATTAAAACGTAGTTTGATAAATCCTCTTAAAAAAATTACCCATTTATCTCGGGCTATATAAAATAATCCCAAATAAATATTTTATTTCCAAAACTTTAAAACTTGAAAATAGGAGGTAAAAAGAATACTTAAAAGAAAATATCTTTGAAGATGTCAAAAATATCTTTTATAAAAAAAAATTCTTCATATTTGGAGGCTTTCATTTATCTAATAACAAAAGTTTTAGAATTTCGTGATTTTTATAACATTCCAAAGTTTTGGGATGTTACAAATAATTGGTGTGCCAAGTTAAGCAATTGCATTGAGGTTGGAGATTTTATGGATTGGATTTATTTTCCTTTTAATGCTTTCCAATCTTGCTTTATTTTAATTTAGCAATTTAAAGGTATGCCATGATGCAAGGTTGCAAAGCAAAAAGTGAAAATTTGGCCCATATTTTAGGGTACCAAACTGGGGCTGTTACAAATCTACCCCCTTACAGAAATCTCATCCCAAGATTCTAGAGTAGGAAGAGGGATGAGGTAAACGTCGCAACTCTTAACTTCAACGATCTACTTGAGCCCACGAAGATCTTCCTTGTTGTAGAGAAAAAGGTAACAAGCATGACATGCCGAGGTGACGGAAAGGACAGAAGATAACTCATGGTATTAGGCAATTTTTCTCCAAGGGTTGGAAATATGAACTTTGCCCAAAACCATAAGCGATTGAGGAAACTAGGAACAACTTGACCAAACAAAGGTCGAGCCAAAGATAGGGCAACCGATCACTTGTTCACCCGAATTTATCAGGATCTAGGGCCAAGACCAAGACATCACTCCAAACCATCCTGATATATAGATCGTAGAGATTTGAAGCACCGTGAGGAGAAAGGACATCTTCTAGACTCCACGATTTCGACATACCAGATGCTTCCACCAGGTTGAAAACTTGGTCCTAACGTGACTGATGAATTCACACACTGTCCGTGTGATTGGTAAAAATTTGGTTTCACCTAGGAGGGAAAAATATAGCACTGATCCACCATTAGTTAGAGAGATCAAACCTTATACACGAGATATTACCATGAGATAGATGGAGCAGGAGGATCGACCAAAGAGACATTTATGAATTCTACTCTAAGGTTCTCCGGGAGGTTCTAGATGTTACGTACAGGCTTCGGAATCTCCTTCACTCGATCATCAAGTGAAGGTCGTACTTGAAGATAGAGAAAAGACCATACGGGGAACTCCTAGAGCGAGTTACACATGATCCTCATGGATAGTAGTTGATTTTGAAAGAGTTAAGAGATTTCGTCAAAAGACCTTCTGGTGAGGTACGTGAACCACAACATCGGACTTGTCGGGGTTACTAGTAGGCCTAGGTCATACTCGTGATATACACCGAGCATCATTTCTGATTGAGGTTCAGATTTGGTTAGAGGTACAGATATTGCGGGCTTAGCAGGTCTGGGGGAGTTTGAGAAAGCTAGCCGCAAGGCAGTGTAACTGGGTCCTCCAGACATGGGCTATAGTGTCAGGCTCCAGAGCACGGGCTAGATTGGGAGTTCCATGGGGTCACGACTACGAAGAGAAAACTGAACCAGCATGAACTCCAAGCACTGAAGCACAACGGGGTCCTGATCGGGAAACATCAGGTAGGATGACGAAGGTTGACAATTTCTTCTTATTTGAGAACGAATCGGCTAATGGCTTGGTGCGCGTACATGACTTATTTTGAGTACTGGAGGTAACAACCCACCAGCTCAACAATAATGCACATATGCATGACCATCTTGTGATTAACCCCGAGGGCACAAAGTGAACTTCACTCGGACCCCTGGCGACATATGTCAACCATTGCACATGGATCAGAGAAGAGCACTTCCATTACCCAGAACACAAGCTACGTGATGACACGAAGATGGTTCTGACAGGTTTCCAATACTACTCGACAACACGGTCAGGGGACAACCCGGCAGTACTTCTGGAAAGACACCAGGATAACATGAGCCACCGCATGTCACTGGTTGCGAGAGGAATATTGCTTTTCAAAGAAGAGATGTGGTCTTGAGAGTTTCGACACGAATCTAAATCGTTGACCGAGGGTGTGCACCTGAACAAACGGACTTGGCAGTTCCGCCAATTTGGCTTGACGGTCGGATTACCAATCAAGCTAAGAGTGCCATCAAAGTCCTTGGATTTCCAAAGCAATAACAATTGCCAAGAATATTCGATTACCACAACGATATTCATCCTCAACATTCTCGAGCCCGAGTAGCTCGGAGGTAGATGGATAAGGAAGGGTAAGAGCATCACTTCATCAAGTACGTCATGAGACTAAGCACGACCTCTTGATGTAAAAGAGTGTGAGACTCCAAGGTGGAACGGAACCAAAGCTAGACAAGCTCTTACTCCGCGAGTCACAATACTTTGACCTGGCCGAGAAATGGACAAGGTACCGGAGTTTGTTTCTCCTGACATCCCGAAGTGGGATGGCTTGACGAACCATAAGGATAACATGCATCAAAACTCCCCAATGCACGATAAAACTTGACTGTCAACAGACAGATAGAGGTCGGACGACAGATTTAGAGTAAGGAACAGGCTAACAACAATCTCAAGATACTGCAGAAGCCCTTGTTAGCACTCTTCCGACAACTAGTGCCGAAAGGGTTTCATGAATGGGTGTGATTGGAGGAATCACAAACATTGATGGAAAACTCGCTAAGAGTAATCTTGTCGGGATCTAGATGGTTCCCTGACAGAGAGTCTAGATAAAGCTAGTGACAGAGAAGAGCATTGCTGAGCAAGTCAATTACGGCTACAACCTCGAGTTTGAAGACCAACTTCAAATTTTTGCCAACCTGATGTAGGGTTTAACAATTAACATCAGGGTTCAACGGAAAAGATCTTGGGTTAAAGATCAACTCCATGCACCGGAACTCACAATAGCATAATGCTCACAAGGGTGACAACCCTCATGAATCATTACACCAGAGCCCTAGCACAATCCGGGACCTTCGGTTCAAGATCTTGGGCTAAAGCAAAAGAATGTCTTGATGAACCGCAATACTTCCTCTCTTCGGGCTTTAGAATTGGCAGACGAGCAGAGCTACCCAGTAAACTAAAGGTAGAAGCCAACCACGTGAACCTAGAGGTTAGAATTTGCCGACGATCAGAAGAACCGTTAAATCAAATAGAGGTAAGATGACTCAGAGATAGAGCGAATTGGGTAAGAAGTAAAAAGAATCCTAAGAGGGTTTCCACAACTCATTTTTAGGTTAAAAATAATTTTCACGAATACTAGACTCGACATCGACCAATAGAACGGGTTTCCTATAGGCAGTCCTGCTCTGATACCAACTTGTAGCGCCCCGACCCCAGAACTATACAATTACGCTATGTGCAACCGGTCATGCTACACAATCGAAGGTTACTGGGGTTACCAATCCCAGGCCAAAACCTTTGGCAGGCGTGCTCGGAATGGATCATCGGCAACGCAACACTTCGATCATGCCATAAGCTCAGACATAGCTATCATGCATAATAGAGAGATCAAGACTGCGGAACAACTGGCACATCACAGACTCTACGACACAAAAGTTCATATAGCAACTCGTATAGCGAGAAAGATACAAATTACACACAAAGGTCACCGACCCATCATTACATCATGCGGAAGCGAGGTAGTTGTCTAATACAACAAGATCCAAAATATGGCCTAAGAGGCCTACACATAAGTAAAACCCAGCCAGCTTGTTCCACGACGTCCCAAGCTTCCACCTAGGAACCCCAGACTACCCGTCGATGTCAACGAAGAACCCACCTGTCCGCTCGGTGACGTCCTCCTCTGAAACAATTTAATAAGCATCAAAGAGAGACTGAGTACGACGTACTCGCAAGTTTAGTAGGGCGATATAGGCCCAATGTTGACAAGGCTCTAAAGCTGTATACTGGTTAATTTGCATAAAGCTAGTTTTCCTATTCAAAAGACATCAATGACTCATGGCATCGACTACTCAGAAGGTTTTCCAAAGGGGATAAGATAGTAAAGTTTTATCTTCGGTTCTCATCGACCCAATAGTACCAAGAAACACCACTCGTCTCCACCAAGGCACTCCCTCGAATCACCCTCGAGGAAATGAACCTTTTAATCACAAGTTGAAGTGCAACCTCTAGCTGCCAAATTTTAATTAATTAGGTTCAGGTTTTCTATGAGCTAATCCGCCTTTCCCAAGATTTGTCCATAACCATGGACACGGCTTTTCGAAAAGATTAAACCCTGCAGGGGTGTACTAATTTACCCACCGGTACCGTCCGGCTCGCCTGATTAGCTCTCTTCCGGGGAAAGCTGGCAAGTGGGCGCGGTTAAACCTTTACCTCGCGTGAGACTATCCAAGGATCATCTGTGGCGACAGGACAAGTTTATCCAGCCTATTTCAGCCCCTGCCCCCATCGCCACATCCTAAACACCACCACACACCCTCTTCATCGCGCCATCATCCACCTGCAACACACACGCAAATGGAAAGCGCAAACTAGAGGAGCCTTGGATATGCCCGCACAAGTTATTTAGTTACAGAGGATTCCATATGTCCCCACCACTGGAAGCACGCTCGGTTCTTGGTTCTAGCTAAAAGCACTCTCATCCTAGGCGGCAAGAATGAGGCAAAACACCATCCCCCGATAGCAACTCATCCAAGCCTTTGAGCATTTTAATTATGAAACCACAAGTAACCACCATGTCCGAACATTCCATCAACATCATAAATATGGAATTAATATCACCGGACAATAAAGCATTAGACTAAGCATGGCTAAGCATAGCTAAGCATATAACCAACACATATATATTTTATCTCCAGCCAACACATCAAACCTACGGTTCATAGGAGGGAAACATGTGATTGGTTTAGGGGACAATGCAATTCATAGGATACTCTACATTAACCAAAAATTGACATTGGAACCGAATGCAATATTATGGTGGATAAAATAATTGTTTTAAACAATAGGATGCTATATGCCAAGAAGGTTAGGTTATCTCTTGCCTTGGTTGGCAATATAAAGATATAGGCCGGGAGCAAGGCCAGGAGCACGGCGACAACGCCGGCGTCGGTGACCGACGGTACGGTGGCGCACGGCGACGGCGATACAAAGGGGGAGGGAGAGGGAAAGGATGACCACCTGATCGAGGAGCTCACCCCGGAGGCGATGGTGCGGATGACGCGGCATGGGGAAGATGGGCGGTGGCGATACCATGCACGCACGGCGGCAGCCGGCGTATGGGTGGTCGAGCTCGACCTCGCCACTACGAGCGTTACAGCTCGATTCGCTCAACGGGGTGGTAGAGGACGGTGCAGCAGGGCTTCTGGACATCCTGCCAGGGCTTGGGGAGGCCGGAGATGGTCGGTGGCAGCGGTGCGGTCCACGGCGGGCTAGGTCGGCCGCGGGGAAGACAGAGATGTTGAGCTCGATTCATGGCGCCTTAGCTCAATTCCGTGGGAGGTGAGGTAGCGCGTGACGAGGGGGATAGGATGGCGGCGTCGGCTTGAGGTCGGGCGGCGGGAGACAACGCTGCCCGTGATGGCAGCGGCGGCGGGCAGTGGCTCGGTTAGGGTTAGGGTTGCGAGCCGGGGAGAAAGAGGTAGAGGGAGGAAAGAGGGGGAGCAGAGGGCGACTGCGTGCTCCACTTATCCACGCAGGGGAGCAGGTGGCGCGGCGCGGCCAGCAGAGCGGCATGGCGCCAGTGTCGTTCCCGGCACAGTGAGGAAGGAGGGTGAGAGGAGAGGATGACAGGGGTGGCCCACCCATCAGATTTTAACTCTTTTCCCTCCTTTTCTTTTTAGTTTAAAACTAGTAGGGTTTTAGGAATTTAGTTAAGGCCTTTAACCATTTTCAAAAATTCCGGGAAAATTCACAGAGGCTCCCCGTAACATTTAGCACCTCCACAAAAATTGGTGTTGCAATTTAAATTGTTTTCGACAACAATTGTTCATAGGATTTGATTATAGTCATTTTGATAATTTCCAAAATATATTTATTTGGAGCACTTAAGCATTTCCAAAAATAATGAAATTATTCATGGAGGCTCCCAATATAATAAAGAAGCTCCCCATAATTTTCTTTTGAATTTTTGGAAAGTTTAACTTAGTTGCAAAAATAGAATTTGGATAGAACCAATTTTGAATTCTCAAATTTAAATCTTTGCATGTCAATAATTGGATTTTGACAATTGGTTATAATATGTAAACTTGGAACTTCCTAACAATTTGGAAGTCCAAGAATAATTGGTGTGCCAAGTTAAGCAATTGCATTGAGGTTGGAGATTTTAGGGATTGGATTTATTTTCCTTTTAATGCTTTCCAATCTTGCTTTATTTTAATTTAGCAATTTAAAGGTATGCCATGATGCAAGGTTGCAAAGCAAAAAGTGAAAATTTGGCCCATATTTTAGGGTACCAAACTGGGGCTATTACATGCGCGCCTCGCGGGTCTTCTTTGCCTTGGTGAATGTTGCGGACCGCGCGGATCGGCAACACTCGTCTTGAATCCAACAGGAGGAAGCACGCCGGACGGAACGCCTCCTCGATCCCCGTGCCGGCCGGAGTGGCGGAGCCACGACGCGACGCGTGGTGTGCCTTATAAGCCACGATTCCAGAGAACTGTAGCCGTTACTTCTCCCCAATCGCAGAAATCCCAAGCCGCCGTCCAATCGCATTTCGTCTTCCTCCGCCTTGCCGCGCGACGCGAGCTCCACCCCCTTCCCCCGCTGTCGTGGTGGGTTGCATGGCATATCCATCAGAGATGAAAAAGATTGTGGGGCAAGGCGACGATGGCGTTCCGGCGGGATTGGGCACAAGCACGGCAAGAACACACGCGATGTACCCAGGTTTGGGGCCCTCTTGTGGAGGTAACACCCCTACGGCCTACATGTCTGATGTATATCATGGCATAGATCTCGGGGTACATGGTTGCTCCTTGAGCTGTGTTTCTCTACTTCTAGCTAGAGGAAGAAGAAGGGGTAGGTGGGGATGAGAAGAGCCTCCACCTCCCAAATATGGATCTAGGGTTTCCTCCAAAGGTTGCCTCTCAAGGGCTCCCTGGTGCACCTTATAAAGGGGATGCCCAGGGGACAAAGGGTTGGCCCATTAGGCCCAGCTAGTACTACTTAGGGCAGCCTGAAGCCTCCAGCCGGACAGGGCTGGCTGGAACCTCCAGCCGGACGGGCTGCCTGGAGCTTCAGCCGGACGGGCTGCCTGGAGCTCTAGCCGGACGGGCTGCCTGGAGCTCTAGCCGGACGGGCTGCCTGGAGCTCCAGCCGGACGGGCTGGCTGGAGCCTCCAGCCAGCAGCTTGCTTGATCTTCGTGGTTTGCTTTTCTTGTTCTTTTGTTGAGTCGTGGACTTTGGCATACCCGGGGGTCATTCCCCCGACACTAGCCCCCGAGATCATGGAGTCTTGCTAGCTTGCTGGGAAGACTTCGCGATCTTCCCCTTGTCTTGGTCGTTGTGGATGAGATGCTGAAGTCGGGGCTGAAGCCGGCTGATGCCGGATGAACTTGAAGCCGGACGAACTTGAGGCTGGATGAACTTGAAGCCGGACGAAGTTGGAGCCGAATGAACTTGAGGCCGGATGAACTTGAAGCCGGACGAAGTTGGAGCCGGATGAACTTGACGCCGGATGAACTTGACGCCGGATGAACTTGAAGCCGGATGAACTTGAAGCCGGACGAACTTGACGCCGGGCGAAGTTGAAGCCAATGAACTTGACGCTGGACGAACTTGACGCCGGATGAATATCCTTGAAGCCGGATGAAAATCCTTGATGCCGGATGAAAATCCTTGAAGCCGAATGAAAATCCTTGAAGCCGGATGAAAGTTGTGGCCAGATGAAAATCCTTGAAGCCGGATGAAAATCCTTGAAGGCGGATGAAAGTTGTGGCCAGATGAAAATCCTTGAAGCCGGATGAAAATCCTTGAAGCCGGATGAAAATCCTTGAAGCCGGATGAAAGTCGTGGCCGGATGAAAATCCTCGAAGCCGGATGAAAGTTGTGGCCGGATGAAAATCCTTGAAGCCGGATGAAAGTTGTGGGCATATGAAAATCCTTGAAGCCGGATGAAAATCCTTGAAGCCGGATGAAAATCCTTGAAGCCGGATGAAAGTTGTGGCCAGATGAAAATCCTTGAAGCCGGATGAAAATCCTTGAAGCCGGATGAAAATCCTTGAAATTGAAGCCGGATCAAAATCTTTGAAGTTGAACCGGGCTCTTGACCGGGGTGTGAGTCCTCCGGGTCTGCGGCTGCGCAGCCCCCGGGAATGAGACGCCGGCTGACGGCGTGGCAGCCCCCGGGCTCTTGGCCAGGGTGATAGAGTCCTCCAGGTCGGCGTATGCGCAGGACCCGGGAATGAGATGCCGGCTGACGGCGTGGCAGCCCCCGGGCTCTTGGCCGGGGTGATAGAGTCCTCCGGGTCGGCGTATGCGCAGGACCCGGGAATGAGATGTCGGCTGACGGCGTGGCAGCCCCCGGGCTCTTGGCCGGGGTGATAGAGTCCTCCGGGTCGGCGTATGTGCAAGACCCGGGAATGAGATGCCGGCTGACGGCGTGGCAGCCCCCGGGCTCTTGGTCGGGGTGATAGAGTCCTCCGGGTCGGCGTATGCGCAGGACCCGGGAATGAGATGTCGGCTGACGGCGTGGCAGCCCCCGGGCTCTTGGCCGGGGTGATAGAGTCCTCTAGGTCGGCGTATGCGCAGGACCCGGGAATGAGATGCCGGCTGACGGCGTGGCAGCCCCCGGGCTCTTGGCCGGGGTGATAGAGTCCTCCGGGTCGGCGTATGCACAGGACCCGGGAATGAGATGCCGGCTGACGGCGTGGCAGCCCCCGGGCTCTTGCCCGGTGTCGGGGATATGAACCCCGGATATCCCAAAGCAGCCTATTCCTACAGTTCTCCACAAGCCGGCTGAACAAGTGCCGGCTGCGCAGTGCCGCCTGAAACCCGCCGGAAGAAGCGAGCCGCCTGCGTCTACCCGGATGCGGACGCCCGGCTGGGCTGAAGCCGGACGCACCAACCGACAACTCCGTACGAGTGGGCCAGGCCCGTATAACCGCTCTGAGTGAACAGTACCCCTTGTCGGGCATCTCCTGTACCGAATCATGACAACAAGCTCCAGCCGGCTCAGGAAGTAGTGATGTCATAGGGGCAAACTTGTAACTTCCCTGTAACCCAAAACCCTAGCCCGCTGCCTATATAAAGCGGGCTAGAGCCTCCTGCGTGAGGCATGCATGCAAGCAAGGGGGAGAAGAGTCCGACACGCATACGTAGTATTACCTTCAACCTCCAGCCGGCTAGGATCTCCAGCCGGCTGCCACCCGATACAGCTCAAGGAGCACCATTGTAGCCCGATTCTGTGATCAAGCAATAAGAACAAGAAGAGCAGGACGTAGGGGTGTTACCTCCACAAGGAGGGCCCTGAACCTGGGTAACTAGCGTGTGTTTGCATGCTTGTTGCCCAATCCCGCGCGAGCATCCATCGTCGCCTGCCCCACAATCTTTTCCATCTCTGATGGATATGCCGTGCAACCCACCACGACATTTGGCGCCCACCGTGGGGCTCGCGATGAGCGGAGTCACGTTCTGCGCGGGATCCCGGACCGTAGATGATCGGCGGATCGTCTCCGGCCTCGTGCTCTCCATCGGCTGCGTCCTCGACAACACCAAGAGCTTCGCCGATGTGGGCTTCACCAGCGGAGGCACGGTCGTCACCCTTGGCAATTTCCACGTCTACATCGCCGTCGCCGCCAAGGAATACCCGGAGGTGGTCTACTCGAGCTTGGCTCCTTCGATCTTCGACGCCAGCACCTGCAACGATGACTCCGCCTTCGGCTACCTCAACTCCGGCGACGCCGACTACGATGACGTCAAGCTCAACGTCTACGCCGAGGTGCACATGGTCGAGCACGCGGCGGCGGGAGGCGCCGTCGCCGCTACTGTTCATGAAGCTGGTGAACCCTCTCGCTTCCAGCGTAATCTGGAGGCCGACTTCGAGCTGCTAAGCACCCCCATCGCGCCGGGTGCGGATCCAGCCAAGGCGGCGGCTGAACTTGAGAGGATGCGTCAACAGATATACGACAAGGCTCTTCACCTCGCATCGACGCAGCGCCGACTCAACGCCACGATGCGCGAGTACAACACCGTCCACGGATTCGAGCCGGCAAGAGGCAACACGGAGAAGCTGAATGAGGTCAGGCGCAAAGGAGGGGATCTCGGCGGTGTCCTGAACCGTGCCGGCCAGCCGCACGAGCATTCGGACATCATCCTGCCCGAGTACAGCAACCCGGTGCAAAACATGAAGGCTGCGGAGGCGGCCGCAGCAGAACTACCCCATCTCCAAGGCGAGGAGCTACGCCAACAAGCACGCCGGGTCCAAGAGCTCATCGCCGCGGCTAACCGACAGCAACGCGAAACTGAGGCGACGGCGAGTCGAGAACATCATGAGCCGCCTCCAGGCTACGATCCAGCCGGCAAGTCCAAGCAAGGCGCTGAGGCGTCATCCACAAGTCGCGGAAGGGCGAAGGACAAGCAACCACGAGCTCATCGCGAGGGGAGCGCAAGCTCGCATCCTCGAGATCACGGCCGCGATCCGGCTGGACGACGCGAAGACGGCAACCAGAACGGGCCTCAAACCGGCCGCAGCGTCAAGGAGCAAATCGGACACAAAGTCACCATCGACGAGCGCCTGGGACCGCTGGGGCCCGAAACAAGCCACGACGCTCGCCTCCGCATCGACGCGCTCAAGGCGTCAAGCATCATCGAAGAGGAAGACATCGCCGCACATCGCTGCTTCGGACCTCGCATCCGGACCGAGCAATTCCCGCGGGGATTCACCCTCCCAAGGGATAGTTCGTCAGCGAGCGCGACGACAAGCGAAGCCGGCGCGAGCGATTCAAGGAGGTGAACGCGGTGGTTCCACCCGTCCCCCAGTACCTCAACTGGTCGCAAGAACCAATCACGTGGGACCGCCGCGACCACCCTGAGCTGATGCCCAACCCAGGCGGCTATGCTCTAGTCCTAGAGCCCATGATCATCTCCACCAAGCGCGCCTACACCTGCTCACGCGTCCTCATCAACGGGGGCAGCAGCATCAACATCCTCTACCGCGACACGCTGGAGAAGCTGGGAGTCTCCGAGTCCAGCTTGACGCCGAGCCAGACGGTCTTCCACGGCATCGTGCCGGGGCGAGCCGGCTCATCCATGGGCCTCATCCGGCTGGACGTCCTATTCGGCACCAAGAGCAATCACCGCCGCGAGACCGTCTCCTTCGAGGTGGTCAACCACTCCAGCGCCTACCACGCCATCCTCGGGCGGCCGGCGCTCGCCAAGTTCATGGCGGTGCCGCACTACGCTTACCTCAAGATGAAGCTATCAGGCCCACGCGGGATCATCACCGTCGCCGGAGACTACAAACGCTCCATCGCCTGCGCCTCCGATAGCGCGAAGGTGGCCGAGACCATGGTCTGCAACGAGGAGATGAAAAAATTCAAGCGCAAGGCCAGCGAGGAAAAGCTGGAGATTCCGGAGTCGGCCAAGCCGGCTGGCGAGTCGAATTTCCAGGCGGCGCGAGACACAAAGAAGATCTACTTTGACGACAACGACAAGTCCAAGTTCGTCACTGTGGGGGCGAGCCTGGGCCCCAAATAGGAAAGCGCGCTCGTCGAGTTCCTCCGTGAGAACCGGGACATCTTCGCGTGGTCCCCCAAGGACATGCCGGGTGTACCGAGGGAACTCGCCGAGCACTCGCTACACGTCCGTCCAGACGCCAAGCCGGTGAAGCAGTCCCTGCGACGCTTCGCGGAAGGAAGAAGACAGTTGATAGGAGAAGAAATAGCACGGCTACTCGCGGCCGGATTCATCAAGGAAGTACAACACACGGAGTGGCTGGCCAATCCAGTGATGGTGGAAAAGAAGAACAAACGGTGGCGGATGTGTATCGATTACACCCACCTCAACAAGGCTTGCCCTAAGGACCCCTTCGCATTGCCACGCATCGACCAAGTGATCGACTCCACGGCCGGTTGCGACCTCCTCTCCCTCCTCGACGCCTACTCCGGTTACCACCAAATTCCGCTGAACCCGGATGACCAGCTCAAGACCGCCTTCATCACCCCCTACGGCCCATACTGCTACACCACCATGCCATTCGGTTTGAAGAACGCGGGAGCAACATACCAGCGTTGCATGCAGAAATGCTTGCACGACCAGATCGGTCGCAACGCGCACGCCTACGTCGACGACGTCGTCATCAAGACCAAGGAGAAGCATACCCTCCTCACCGACCTCAAGGAAACCTTCGACAACTTGCGCCGCTTCCAGATGAAGCTCAACCCGGAGAAATGTGTGTTCGGCGTTCCAGCCGGACAGCTACTCGGCTACCTTGTGTCGGCACGAGGAATCGAGGCCAACCCGGAGAAAATCGCCGCCATCGACAACATGCGACAACCAAGAAGCGTCAAGGACATCCAAAGGTTCACCGGTTGCCTGGCGTCCCTCAGCCGCTTCATCATCCGGCTCAGGGAGAAGGCTCTCCCGCTCTACCATTTGCTGAAGAAGACTGACAAGTTCGTCTGGAGCAACGCGGCAGACGCCGCCTTCAAGGAACTCAAGCGTGCGATGGCCACCACCCCGGTCTTAGCACCTCCGGCTCCGAAGGAGCCCATGCTCATGTACATTGTCGCCTCCAACCTAGTCGTCAGCGTCGTCCTGGTGGTGGAGCGAGATGAAGCCGGCAAGCAGCGGCCGATTCAGCGGCCAGTCTACTACCTCAGCGAGGTGCTCTCACAGTCAAAGCAGAATTACCCACACTACCAGAAGCTCGTATACGGCGTGTACATGGCAACGAAGCTGAAGCACTACTTTCAAGAGCATCCGATCAAAGTGATAAGCGACGCGCCGCTTGTCGAGATCATAGGCAACAAGGACGCAACCGGCAGAGTCGCGAAATGGGCGATCAACCTGACGGCGCACGGAGTCGAATATGACAAGAGAACGGCGATCAAATCACAGGAGCTGGCTGACTTTCTAGCCGACTGGACGGAGACGGACCATGTGCCGCCGCCACCCGACTCCGGTGAACATTGGCTCATGCACTTTGACGGTTCCAAAAGATACTGGGGACTCGGCGCCGGAGTCGTCCTCACCTCACCCAAGGGGGGCCGACTCAATACGTGCTACAAATCCACTTCACGGCGTCCAACAATGTAGCCGAATATGAGGCTCTCGCGCACGGCCTCAAGCTCGCCAAGGCCATGAACATCAAGCGGATCCTCTGCTACGGCGACTCCGACTTGGTGGTCCAGCAGACCACTGGTCATTGGGACGCCAAGGACCCCAACATGGCCGCCTACCGCTTCTTCATCCAGCAACTCGCGGGATGCTTCGACGGATGCGAATTCCACCACATCCACCGCTCCAACAACGAGGCGGCTGACACTTTGGCGAACATTGGCTCTCTTCGCGAGGAAATCCCACCCGGCGTCGCCCTTGAGAAGCTGTACAAGCCATCCATCACGCCGTGTCCCGGCTCCGACTCCATCCGGATGCCGCCAGGCGCGGAGTTGGCTGGGCCGGCTCCAGGCAAGCCGAAAACCGTCGAGGTCCTCGTCATCGAAGAGGCTCTGCCATGGACCCAACCCTTCCTCGCCTACCTCGCCAACGACGAGCTCCCGGAGGACGAGCTCATCGCCAGGCAAATCAAACGCCGAGCAAGTTCTTACACCATCATCAACAACGAGCTATACAAACGCAGTGTTTCTGGAATATTCCAGCGTTGTGTGAACCAAGAAGGAATCAAGATACTCAAAGAAATTCATCAAGGGGAATGCGGTCATCACGCGTCCTCCAGGGCAATTGTGGCTAAGGCGTTCAGGCACGGGTTCTACTGGCCGACTGCGCTGGTTGATGCGAACCAGCTGGTCCGGCTCTGCAATGGCTGTCAACGATTTGCAACACAGAAGCACACGCCGGCTTCAGCACTCAAGACAATTCCTATCACCTGGCCGTTTGCCGTCTGGGGGCTCGACATGGTTGGCCCGCTGAGAAGGTCCAGTGGAGGCATGACACACTTGCTAGTAGCAGTCGACAAGTTCACGAAGTGGATTGAAGCCAAGCCGATCAAGAAGCTGGATGGACCAACAGCAGTCAAATTCTTCAAAAGCATCATCTACCGCTTCGGCTACCCCAACAGCATCATCACAGATAATGGGACAAACTTCGTCAAGGGAGCATTCGCCAAGTTCTGCGGCAGGACCGGCATCCGGCTCGATGTGGCCTCTGTCGCATACCCGCAGTCGAACGGGCAAGTCGAGCGAGCAAACGGCCTCATCCTATCCGGCATCAAGCCTCGGTTGCTCGAACCACTCGAGCGAGCAGCCGGCGCGTGGGAAGAAGAGCTACCTTCCGTCCTCTGGAGCCTAAGGACAACCCCGAATCGCTCAACTGGCTTCACCCCCTTCTTCCTCGTCCACGGGGCTGAAGCCGTCATGCCAACTGACATCGAGCATGATGCACCCCGAATCGTGCTGTACATAGAAGCAGAAACTAAGCAAGCCTATGAAGAAGGAATGGACCTGCTCGAGGAAGCGCGCCAGCTTGCCGAGTCAAGGTCGGCGATGTATCAGCAAAAACTACGCAACTACCACAGCCGGCAGGTCAGGCCTGTCCGCTTTCGAGAAGGCGACCTCGTGCTACGACTAATCCAAGACACAAAGAACATGCACAAGCTTTCATCACCCTGGGAAGGACCATTCATCGTAAGCAAAGCGCTCATCAACGACGCATACTACTTGATCGACGCCCGCGAGCACAAGAAGGACACGATGGACAAGGAAGGAGATGAAACGGAAAGGCCATGGAACGCATCACTCTTGCGTCGATTCTACACCTGAGAAAGAACCATGTATGTATCACCCATGCTATCAATAAAGAAATGAGAATGATGAGCACATGAGCAGTTTTTCGCAACTTTTTTCTGCATTTCCTTTCCGGTTCTTCCGGCAGCCGGCAAGCTTGCCTTTAGCGGCCGTGTAGCGTGACTAACCCCTAAACGGCTAACTCTTCGGATCCGATCAAGGCCGGCAAGAGAATAAGCTGGAGGGGGCCAACAACGTGAAAAACGCATAAAGGGAAGTACTGCCGACTGAAAAAATGCTGTTCTATAAACTCGGCCAAGCCGGCAGTCGGCAACCATTTCTTCTATTACGGACGATTAACTACACAACGCTAAACGGCTAACTCTTCGGATCCGGTTAAGGCCGGCAAGAGAATAAGCTGGAGGCCGACTGTATGCGAAAGACGTAAGAAACAGAAATCGTTGCCGGCTGAGAAAACTCTGGCCCAACAAACCGGATCCTAACGTTGTAGTAGTGTGCATGATCCCGCTGGACGGTGAAGTGCACACGAATGATGGCGGGAGAGGCTACAGGCGAGTGCGAAATGGAGTTAAGCAAAGTAAAAATATTCTCCATGATTAAAAGAGTGGGCTAACCACTTCATCGTTTCATTTCACGCACGAAAACGCCGCCAACCGGCTTCGAGAGCTCAAGCCGGACACAAGCACGACGAGCAGGAAGTTAAAACTGCGCACAAGTAAACAAATACAGGAACAAAAGCAGGTAGCATTCACAATCAAGAACAAGGCCTTACAGACAGGAGCTAAACAACGAGACAAAAGAAGGAAGTCCACAGGCGGACTTTCCCCGCGCAGCTACAAGGCCAAGCCGGCAAAAAGCTCCCTAGGCGGCACCCGTCGGCTTCCCGGCTCCACCTTTCTTCTTGCCAACCCAGGGCTTGAGGCAGAGGGTGCCGTCAAACACCTTCACATAGAAGATGCCTCTGTCACGCCAAAGACGGACGCAGAGGATGAAGCCGGCTTCGAGCTCGTAGAAGTCGGCAAACTCGTCCCATCCCCTGACGAACTCCACCTTGTTGACAACATCATCACCCTCCACCTGGGAGGTGAACCGCACAGTTGCACTCCAGGGGCCCTGGGTAGCACCCTCACGGAAGAGCTTGAACATGAAGTGGCCAACGCCCGGCAGCGCGTCGGCGAAGGCATCAGGAAGCCTCTGCACCGGCCCAATAACCGGCGGGTGTAGGATCATGAGGAACTCTTCGATGGGGAACACATCCCATCCCAGGCGCCAGGGATTCTCAAGGGAATCAGAAGAGGCGGAAGACAACTCCGTGCTGTCTTCCTCGCCGTCAGCAGCAGCAGGAGCATACTTAGGAACCGGATCAAAACCCGGAGGCGGAAGAACAGGAGTGGCATCCTTCTCGCTTGACGAGTCATGAAGAAGAAGGAGATTCTTGCCGCGGCCAATGCCACCGCCAACGCCGCCACCGGCGTCACTCGCCTTCTTCGAGCCAGTGCGGCCGCTGCCCTTGCCGCGGCCAGCGCTGCTACCGGCAGCAACGGCGGCGACCGCCTTTCCTCGTCCTCGTCCGCCTTTCTTAGGAGGACGGCCGCGAGGACGTTTCGCCGGAGGCGCAGCGGCGGTCTCCTCAGGAGCAACGTCCATAGACTCGGACTTCACCATGGCGGAGCTGCGAAGGAACAAGAGGAAGAAGGCGAAGGGGGAGCAAGGAAGCGCAAGTGAGGAAGAAGAAAGAAAACTGCCAAGCTTTATAGCAGAAGCAGGGGACAACGTGGGAGACCCAACCGTCACCCACGATCCCACGGTCTACACGTGGCAACGAAACTCAGATGATGGAACTTTTCAGTAACTATAGCCGGGTCCACGCACAGAAGCCAAGGAGACAAGCCCAAGTCGGCATAACCTATACCCGGGGCCTGCGCACCCGCCAAGTCGGCTGCCCAGACCCGGACGCATATCTACAACACCCCGAGTCACGGACTCGGGGGCTGCCACGCCGTCAGCCGGCATAAAATACCCGGGGCCTGCGCACCCGCCAAGTCGGCTGCCCAGACCCGGACGCATATCTACAACACCCCGAGTCACGGACTCGGGGGCTGCCACGCCGTCAGCCGGCATAAAATACCCGGGGCCTGCGCACCCGCCAAGTCGGCTGCCCAGACCCGGACGCATATCTACAACACCCCGAGTCACGGACTCGGGGGCTGCCACATCGTCAGCCGGCATAAAATACCCGGGGCCTGCGCAGCCGGCAAGCCGGCTGCCCAGACCCGGACGCATATCTAAATCACCCCGAGTCACGGACTCGGGGGCTGCCACGCCGTCAGCCGGCATAAAATACCCGGGGGCTGCGCAGCCGGCAAGCCGGCTCCGCAGACCCGGACGCATATCTAAATCACCCCGAGTCACGGACTCGGGGGCTGCCACGCCGTCAGCCGGCATAAAATACCCGGGGGCTGCGCAGCCGGCGAGCCGGCTCCGCAGACCCGGACGCATATCTATATCACCCCGAGTCACGGACTCGGGGGCTGCCACGCCGTCAGCCGGCATAAAATACCCGGGGGCTGCGCAGCCGGCGAGCCGGCTCCGCAGACCCGGACGCATATCTATATCACCCCGAGTCACGGACTCGGGGGCTGCCACGCCGTCAGCCGGCATAAAATTCCCGGGGGCTGCGCAGCCGGCGAGCCGGCTCCGCAGACCCGGATGCATATCTACATCACCTCGAGTCACGGACTCGGGGGCTGCCACGCCGTCAGCCCGCATAAAATTCCCGGGGGCTGCGCAGCCGGCAAGCCGACTCCGCAGACCCGGACGCAAAACTACATCACCTCGACTCGGGGGCTGCATGACATCACGACGATGGAAGAAAAACGCAAGACAAATAAAGGACGTGAAATTTCGACCCGGATCGATGCTCGAACCGGCCCAAAATTCGGGGGCTAGGCATGGTGACTATCATCACCAAAACAAGCACAATGGCCCAACAATCACAAAAGCAACAACATCGGAAGACAGCGAGCAGTACGACGAAAGATAATCATCAGTACAGAATACAGTGAGTTCAACAATTACACCCGGCATTCCGGGGGAGCAAACAAATCAGATGGTAGCGGCGTCAGTGGTAGCAGCAGCGCCATCGGTGGTAGCAGCAACGTCGCCGGCTCCAACATCTTCAGTCGGCCGCGCCGTCGCGGACGGCTCAGCAGGCACCAGCTTCGTCAAGTCCACCGCCTCGGCAATCCGCCCTGAGGCCATGACGATCTCCGGACGTAGGCTCGCGAAGGATGTCCCCGTGCGAAATCCATCCACCAGCCTGCTCATCTGCACGCCCGGATACCATGACTTCACCACGGCCAACGCCATGTCGGTGCCTCCGCGCGCCGCCATCTCCACCTGCTCGTTGATGCCGGCTGGCGCCCCTTCAAGCCGGGCGGACAAATCATGGAGAGCAGCTGGCAAGGAAGAATCCGGCCACAGGTTCTTGAGCACGCCGCCGGCCGCTTCTTTCAACCGACTGAACTCCTGGCCGAATCGGAAAAGACGGGAGGCGGCAGTCGGAGCAGACCCAGCAGCGGCGCCAGAGGACTCCGGTCGGGAATGAGCCGAGGCAGCATCTTTCTGGATTTGCACGTCTACCTCGGGGTAAAGGCCTGCATTTCAAACCGGTGAGGCCGAGTGGAAGACCCCAAACAAGAAGACAAGGAGAAAGAGACCTCACTTACCGAGGATCAGTTCGTTCACGCGCTCAACCTCCTTGATCAGGCCGCCCACCAGCTGCTCATGCTCAAGCTCACGCGCCTTGGCTGTCTGGACGATCAGGTCGTTGCGCTCGACGGACTCCTTCAGCTGAAACCGCAGATCATCCGCATTCTCGCGGAGTGATTCGACCTCGCCCCGCCTCCGCTGCTCGGATTCCCGCAACTTTTTCACTTCCTCGCCCAGCCGAATGACCTCCAGACGGCGCTCCTCTGACGTTTTCTCCGCCGCCTGGAGATCGGCCTTGACCAACGCCAGGGCGGCGTCCTTCTCCTTCACCTGCTTCTCCAAGCCGGTGCGGGAGGCGGCGTCGCCTGCAGAGGTCGGATCGTCATCAAACCAAGACAAGCAAGAAGGAATACTGAACGACAAGACAGAGGATGTGAGCAAAAAAGAAAACCGGACCTTTGGCCGCCTCAAGCTCTCGCCTGAGCAAAGTCGTCTCCTTGGCCGCCTCGGCAAAGCCATACTCTATGGAGGAGCAGAGCAACGTTATGTTGGCCAGGTTCTCCTTGGCCTTCTCCTCCACCAGCGCGGCGAGGGGAATCTTCCCCGACGCGTCGGCCAGGGCCGGCACCGGCCCAGAATACGGAGGAGAGGACACCAAGATGGATTGATGGGGACCAGGGAGCGAAGCCGTCACCCCCGCTATGGCCTTCTCCTTGGCTGTTTCGGCCACCGACGTGGAAGGAGTGGGGAAGGCGAGGTATCCGGCCCCGGCGCCGGGCCGGAGAACTATCTGGAAAGCGTCCGCCGACGCCTCGGCGCCACCTGCTGAAACCGGAGGGTTGGAGTCGACCACGGGGGGAGCGGCATTTGCCGACGCCGGGCCGACCGGTCCCACGTCCGCCGTCGCCGTTGCCGCCTCTGGAGGCGGACCAGCCGTTTGCGCCACTGGAGCCTCGGGAGTAGGCCTCGTGGCCGGTTCCACCACCGCGACGGGCGCTGTCTCCACTATTGGAAGCGGCGCTCTGCAAAACGAAGAAAGCATCACCACCAAGAAGTACAAGCCGCGAGATTTCTACCACAAGACAAGGACTTACCCGTCGCATGAGCCCAGTTCCCTGGGCTTCCTCCTCAAGCGCTTTGGCGGGGGAGCCGGCACGTCGTCGGACAGGCGCTTCACGCCTCCGGAGGGCGCCTCCCTGCCCTCCGCTGTAACGGCAGGGTCGTCAACCGGCCGCTCCGCACGGGCCGGAACCACTTCAGCCTCCGCACCGGCCTCCGCGGTCTTGCCGGCGTCCGTGCCTGCTCCCGCCTTCTCCTCAGCCGCCTTGGCAGCGGCCAGCTGCCTCACGGCCGCCTTGGCGTCCATCTCCTTCCGGATCAGATCCGCCTGCGCCAGCTCCGCGTAAATAGCTTTTTCCATACCTTCAACGCCTAAGTCACAACCCGGATCAACAGCAAGAGCAGAATTAACCACCTGGACGTTGGTTCCGCCGGCAAGAGGTTCCGCCCTCTCCATGTCCGCCGCCTTCGCCTTCTCCTCGTCCTCCCTTGAGGTCATCAACTGTTTCACAGTCAGACCAGCGTCAGACGCTCCCAAGGCCAAATCCGCCTGTGTCATCTGAGCATAAAACTCTTTCTCCAAATCACCCGGATTCAAATCATAAATAAAGTCACCACCGGAAGCACGATCAATCACCTCATTGTTGGCCCCACCAGCTGGGACATCCGCCTCCTCCGCCATCCTGGCGTCAACCTCGGCCCTGATTTCGGCCACAAACGCATCCGCCTGGGCCTCCGCCGAAAGCTTCCCGGCGGGCATCAAGCCGGCCGTAGTAGGCCGGGACGACGAAGGAGCCAACTTCTTGGCGGGCAGCACGCCCCGCTTCTCGAATGCGCCCTTCCGCTTGTGCGGCACGGCGCTCGCATCGACATCGGCGGCCGACTTCGACCGCCTCTCCTTCAGGACCCGCCGGGGAAGAATTGCTTTCTTCTTCCGCGCCGCCGCCTCCAGCTCCTTGGTCCTACGGGAGGACGGCGCCGGCTTGGAGGCTGGCACGGAAGAGGAACCCTCTAAGTCCGGCTCGGAACCACTGGAGAGATCTACTACCACGCGCACGACGTCGTCAGCTCGCCTGGCGGTGTCGGGCTCAGAAGACTTACCGCGGGACGACGAGACCGGAGGAGGGACGTCGCGCTCGAGGTCCTCGTCCCGGTCGGCTGCCGAATCGGAGTCGGAGCCGGCAGAAGGGACAGGGCTCATCGCGGTGCGGGCGGCATCGTCATCGCCTCCGCCATCTTCACCAACATCGGCGCCCCCACCGGACGATTCGGTGGTGTCACCGCGCCTGTCCAGGACGACGCGGGCGCCGCCGCCCGATTCATCCTCAGCGGTGGCGTCTGTTTCCCCACCCGCCTGCTCATCGGCGGAATCCGCCTCCAGCAAGGCCGTCAGTGCCTTGGTGAAGGGACCACTGACATCAGGCTCGAAGACGACTTCAAAATCCTCAACCCTCTGGAGCTCGCAAAGCTACACAACAGGCCGACTGGGTCAGGCGGCAGCCGGACGAAGGAATTGAAGACGGACAAGAAAGCAATGAATAACCTCAGGGGCACATTCCGAGCGGGTGAATGGATCATATCCGAAATCCCAGTCCGCCTCGATCCTGTCGGTGATGAGGCGGGAAGCCCACTTGCAGAGGTTCTTCGGCTTCGGCACCTCCAAGCTGACCCGGATGGGATCCCGGATACCAGAGTAGAAGCACATCTTGTGCGGACGCGCCTGTAGTGGGTATATCCGCCTCGACAACCACGCCAGGGTCAGGTCCCTGGACGTTAGGCCGTTCTTCACCAACTCCTTCAGCCGGCTGAACAAAACACTCTCGAGACTCCCATCCACCGGCGGCTTCCGAATCCAGGACTTGGACGCCGGCAGCGAGTTGGAGAAGGCCGGAAGGCCGACTCGGTCGGCGTCAGTAAGATTCCGGACGTAGAAGTAGGTGCTCTGCCACTTCTTGATGGAATCAGGCAGGTTAATCGTGGGCAGCGGCGTATTCTTCATGCTAATGGAGACGCTGCCGCAATCGCACTGCTGCCCGGCGGTCGTTTGAGCCCGCAGGAAGAAGAACATGCCGAATATCTCCATACTGCACCAGATGCCCAAATACGCTTCGCACAGCGTGACGAAGCAGGACAACTGAGTGATGCAATTTGCCCCCAAATGATGGGGCTGCAGCCCGTAGAAGCGCAGGAACTCCGAGAAGAAGGAGCTCACCGGGAGCCCCAATCCCCGCTCCAAATGCGCGGAAAACACGACGACCTCGTCCTTCTTGGGCGCCGGAGAAATTTCTCCTTCAGGGGGAACGCGATCCCCCACGTCGCCCGTCAACCCCAAGAACCTGTTCCGACGGAGCTTCCAGAGGAATGTATCGTCCACGGTGGAGCCCATCCACGCGCCCGAACTCGCCATGGAGGATCGGTTTCCCGTGGTGAGAGAGGCAAATGCAAGGAAGGCACGAGCAAGAGAGAAGATGGGCAAGAACTGGGGAGCGCAGGAATCGGCGAGGAAGGCGAAGCGAGACTGGGGAACGGTAACCTCGGCCGTTCCCCCTCTTTCCACTTTAAAGGCGAGGCAAGCGGAACCGTTCCGCCCGTCGCGCCGCGTGGCGGGCAAACGTGCCGCACTTTCCGCAGATGATCCCACGAGCAAGCAGTTGCCACAGAGAATCCAACCCGGCGAAGCCGAGGCGACGTGCGCCAGGCCTCGGGCAGAACACCAACGGCTCCCCAAGCGGCGAGTCGTGGCTGACGTAAGCCACGACCCAAGCCTTCAAGCCGGCCGTTCCGGACCACCAAGATCTACTGATCCCACTCCACGTAGCCGAACAAGTCAACAACAACTTCGACAATAGACGACCAAGGCCAAGAATGCTTGCGGAGCTTCCCCCACGGGCAGGCCTCATCTTCATCTGGCTCCACTTTCAGCCGGCCCCGTCTCCGACCTCGACATTCAGGATACAACGTTCAAGACAGAGGAGAAGATCGAGAAGTCTTCCCAGCAAGCAAGCAAGACTCCACAATCTCGGGGGCTAGTGTCGGGGATATGAACCCCGGATATCCCAAAGAAGCCTATTCCTACAGTTCTCCACAGGCCGGCTGAACAAGTGCCGGCTGCGCAGTGCCGCCTGAAACCCGCCGGATGAAGCGAGCCGCCTGCGTCTACCCGGATGCGGACGCCCGGCTGGGCTGAAGCCGGACGCACCAACCGACAACTCCGTACGAGTGGGCCAGGCCCGTATAACCGCTCTGAGTGAATAGTACCCCTTGTCGGGCATCTCCTGTACCGAATCATGACAACAAGCTCCAGCCGGCTCAGGAAGTAGTGATGTCATAGGGGCAAACTTGTAACTTCCCTGTAACCCAAAATCCTAGCCCGCTGCCTATATAAAGCGGGCTAGAGCCTCCTGCGCGAGGCATGCATGCAAGCAAGGGGGAGAAGAGTCCGACACGCATACGTAGTATTACCTTCAACCTCCAGCCGGCTAGGATCTCCAGCCGGCTGCCACCCGATACAGCTCAAGGAGCACCATTGTAGCCCGATTCTGTGATCAAGCAATAAGAACAAGAAGAGCAGGACGTAGGGGTGTTACCTCCACAAGGAGGGCCCTGAACCTGGGTAACTAGCGTGTGTTTGCGTGCTTGTTTCCCAATCCCGCGCGAGCATCCATCGTCACCTGCCCCACAATCTTTTCCATCTCTGATGGATATGCCGTGCAACCCACCACGACACCCGGGGTGATAGAGTCCTCCGGGTCGGCGTATGCGCAGGACCCGGGAATGAGATGCCGTCTGACGGCGTGGCAGCCCCCGGGCTCTTGGCCGGGGTGATAGAGTCCTCCGGGTCGGCGTATGCGCAGGACCCGGGAATGAGATGCCGGCTGACGGCGTGGCAGCCCCCGAGTCCGCGGCTCGGGTGTTGTAGATGTGCGTCCGGGTCTGCGGAGCCGGCTTGGCAGCTGCGCAGCCCCCGGGGATAATATTGCCGGCTTGGCGGCTGCTTGCCTCTGGGTCTCTTGGACCGGAGGTCTTTGGCCTTCTGCCGGTTGGCGGCTATTGCGCTTCCGAGCTCCAAGCTGGGAGTGATGGCGATGATGGCGTCGAGCCCCCGAGCTTCGCGGTTTGGGCGATGGCGGTGACGTGCTACCGAGGTTCGCGACAGGGGCGATGGTGATGTCGAGTCCCCGAAAACCCGGCTGCGAATGGAGCCGGTCGAAGGGGCAGCCAGCTGAAGGAGCCGGTCGGCTTGGGGATCCACTAGCCCCCGAAGCTGTCGAGGTCGTGCGGCGCCAGCGGGAGGGCCTCGGCAGGTTCATGCAATAAATGGTCATGCAAGAGACAAAGTTAGTCGTTAAATCTCAATATACAAAATTTATGCTGTTTGAAGATTTTGGTGGATTTCTATGTCAACTCGCTTTGGTCCAAGCCCTTTAGATCATTCGTGTGGAGGCAGCCTCCGGTTCGTTCTCCTCGCGTTCCCGTTGTTTTCCGTAGTCGAAGAAGAGGCGCTGCAGCTGGAGCAGCCAGACGAGGAATCAAATGGAGGCGGCAGGAGCTGGTTTCAGTCGGCCTGCCAACCAAACGGCCGGGTTGGGCTCGAGCTCCCTCTTTTTTATTTTCTTCCTTTCAGCCGGCCTGGTCCTTCGATTCCTGAGCGGCCGGCCGATGGAGGAGCGCTGCGCGGGGTTGCTGGAGCCGGAGGCGGCCGCCTGGGTGGAGCCGGACGCGTCCGCGGGGGAGCGCGGGAGGCGGCAGGCGGATGGGCGCCGGGCCGGTGGAGGCGGATCTGGCCGGAGCGGGAGCGGAGGCGGCCGGAGCCGGGGCGGCCGAAGCGGAGGCGGCCAGACGGGCGTATGACGTGCAGCCGGCAGGGGCGAGTTCAGGTATGGCCGAAGGCCGGCGCGGGTGGCAGCCTGACGGGGTGGAACGACGAACCGGCGCACACGCGAGCGGATGGCTGTGGGGCACTGCCGGACGAGGCGAGGCGATCGACGGACGCGCGGGATGCAGCCGGACTGGGGCGCGGCCGGCGAGTCCACACACCAGGGAGCGCAAGGCGGTGATGCGGCCGGGAAGGAGGCAGAGAGGCGAGCCGGCCGGAGGCGGTGAAGGAGCCGAACGGACATGGCCGGACACAACTGGATGATGGGGAGAAGCCGGCGGGGCGACGCCGACGGGCGCGGGCGCAACCGGAGGCGCGGAGCCCGGGTGGCGGCCGGCAAGGTCCAGCCGAAGGCGGCGGAACAGCCGGTGGCAGCGGCGCGGCAACAGTCGGACGCGCGGGGGAGGCGTGCGGTAGAGAAGCTAACGGGCGCGGGCGGAGAGCAGCTTGGCAGGGTGGAGCAGCTCGGGCGACGGCCGGCCGGGTGCAGCCGCGCCAGGCGATGACCGCAGATGGAGCTGGGGTGACCCCAATCGAAGAGGGGCACGCGCGGGGGAGGCGAGGAGCAGCCGATATGGTGGCTGGTAGGGCCGCCAAGCGAGTGCGGTTGGGGATGCACGGAAGAGCTCGAGCGGAGGTTGTAGCAGCACCGACGCACGTGGGGAGGAGCAGAGGTTAGGGGCGCTGGCGAGGTCGCCGAAGATGCGCGGTCGCGGCCGCGGAGTGGAGGTGAGGAGGTCGTAGCAGGGGCTGAGCACGAGGGAGGTGCGGACGAGCCAGCTGCAGCCTGTGGGGGCGCTCGGGCCTGGAGACGAGGCGTGGGCGCATCCGCGCGCGGATGTGGTCGCGGAGGAAGGCAGGACGCGGATGGCGGCGAAGGAGTGCCGTGGATGAAGACGCGCCGGCGGGCGCTCATGCGGACGAGGGTGACATGGAGCTCGCGGTTGGAGGAACAGGGGCGTGCGCGAAGAGGATGATCCTGGTGTTGATCTAGGTCCAGATCCTAGTCCGGAGGTCGAACGCGGCGCCATGGTTGGTGGCCGGAACTTCTACCGGAGAGATGGTCGGTGTCGAGGCGACGACGAAAATGTCGATGAAGAGGGGTCCCGCCGAGAACGGGATCCGCGCGTCGCTAGCCCCACGGTGGGCGCCAAATGTCGTGGTGGGTTGCACGGCATATCCATCAGAGATGGAAAAGATTGTGGGGCAAGGCGACGATGGCGTTCCGGCGGGATTGGGCACAAGCACGGCAAGAACACACGCGATGTACCCAGGTTCGGGGCCCTCTTGTGGAGGTAACACCCCTACGTCCTGCATGTCTGATGTATATCATGGCATAGATCTCGGGCTACATGGTTGCTCCTTGAGCTGTGTTTCTCTACTTCTAGCTAGAGGAAGAAGAAGGGGTAGGTGGGGATGAGAAGAGCCTCCACCTCCCAAATATGGATCTAGGGTTTCCTCCAAAGGTTGCCTCTCAAGGGCACCATGGTGCACCTTATAAAGGGGATGCCCAGGGGACAAAGGGTTGGCCCATTAGGCCCAACTAGTACTACTTAGGGCAGCCTGGAGCCTCCAGCCGGACGGGCTGCCTGGAACCTCCAGCCGGACGGGCTGCCTGGAGCTTCAGCCGGACGGGCTGCCTGGAGCTTCAGCCGGACGGGCTGCCTGGAGCTCTAGCCGGACGGGCTGCCTGGAGCTCCAGCCGGACGGGCTGCCTGGAGCTCCAGCCGGACGGGCTGGCTGGAGCCTCCAGCCAGCAGCTTGCTTGATCTTCGTGGTTTGCTTTTCTTGTTCTTTTGTTGAGTCGTGGACTTTGGCATACCCGGGGGTCATTCCCCCGACACCCGCCCATGGCGCCCAGGCGGGAGAAAGAGCAGTGAGGAAAGTGAAGCAAACCGCCAGGAAGAAGAAAACCGCGGTGGGCCCTGCTCGGGCCGCCCGTCTTCCCCCACCGAGGGTTACACAAGCCTTGTTCTCCCCAAGCATATTCGCAAGCAAAGAGAGGATTGCCCACGCCCACGGCGTACTGGCCACAGAATTCATTGGACGAGACCAGCTAAAGATTCGGTTGGACACAGGTCCCCAGCAAGATGGCTAAGTGATGACCTTCCACGACTTCTCTATGATGGGATTGCTTCCCCCTTTTTATGATTTCTTCATGGCGATCCTGGAGGCGTTCGGGCTGCATATACTCCATCTGCACCCGAACGCGGTGCTGATCCTGGCAACCTTCACACACGCTTGCGAAGCATTCGTCGGTGTGATGCCCTCCGTGGCATTGTTCTGACATTTCTTCATGCCCCGAATGGGGAGATCGGGGTGGATAGCGGGCGGAGTGTCCTTCTGCCTCAAGCAGGAGAACGCGTGCCAATATCCGGAGACGAAGATCCAAGCTGACTGGAGGGAATGGAGGGAGAACTGGTACCTCATCCAGGCAGATAGTCTCAGCGCCCACCTTCTTGTGCCGACTACCCTGGCTGAGAGCTTAGCCAACTCCAGGGATGTAAGCTCTCAGGACGAGGCCCTCCTCCCGATCATTAGGAGGTTTGCGGAGCTCTGCAACTGCCAGGTGAGCGACGCTATGATCACTGGTGATTTCGTCCGACGGGGAATTGCTCCTCTGCAGCGCAGGTCCCAACCGCTGTGGGAGACCCGCCAGGAGATGGGGTCCTGGGTATCGCCAAGGCTGTTGAAGGGGAAAATGCTCTTTGTGCTCCCGAGGGCACCGTACGACCTTCCGCCGGGAGTTCATTCATTGCTCGACTGCCCCGAGAGCAGAGACGTCGTGCCTCCCATGCCGCGGTGCAATGCTTACGGGCTCCAGGGTACCGAGTTCCTGGATCCGCCTCTGGTGCCCAAGACGACGGCTCGCAGGAGGTCTTGGATGGTGGTGGGACCGCCCTATGCGGACTTTTCCCCGGATAAGTCCGGAGCCCTTGACGATGAAGACGAAGAAGGGGCGACCCCGGAAGAGCAGGGCCGTTCCTCTCCCCCCGCACCTCCCCGAGGCGAAGGAGAGGTACCCGCGAGTGGGGAAGGCCCTGGGGTAGAGCTTCCCCCGAGCAGCCAGCACCTCCGAACTCACCGGTGGGGCGGGACTCAGACGGAGAGTCCGAGGCCCTCCCACCCCCGATCCTTGCAGACGATGGAGATGACGAGAGCGTGTCGGCACCGGATCTCTTTGGAGACTTGGTGGGGAAGCGATGGGGCTTCTCCGGTGCAAAACGGGCCCAGAGGTAAGCCCGACTCCCACCCTGATCCTTCCGAGCTTGCCAGGGACTGCGGCAGTCCTGACCGTCATTGCGCGCTTGTAGATTCTCCGGGTCCGGAAGCCCCCGGAAACGCGCCCGAGCAGATAAAGACGAAGAAGCGGGAGAAGCCGTCGAGACCTCCGCGGCGGTTGCGGGAAAGCTCCCATCTCCCAGCAGGACCCCTCCGAGGGCCGGATCCCCGGAGGGAGGAACCAAAGGGTCGCCGTCAATGGCAGCCCAGTCGACGCCCCTTCGCGGGCTGGAGCGAGCGGCCCCGGGTCAGGACCCGACAGCCTCGGCGCCGCCCCCAGGTAACTCCACCCGGAGACGACACCGTCACCCCGGGTGACCGGAAGGATCCCCAGAGGCTAACACTTCCTTGTTGATGCAGATCTCGAGGCAGGAGACCATGCCGGGGGCGATGGCGACATTGAGCCCCCAGCAGCCCGCCCCGATCTTGGAGCCGGAGGGGCGGAGGACCACACCGGGGGAAAGGACGATGTTGAGCCCCCAGCGGCCCGCCCCGAGCCTGCTGCCGAGGCCGAGCAGGCTTCCGGCGATGCCTACGCATCGAGACCCACGAGCCCCCAGCCTGACCCGCGGACAACGGACCCGGCACCGGGGTTCACGAGGATGTTCCCCTATGTTAGGGAGTTCTTGGCCTTCGCGAAGGCCGAGGTTGAGCGACAGGAGCCCTCTTCCTCCTCCTGGGAGGAGGAATTGCGCACCCACGAGGAGCGGGTGACTGCGGATGAAGAGTTACTTAATGCCCGAGGGCTTAGGCTGTCCCGCCAGCACGAAGAGCTGCAGCAGCGTCTCCGCAGGCTCGAAGCTCAGGAGAAGACTTTCCTCGAGGCGGAGGAGATGTTCCAGGCCAGGGCGAAACTCGACGAGGAATGCCTGGAGCAAGGGATGCTGAATGTGGAGGGTTGGACTCGCATCGAAGTGGAGGCGGAGGTGAAAGAGACCATCCGGGCGAAGGACAAGGCCATCAAGTCGAGAGACCGGAAAATCTCCAAACTGAAGGAAGACCTTGCCCACGAGGAGAAACGCAGGGAACAAGCTCGTGATGACCTCCGGCGGGTCCGAGGTGAGCGGGATAAGCACGCGGCAGCCACCATTTATGCGCAAAAAGCGGCCCTGACCGAGGCTGAAGGGTTCAAGAAGAACGCAGGCGCCCACCGGCTCGCGCTAGAGGAGAAGATCCGGAATCTAGAAGGCGCGGTGAAGTTTCGAGATGAGGCCGCCAAACACGTGAACATCGTGCGCCAGACCGAACCCAAGGAGCACGCCGAGAGGTTGGCGGCCATGGAAGTGAGCAAGTCGCAGGCTCAGATTGCCTGGGATAGCCATGAAAAGCTGTCCGAACAGCTCAAAGCGGTGCAGAGTGACCTAGCGAAGGCCAAAGAGGCGCAGGCCAAAGAGGAGAGCAACTTCCACAGTCACCGGCGGGGCAACGATGAGATTCTTCTCCAAATGCACGCCTGGTCTTCGAAGATCGTGGATGCGCTGTCGGCGCTGAAGGTGGAGGGCTTGCCCGCCCTCTCGAAGGAGCACTCCTACTCCCTCCGGTGTTATCCTTCGTTCCTGAAGCTCGTGGCTTCGTGCATCAGTGGCCTCAGAGGAAGCGTGAGCAAGGCCACCCTCCAGGAAGGGAGAGTTGCGGCCCGGCAGGTGGCCATCCAGTTCGTCGCGGCCCTCCAACGGCGGCACCAGCAACCTCCTTCTCTGCCCAACCTGGAAGGCCTCACCCCCGAGATGTTGACCGATCCTGAGGTGACCCGCCAGGTGGACGAGATCATGAAGCATCTCTCCCGCGAGGATGACAAGCGATCCTGAAAGCAAAACGGGGCAATACCAGGAAGCGTGAACTGCGTCTTGTAAAATTGTATTTTTCGGAATGTAAATAAACTTCTCCCTAGTTTTATCCGTTTTATTGCATTCGTGGAGGCTTAACGCTCTTGGGAAGGGTTAATGGGCGTGAGAGCTAACCAGTCGTGGGCACTTAGACGGATCTGAGTCACCAACACAGGGCGCATCCCCCCTAAGAACCCATCGTTTTTTGACCGCACGGACCTCAGCCCACGACTCCACTGCCCGAGGAAACTGACAGCTTCGTCGCGGAGGCACCATCCCAAAACAACACCCGCTTTCGTCTTAGCCAGAATGCCTAAAACAGGTGCAAAAAAGGGAAAAGTCCGTGCAAGCACGTTTATACTTAGCTCAATGTCGACCTCCTTTTGGCTATCTCAGCAATTGTTTTGTCGCGCTGCTGCCAAGGCGGGTCTTCTATGCCATTTTTAAAACATAACTCTGCCCTGCCTGCGGTTACCCGCAGGGTCAGGGACCCGTGCTGAAATAGCTGCCTGCCCAGCCATCTCCACTGGCGCAGGACCTTTAGTGACCCCGGTCCGGAGACCCTTGTGTTCCCGACGCTGCTTGAGGGCACGTCCGCTTTGCTGACACCCTTATGGTGCCGGTCCGGAGACCCCATCTGGCTCTTTATCCTTGACGCCCGGAGGCCGTCCACCTTTTATTCCCGACGCCACCCGTGTGCATGTCTACCTTGCTGACACCCTCGCGGTGCCGGTCCGGAGACCCTTCCTGGCTTCTTATCCTTGTCGCCCGGAGGCCAACCATTTTGCAATCCAATACTTCTGAGGAGGTCTACTTGGTCCCGGGTGTATTGCCACAATGTGACCCGGCAGATCCAATTCTTCTCTGGGTTGGTCTTTGCAGAAGAAAACTTGATCCCAGCCGGTGACGGTCATTAGCTGACTTCCTTGTATTCCTTGCGCCGCTGGCGGTGAGCTGGATTCGTCCAGATTGTCGGTCTCGGTGGAGGCGTCGATGACGGTTCTTGGTGATTTCTTCTTCGGGGCTTTCCTAGGTCTCGGGTTGAGAGGACAATCTCTGCTGAGGTGACCGAGTTCCCCACAGGTGTAGCATTCCCCGCTTCTAGGGCGCTTTCTGAGCTCACGGCAGTCTTCAATATTGTGCTTATCAGTTTGATGAAACGAGCACCATGGTCCTGGCTGACCAACTTCACCCAGAGGGATCTCGACTTCTTGCGGCACATAGACATGAGGGTCTTCACTAGTGATCTCGGTCTGTTGGCTCGGGATCTGACTTCCCTCCTCTCGGAGGTGCGCCGGCAGAGATGTTTCCAAGTAGAGTTTCCCCTTCACCTCGCGCGTCCGTGGGGAAAGAGGAGCATCAATACTTGTAGCATTCTCTTGAGGCCTCCTTCCACTGGCAACCGTGGCGGTGTGTGCTGCTGGGGGGACGAACTGAATCCCGCGGGCCTGACCTTGGGCTGAAGGCATTACCGGGGATTTCTCAGGGTCGAAACCGAGACCCGGGTATCGCAGGTACTCCACACTGGACTTGGCCTTCTTCTTCCGCGCCATCCCTGACACAGAACCCAGCGACATAGCCAACGCAGGTCCTGTCGGCGAACATGACGGCGAGGTTGTTGCAGGCCTTGTCGATGAACTCGAGGTCAATGAAGCACTTGTCGATGACCTTGAGGCTGACGCAGACCTTGTTGATGACCTTGAGGCCGACGCTGACCTTGTCGATGACCTTGAGGCCGACGCGGACCTTGTCAATGACCTTGAGGCTGGTGCAGACCTTGTCGATGACCTTGAGGCCGGCGCAGACCTTGTCGATGACCTTGAGGCCGGCGCAGACCTTGTCGATGACCTTGAGGCCGGCGCAGACCTTGTCGATGACCTTGAGGGCGAGGTCGACGTAGGACTTGCGGTAGATCTCGACGAAGATCTCGAAGTTGATGAAGATGGATCCATCGCTTGCGCCCCCTACCTTGCGCGCCAGATATCGTGTCTTGGATCACGGACACCGAGATTAAAGGATACCCCCTTTTTAGGTTCGGTATAGGGCGTGAAGGAGGCCGGGAAACGTCTTCCGCTGGGGAGACTTCATCTAGGCCCGAGATCTATGTACAAGCATGCACCGCAGAGACATAAGGAGTTTACCCAGGTTCAGGCCGCCCGGAGGCTAACAGCCCTACTCCTGCATGTCTGGATTGAGTGGTATATCATGGTGTAGCTTACAGAGGTGGTTGCGGGTGCGAACCCGGGAGGTGTCGGCTAGAGGTTGAAGAAGAGCAGATCCTGACTCGGAGGAGATCACCTCTCGCCTATGCTACTCTCAGTCTTGCGCTACCTAGCCTAGCCTCCGACTCTCTGGGCATCCGTCCGAAATCCGGTCCCAAATCCGGTCCGACCTCCCCTCCCTCAGGTGCCTTGGTCCTCCTTTTATAGGCTAAGGGGATCCCACAGGTGCACCTTTGGGGGGCGGAGGGGTTTTGGCGGGAAAACCCCTCCGGGTTCTCCTTTGGGGGTGACGTGGCTTCTTCTCGTCCAAGTATTCTTCTGAGGGGGTTAGGTGCGGTCGCCCACCTTTCCTTCGGCGGGCGGACAGGGGCTGACACCTTTTCCGTCCCTGTCCCCCCTCGGCGCCTAAGTCTTCTTGGCGCCCAAGTCTTCTATGAGCTTCCAGCCGGGGCTGGCAAGCCTATCCTCTTCGCGCGTGCGGAGGTTGGTTCCCGGGGGTGAGCCTGGCCTCCTGCCGGGCATCAGGGTTCCCAGGACCTCCGCGTCATCTTCCGGGTTGAAGGGGGCCCCGGGGGGTCCCCTAGGCCTTAGCCGTGGTTGTCGATGTCGTGCTTGTCTCGTCGCCGTGGGGCAGATGGGGGGCCCATCTGCCAGTCTTGTACGTTGGCCTTGCTCGCCTTCCTGGTGGGCCCACAGGCGGTGGACCCACTTTGACCGCATCAGGGGAACCCCATGTTCCACTGTTGCGACAGTACTGTTGACATTAGACCTCATAGAGAATTGCCAATTAGTAAAACAATATGGATTAAGCCTAGGCGGATCACCCGTATTGTTTATATGAGGATGAGGGATAGGTGGGTCGGGGGAGTAAAAATGAGGAACCTCATTATACACCTCCTCCCCATCAACAATTTTAGGTGGGGGGGGGGCTTTAGACATTCCTTCACCCACCGTATTTTGTGCGGCGGAAGCGTTATCCTCGGGAGAGGGAGGTGCGGGGGATTTATTAGCCTCCAAGAGTTGCGCCATCATTTCACGCAACTCTTTCAATTGAGTGTCCATGGATGACGTCAAGGTTGTTTCCAACTTCTTGATATCATCCATGGAAACCAGGCTTTTATCACCACCCGAATCTCCATCCCCATTTCCCATACTCTCTTAGGCGCTAAAGCCTCAATAATGAGACAAGGCTCTGACACCAATTGAAAGGATCGGTGAATAGGTGCTACACCAAATTTTATTTCTTTTTCGATTTAGGCTTGACACAAGATGTAAATGCTCTACATATGCAACTAAGGTGAATTTACCTATATGACAAGCAAGCACTAGATATACGCAAGATACAAGTAAAGGTAGCAAGGATAGAAGTAACCGAAAGTGAAGCACGTGGAGACAAGGATGTATTCCCGAGTTCATCCTTTTGAGGGGAGTACGTCTCGTTTGGAGGGGTGTGAGCACGCCACAAAGGCCTACTCAACGCCACAAAGGCCTCACCCTATTCTTCGATGAACCTCACCACAAAGGCTCGGTTCACCTTCCACTATCGGAATCCTTCGAGGAGTAATCCGGAGCCTTTACAACAATCTTGGGGCACACACCCACAACTCAATCGGGGGCTCCCAAATTAACACCAACTGTAACAATAGCAATATAATCAAGTAAGTACAACAATAGACCTATGTTTTCCCAATGGAAACCCAGCCATAAATCCCTCAAGTGAATGAGGGGGAAATGTAAATCCCTTTGGTTCAGATGTAGATCTTAGCCTTCTCCTTCAATCCTCTGAAGATCAACGAGTTTGGGTGGAGGGATTGAGAGATCTAGTCGATTTGAGCTTTTGCAACAATGGAGGAGAGAGATTCTGGACCGGGAAACCCTTCTTGGAGAAGGGTTCTTTATATAGGGGCCCCTAAAATCGAACCGTTATGTGCAGAAAAATCTGCACATATAGGGAGAGTGGTACTACTGCTACTGGTATCCTGCGGTACCCAGTGCAGAGCCGCTCCCAGACGCTGCGGTACCCCAGGGGGTTTCCGCTGCAACCTAGGGAGCGTTACTACCGCGGGGCTGCCGGTACTACCGCTGGTTCCTTAGCGATGAAAACTAAAGGAGCCCAGAGGTAGAACTCTGCAGCTACCGCCGGGGTACCGACAGGATACCCGTAGCTAAAAGTGGGCCAGCGGTACCTCTGGCGATAGCTCCAGCAGTAGTACCACTGCCTGGAAGCGGCGGTACCTCCGCGGTACTACCGCCAGGGGTAGTACCAGCTGAGTAACGACAGTAGTACTCCAGGAGGGAGCGGTACTACCGCTACGCCAACGGAAGTACCGCTGTACCAAGTTTAGCTTGGTACAGTCAGATTCAGGGCCACTCTCTCCGCACCAACTTATTTTCCGAACCATGTGATGATCTATAAATATCTGTAACACTAAGTACAAACATTAGTCTGGTGTTTGTGTGTTGTCATTAAGCTCCAAAACGGATTTAGAGCAAGTATGCTCTTTCACCCGGGACCATGGAAAACCAATTAGCTTAGCCACACTTGTTTTGAGTATGAAGTACCTCTTTCTCCCCATCATCCCCCGAGTCCATTCCTTGCTATATATCTTTGTTCCTAACAATGTCGATAATGCAAAGTAGATTGTCAATAATCCATACATCCAATGTCGTTCCTTTCTTGCATTTCAACTCGATGTTATGTAGATTTCCGATGTCGACGTGGTGGCCTTTCGAAATATATAACCCAACTCTATTCACCAACTTAAGATTTTGGGTAAATTAGCTACGTGCATGCATTTCAACGTGTATGAGAGTTATGAGGACCCGTGTTCAAGATCTAGCAGAATCCAGAAGTGAGGTGGATTGTTAAAACATATTACTCAGATTTCTCCATTAGTTTGGACTTCTCTAACGATCACAAAAAAATATTTACTTAGTAATACTTGTAGCCTGAAAACCACCATCATTCATGTTTTTTAGTTTTTGTTTTGAAAATTCCGAATTGCATCGTGTATTTCCTTTATGCACTTGAGTTACCTATTCTATCCGTCCACGTGCGATGTGGTTAGCGTGAGATCAAGATGTTAGGGGACACATGCAAACGTGACAATGAGACCAAAAAGTTGATATATATCATTTGACTAGATTAGCAATTATTGTGCCGCCCGTCATTACTATGCAAAATTGAGATTGTTATTAGGGAAAAAACCATCTGAAAGACCATCCAAAACCTCTCATTGGCATTACAGAGAAAAACAATGCACTTTATAGACCATAATGCATGGAGTAGTGATGTTGCTAGATGGACGTTGGAAATCACCCCAAGAGGAAGGTGAATGTAGCATAATAATAAATTTTACTCAGTGAAGAACCAAGGTTTATCGAACCAGAAGGAGTGTGTACGTTTGCAGAGTTTGGTGTAGGATCTACACACAACACACAAAATAACCTTGCCCCCAACGTTCCAGGAAGGGTGTCAATCTTCCCATCTCGCCGAAAACAAAGCATTAAACATATAGCATGAAAAATTGATGAAAACACAAGTAATAGTAAAAACAAGACAACTAAGAACAAGTTTGTACACAGTATTAAATAATGGACCGGACACCATAGTTTCATTAGTGGTATCTCTACCAAGATAATAATAACATTGTTAGGTAAACAAATTACAGCTAGGCAATTGACAGAATTATAATTAGAAAATTATAAAAGATTAAACAACACACATATTCATGCAGGCATCACATTAAACATATATGGAACGTGCTCCGACACCACATCTATAACTAATACTCCACTTTAAAACCGCCATCTGACTGCATCTCTAAGTATTAAGTTGAAAACAACATAGTATCGTCTTAAACCGTACATGATGTAATTAAGAAATATTTATAACATGAATAAACAAACACCGCTATTTTACCCTTAGCAAAAACATCATATTCTTACCCTTAGTTGTTACTGTCACACAAGTCCGAGGGATGAAGGAGGCATGAACCCACTATCGAACACAACTACTTGGCCAAAGTAACCACATAGATCAGAGAGCATGCAAGAATGTAAATAAAGCAATCTCATAATAAAGAAAACATGCACAATCTGACCATAACATCATAATTCATCATATCCCAGCAAACACAACAACATACGCAATTACATCAGATTGATCTCGATCATATTAGGAAGCTCACGAGACCATTGTATTGACAAAAAAAGGAGGAGATATAACCATCTAGCTACTGCTATGGACCCGTAGTCCAAGATGAGACTACTCACACATCATCGTGGAGGCAACATGGTTGGTGTAGATGCCTTCGGCGTCAATTCTCCCAACCGGCAGGGTGCCGGAACATGGCTCCAAAATGGCTTCCATGACGGCGGCGGCTCAGTATCAAAATCAGGAACCGTCTAGGTCATTTTCGCGTTGGGGTGAATATATATGCGAAGGGACGGCTCGAGGAGGTGCTCGAGGTGGCCACACGGGTGGGGCCCGTGTGCCAACCTCAGGCCGCGGCCCCATGCCACGGGACCACATTGTGGCTCGCTTTGTTGCCCCTTTTTTGGCTCCTAGTCCCACCTGGTAAGTTAGGATCCGTGTAATTTTGGTGGATTTTTCTGATGACTTTTCCTTAAGTTATTTTTGAAAATCAAAAACATCATATGACACTTGGCATTGGGTTAATAGGTTTGTTCCACAAAATGTTGCCAAATAATATAAAATCTTGATATAAACATGTAGCAATGATATTAAAGAAGGATTGAACAATCAAAAATTATAGATACGTTTTGGACGTATCAAGTAGTACGCTAAAACACATCATGTTGCAACTCAATCTCGCGAGGAGTTTGTTGAAACCTAAATGTTGATATGAAAATAAAATGGAAAGAAAATAAATATTGAACTATCAAACCCCAACAAGAGATCTATAGGAGTAACATATATTCTCTCCCCAGACAGGGACGATGAAATACTATGAGGCTAGGAGACGATAACAGAACATGAGGTGGCTCTGCCAGTGGATAGTGATTTATCACCCTCTTCCCATGGATATGTTATTTCGAAGGTACCATATATCACATTCATATATATACCAAAGTGTCTGTTACAAGACATCTACCGAATGAGAAGATTTCAAAGACTGATGTATTCATACAAATACAAAAGAACTCCTACACAAATAAACCCTTGGAATCTTTTAGCCTCGCACCATCATCCGCTATCCCCATAGGCTGTACCATCGCTGAAGCAAACACAAGAGAGGCCCAAGGAGGTTCCATTTCTAAATCGACTTTGCAGACCTCGCAGGTTGGTTTGGTGTTCAAATAGGATGATATATGCATTTTCTGCATACATATGTAGAAATAAACATTAGACAAAAAGATTGCAAAGACTGACGTCCTCATACAAATGTAGAAAGAACACCTAGACAAATAAACTTACAAATAAACCCTTGGAAGTCTTCTAGCCTCACACCATCTGTAGCACTGCCGAAGCAAACACCAAAGGGAACAAATATCCATCGCAACAAGGTCAAGGAGGCTCTGTTTCTAATCAACTTTGCGAACTTGAGATGTTGGTTCAGTGTTAAAATAGGATGATATGTGTTTTCTTATACGAACAGACTCTTTCCTGTTTGGCCGTGGCCACGGTCACGCGTCACCCGTGGCCCCACCCGGGAAACATGGATCTATCCTATGCCTTATCCCCTTCCTCGCACATTTTTCTTCTCGCCCATCCCCATCTCTATATGTTCTCCATGTTTGCTCCAGACGTTGTACACTACACAACAGGTGAGAGAGAGGGCTGACATGAAAATCCTCCGCCATTACCCACCAACGAGCCGACACCAGCAACCGACAGGGAGCCGTGTCGAAGAAAACGTCGACGGGCAACAAACTTAGTCGTGCGGGTGCGGGGTTTGCCGGCGACGGGGAGCTTCCGGTGTTATGGGGTGGGGTAGAGGGGATGCCGGGGACATGCCCTTCCTTATAATATACCCTCTTTTCTGTAATACTATATCCTTTTTAGTAGCGTGAAATGATTATATTGTAAAACAGAGGGAATACTGTTCTTTATCCTAAAAACAATGCGCATAAATGAGCGATATTGGCAGCAAAAAAAAACCACGGTCTTTGTACGTGTGATGGGGGTTTTCCGCGTACCCCTTCGTCTCTCTGGCGATTAGGGTTACGGTGGCGATTGGCGGCGCTCGTCGATCTCGGCGGGGCGAGGAGAGATTACGCAGGCTTGAGATGAGCTCCTCGACTGGGCATGGGAAGCAGACTGAGGAGGTAGCCGTGTCGCCTAGGGCGGCAGGAGCTCGACTGGAGGAGGCCATGGCAAAACTTGGGTTGACTGAAGATGAGGCCGCCCCGTTGGTAATAGATGATGTTGATTATGGAGTGCGGCCGAGGTGGATGCTGGCATGGAAGGTTCTGTATCGTAATACTTTTCACATCCAAACCATATCCAGCGCCCTTCGGCCGGTGTGGGGAAACCCTAGAGGTTTGGAGTTTCTCCCGGTGGGAGAAAATATGTTTGTGGCAGAGTTTGAATCTCAGTGAGATCGTGATCGTGTGAGGGATGGATCACTGTGGCATGTCAGTAAGAATGCAGTGATTTTGGAGGAGTTATTGGAGTGCATGAAGCCTTCAGAACTCAAGTTTGATAAGCTACAGCTTTGGGTTAGGGTTCTTAACCTGCCCTTCAATCTGAGAACTTCGGCATGGGGAAAAGCAATAGCTGAGAAGATTGATCAATATGCAAGCCATTCGGTGTTCGATCCAGTGGGGGGATTCTTGAGGGCAAGAGTCATAGTGGATGTGACTAAACCCTTGAGGCGAGGTATGTTGATCGATTCATCTGCAAGGAAGGGTAGGGATTGTTATGAGTTTCAATATTAACAACTCCCACACTTTTGCTTTTCCTGTGGACGGTTGGGGCACTCGGAGCTGCTGTGTCAGACACTGGGTCCTAGAGATGCTGAAGGCAATTTACCTTATGGTGTTAACCTTAGGGCGCCATAGGAAAGGAAGAAGACAGGGTCTAATGAAAATTCCTCCCGGGAATAGTTTGCTGGCCAAAGCAGTAAGAGGGAGACCAGATTCTCCAGCAATGTTGCAGAACAGGGAAAGGAAGTGACTTCTCCTGCTAAAAAGAGCAATGAAGGGAGAAAAAGAAAGGTGGACCCACCTAAGAAAGTCTATAGACAGGTGGCTATGCTGCAACTTCCACATTATCCAGGGCAAGGTGGCCAGAATGGGAAAGATAATTTGGATATGGAAGTTGGCACAATTAATCGGTGTCTACCTGAAGATGACTCGGGTGATATTGATTGAAACAAGAAGCGAAGGACTCTGAGTAACTCTGAAAATTCGGCAGAGGCTGTGATGCAGCCCTGCCCGTCCAAATGAGTTGCATCGGCTGGAACAGCCGGGGGCTTGGGAACCCCGAGGCTGTTCGGGAGCTTCGTAGCATAGCGAAGCAAGAAGGGTCTGCACTGTTGTTTGTGATGGAAACAAAAATCAGTGCGTCACATGTGAGAGATCTGCGATATACTTTGGGTTTCGCATGATGTGTAGCAATGGATAGCGATGGTCTTAGCAGAGGAGTGGGACTCTTTTGGTCTGCTGAGTACGACGTTGATGTAAAAAGTGCTAGTTCTGGCCATATTGATACAATGGTGCGGAAGAGGGATTCAGACTCTTTTGAGTGGCGCTTTACATGTTTCTATGGTGCGCCTCGGGCTGAAAATTGCCATCATAGTTGGCGATTTTTGAGAACATTGCATGCAGTGCAACACTCTGCATGGTTATGCATAGGTGATTTTAATGAGACTTTATACAATTCTAAACATTTCCAAGGTCGGCCAGACCGGAGTGGCAGATGAGAAATTTTCGTGAAGCTGTTGATGATTGTTTATTCCAAGATTTGGGGTGGACGGGCACCCCCTATACGTGGGATAACAGACAGGCTGGTGACCTAAATGTCAAAGCTAGACTGGACAGAGCTTTTGCCAATGCTAAATTTCTTGCCTGCTTTGAACACACCAGAGTACGCCATATTGTTTCTACGGAATCTGACCATTGCTTTGTGTTGGCGGATTTTCGTGAGAATCTTTCTATGCAAGGAGGTAGAGGAACACGACAATTTCGGTATGAAAATGTATGGCAAACCCATGTTGTTTATGAAAAAGTTATTATGGAGAATTGGGCCAGAGGATCTGGTCAGCAAGGGCTTCAGGGGATTGTCGATACCCTTCACGTGCTTCAACTCAAGCTGACTGAGTTTGGGGTGAAGGAGTTTGGTGCACAACCCAGGAAAGCTCGTAAGTTGAGACAGAAACTTGAACTTTTATGTCGCAACTCGATGGGTAGAGGCCCATCAGATGAGGAGAGGGCCACGGTTAAAAAGCTCAAACAAACACTTCATCAAGAGGAGATCTGGATGAAGCAGTGGTCACGTGTCCTTTGGCTTCATGAGGGGGATCGTAACACCTCATATTTTCATAAACAGGCTGCTCACCATAAGCGCATTAATAATTGATTTCTTGAGAGAACGGATGGGTCACGATGTGAGAGTATGGAGGACAATCATGCAGAAGTTCAGAGTTTTTATCAAGCGCTCTATAACTCCCAGGGTTTTAGAGAGATGGATGATCTTCTAAATTTCATGCAGCCGAGGGTTTCTCGGTAGATGAACGATGGTATGGATGCATGCTATACTGAGGAGGAGATTCGAACAACGCTTTTTCAGATGGCTCCATCGAAGGCGCCAGGAGTGGATGGTTTCACTGCGGGTTTTTTCAGAGGCACTGGAATATTATCAAGGATGATGTAGTGCATGTTGTCCTGGATTTCTTGAATGGAGGTACGTTACCAATTGGTATGAACGACACGTCCATCCCGCTTATACCGAAGGTACGGAACCCACAGAAAATTTCCCAATATAGGCCCATATCCTTATGCCCTGTCTTGTATAAAATTGGTGCTAAGTGCATTGCCAATAGGCTGCGAGTTTTTTTGGGTGATATTATTGGAGAAGAACAAAGTGCTTTCGTCCCTGGATGCTTAATCACAGATAATGTGTTGATTGCTTATGAAAGTGTCCATGCGATGAAGAGAAAAAAGAAGGGGAAAAATTACTTAAGTGCTGTCAAGCTTGACATGATGAAAGCATACGATCGAGTGGAATGGCATTATCTGGAGGCTATTATGTTCAAGTTGGGCTTTACTGACAGAACAGTGAGACTGATTATGAAATGTGTTTCCTCTGTCAGATTTACCGTTCGTGTTAATGGAGAGCTTTTACCATACTTTACTCCCTCTCGTGGTCTACGTCAGGGAGATCCTATCTCTCCTTACCTGTTTTTGCTATGTTCAGAGGGTTTTACAGCTTTGTTAAATCTCTTTGGAGGCAATTATATTGACAGAGGTGTTCGGGTGAGTTTCCAGTCTCCATGGATTAATCACCTTTTATTTGCTGACGACATCCTCATTTTTATGAAGGCTAAGGCGGAGAGTGGGACACGATTGAATGATATTCTGAGGATATATGGGGAGTGTTCTGGACAGTCTGTGAATAGAGAAAAAAGTTCGATTTATTTCAGTCCAAATACCCCTGCTCATATTCGGCAAACGATGAAGAATATTTTGGGTATCTCGGTGGAGGCTTTTAGTGACCGCTACCTAGGTTTGCCAACTACTGTGGGGAGAATTACCAGTGGATCTTTCGATCATATCCAGGAGCGGATTTGAAGTAAAATTCAAGGGATCGAAAGGATTCTTTCATGTGCTGGTAAGGAAGTGTATCTAAAAATGGTGATTCAGGCTATTCCTACCTACAGCATGAGCTGTTTCAAATTAACGAAAAAGGTTTGTAAGAGCTTAACTTCTTGTATTGCATGATACTGGTGGAGCAGTTCGTTAGATCGCAGATCCCTGCATTGGGTCTCATGGGACGTGCTTGCATCGTCAAAACTGAAAGGTGGAATGGGGTTCAGAGAGCTCGAGCTATTCAATATTGCCATGCTAGGCAAACATGGATGGCGGCTGATGTCTAACCCGGATTCTTTGTGTGCCAGAGTTCTGAAGGGGAGGTACTACCCGAATTCCGACTTCCTGCAAGCAACAGTACCTCACCGTTCTTCTGCTACTTGGAGAGCAATTGTAGCCGGAAGAGAGGCTTTGGAACTTGGTCTGATTAAGCGTATTGGTGATGGTTCGTCAGTGTCCACATGGAATGACAGATGGATCCCTGGATCACGGACAATGAAGCCATCAGTCCATATTGGTGATGATAATGTAAACCTGGTATCTGATTTGATTGATCATGATTCTGGGCGCTGGAAAGTGGAGTTGGTCAGAGGAAACTTCATCGCACCTGATGCCGATGCTATCCTTAATATCCCTTTAAGGTATGGAGGCGGGGAAGACTTCTGGGCCTGGTCATTGGAGAAGGCAGGAAACTATTCTGTAAAGACGGCGTATCGTGCTCTGGTAAGTCGGAACGAGCAATTAGCTCTAGACGGTGGGACGATTACCGAAACCTCAATGTCAGAAAAACAGATGTGGTCTGCTCTTTCGAAATTGAATGTGATGCCAAAAGTTCGTGTATTCTGGTGGAGGGTTTTGCGTGGAATTCTCCCAGTTGAGTCCACTCTCAAGCATCGTCATATAGCTCAGATTAGTAGATGTAAAATCTGCTTGGATGGAGATGAGGATCTAATGCATGCTTTGATCACATGCGATCATGCACGCAGATTTTGCGTTGAAGCGCAATCCTGGTTGGACTTTGTGCTGCCACGGCTTCACCCTCTCACTTGGTCAAGAGATATTCTCTGTGACAACCGTTTCTCGGACTTAGATCGCCGGAAAATCATTACAACCATGTGGGCTATCTGGAGTTCTCGGAATAGCTGGACTCATGATCGGGGTAGCTATGATCCAGTTCAAGCTTTGAAGATGGCAAAGGAAGCGTTAGCGGTTATTGATATCCCAAAAAAGCTTGCTGCTGTTCTTCCTGGTCATGGATGGCGACCGCCTGAAGAGGGAGTTGTCAAGATTAATACAGATGGAGGTTTGTCTCTGGACACTCGTCGAGGTGGTGCAGGTGGTGTGGCCAGATCACAGTCTACGTATCTCGGAGCATGGAGCAAACCTCACGAGGGTATCACCGACCCTCTGATTGCCGAGGCCTTAGCTTTGCGCGACAGAGTTATTTTTGCAAAGCTAAGGGGTTTTCAGAAGGTGGTGATGGAAGTGGACTGCCTTGAGGTAGTGAACCTCTGGAACACTTGTCAGGACTCACGATCAGTCGTGGCGCCGATTTTCCAAGAAATAGGAGAGCTAGTTTTATGTTTTAATTCCTTTACTATTCAGCATGTTGCGAGATCAGCTAATCACTCGGCTCATCTTTGTGCTAAGCTTGCTTGCACTTTGATGGTGACGAGCAGCTGGCTCGATTGTATCCCGGACTTTTTGGTCGTCAGTCTTATGGCTGATCGATCAGGTTCTGTTGTTGTTGAATAAAGCTCTCTGAATTCCCCGAAAAAAAAAGCAAAAGAAAAACCATATAAACCCATGCAGGCGGCCTGCTCGAATAGCCTCTCCTCACTTCACGAGCCGAGCTCGAATCGAGCTTTTAACAAGCCGAACTCAAACAATTCGTCGAGCCCGAACTTTTTTGACAGCCCTACATATAGCTAAATATAGCAAGGAAAAAAAGTAAACTGCGATCAGGCATTCTTTTTTCTCTTTTTTGGTTCATGTGGTGGACCTGATCTATCGTGTCGTTGGTGTAGCACTTGGCTAAATGGACATGGACTAGTTTTGGACGTCGCAAAAGACAAGCTGCATAGACTAGATTTAGCCTATGTTCCTACAAAATGCGCATAGTTTAGCGATGCGTGCTCCATCGCATGTTTTTGACCGAGCTTTGCCGAACTGTTCGAGCTCGAGCTCGAATGGCTCGCGAGCTACACGTTAGGCTTGAGTTTGGCTTGTTAAGACTTCGAGCCGAGCTCGAATCGAGCTTTTAACAAGCCGAACTCAAACAGTTCGTCGAGCCCGAACTTTTTGACAGCCCTACTTCACAGCTCCATTCTTCCCCCGACACGAACCCTTATCCCCAAAACCCTATCAACCCAATCCTCCCAATCCCACCCATGGCGGCCACTCTCTTCTCCACCTCCCTCTCCCCCCAGTTCCTCTCGCTCCCCTCCTCCTCCTCCTCCTCCTCCTCTTCCTCGCCTAAGCCGGCCCCGTCCGCATTCTTCCCCGCGAAGCTCCCCCAGCTCCGTGCCCTCGCCGCCGCGGGCTGGAGGCACTCGCTCGCGCCCTTGGCCGTGGCCGTGTCGTCGGATGTCGACACGGAGGAGTCCTCCGCTGAATTCCCCGAGGACCTAAGGGTGTTCGTTGGCAACCTCCCCTTCACCGTCGACAGCGCCCAGCTAGCCGGGCTATTCGAGCAGGCCGGCTCCGTCGAGATGGTCGAGGTATATACATTGCTTGCCTCGTTCCTACACCATGTCTCATTCGTCATTACATTCTGGGCAGTGATTCATTTCTGTGATATATCCGTACTTCGTAGGAAGTTTAGGGTCTGTGAAATTAGAAATGGTTTGGCCGTTCGGTGTCGGTAGAGCTATCCGCTTGGTTACAAAATTTTGGGGCTTTTTCAGTCATAAAGGTTTCCTCATAGTTCGAACTAATTAGCTGAGTAATGATATTCCTGCTACGCATGCAAGTTTTGGAGAACGAAAATCTTGGTGTATGTTCATCATATTCTACCCGGTGATGATGTCTAAGAACACAATAAGGTGCTCATACATTGATCAATATAAGCTTGCCTTGCCAAAGTATAAATTAACATTTGGGTGCCCGTTTTTAGAGTTCCACTCTCTTCTGATTGACTATTGCAAAATGGCAACATGCTAAACTGCTTTTCTTTATTGTCACAGGTCATCTATGACAAATTGACTGGAAGAAGCCGTGGATTTGGGTTCGTGACTATGTCTACTGTCGAAGAAGTTGAGGAGGCTGTTGAGCAGCTCAATGGCTATGTGAGCACACTTTTGTGCCTTTGAAGCATTGTTTCTAAACTTGTATCGTATGTCCCCTGTTAATAGTTGAACCTGCTAGAAAGGTTGCACACTCCTGTTTCATCCTCTATAGGTCATATGTTGTAGAGCTTTTACTGAGTACAATTTAAAGTCTTAGGAAAAATTGTTTGTTAGTGTGGCTTTTGCTGCTCGACCTAATTGTACAATTTCCATGCTAGGTTGTGGAGTTGTATGCTTGAGTAATGGGCTGACCTCGTCTCTAAAAACAGGTACTTGATGGGAGAACTTTGAAGGTGAATTCAGGGCCACCACCACCCAGGGATCAATCCTCACCAAGAGGATTCAAGGAGCAATCTGGAGGGTTCAGGGAGCAATCTGGCGGATTCAGGCAGCAATCCTTACGAGGGCCTAGTGGCGGGGACAACAGGGTCTATGTGGGTAACCTTTCTTGGAATGTTGATGACTCATCTCTTGCAAACTTGTTCAATAAGCAAGGGAGTGTCTTGGGGGCTAGAGTCATCTATGACAGGGAGACTGGGAGGTCAAGGGGATTTGGTTTCGTCACATATGGTTCCAGTGATGAAGTTGAGAAAGCAGTATCTAATCTCGATGGCACTGTGAGTTTTCACTCATCTAGCTGGTTGCTTACACCTCCTGTGCCTTTGCACATTACTGTTTCCAGCGTGGTGCTAAATGAGTTTTTTTTTCTTATGTTCGACAGGACCTGGACGGGAGACAGATCCGTGTCACAGTAGCAGAAGCGAGACAACCTAGGAGAGAATATTGAAATCCTATTTTAGATGCTGCTGATCCTGTGGTTAGTCCCAAATATGAATTATAGTATCATCAGGATTGTTCTTCATAGGTATCCGTTCTACTTGTAATTTCTCCACCGTATGGTTGGAAAAGATTTTGTTTGGTAATGAGATATTTATTATTTTGTTCTTCTGGCCTTCTCGTGTACTAGCTGTTGCCGTTTAGGTAGGTAGGTAGGTATCTGGCAGCTTCTCCAACCTAGGAAGGAGAAAAATGACACAAAAGCCAAACAAATGCATATCCTGTTCTATGCGTTGATTGTTCCTGGCTATACATAACCTATGCAGCACTGTCACCCTTCAGATCCCCCGCCCCCTAGTTTTGTCACCCACCTAGCCGGCCATATACAACTTGTTTTCCCGTCTTCTCTTCTCCTGACAGAACCAACCAAACAATTTCCTCTCTGTTTTCCCATGGCGGTGTGGATGAAGTTAAGCATGGCCTTGAAAGCTGGTGCCTCTATTCCCTCTACATGGATTTGCTCTTCTCCCCAAAGTCCCCGAAGAGCTCGGCGTTGAATACAGGGGATCTTTCTGTTGAAAGACAACAAGAACGATAAATACACCGGTTACAAATGAAAGAGATGGCGACATCGATAGACTGAAGTTAAACTTTTAGAACTTTGATTTGACTACCGGTTACAAATTAGGGAGTATTTGACTAAGGTAGGTCCTCGACTGTTAGCTATGTATAAGTTAGGCTCTTTTAATTTTTCTATTAAAAACTATGGTATACTTTCTCATTTTCTGAACTTCTGAAATTTGTTACATCTGTATATGTTTTTTGTGTGTTGTGTGTGTGTGTGTGTGTGTGGGGGGTGGGGGGGGGGGGGGGGGGGGGGGGGGTGAATCTCCATTATCAAACATCTGCCCTTGCGAGGTAGCAGCTCTTCTCTTATCATTGGTCGTTCGTGAGTACGTATGCACTCTCCCGTGCTACAGTTGAGAGAGGCGATTTTGAGAGTCGTTCGTCGTCCCCCCCCGTTTCTCCGGCGCCGCCGTCGTTTCTCCTCCTCTCCTCCGTCCGCTGCGGCGGCGGACGAGGGGGGGGACTGCGGATCCGGCGTCCGGCATGTAAATAGGGTGTGGTCGGTGGCTGGCGGCGGCGTCTGGGTTGGGGCGGCGCCGGCGTGCTCAGCCCTTTTGTCTCCCTGGATCCGGCCCCTTCTCGCCGGAGCTGTCTGCGACGGCGACGGATCTGTGGGAGTCTCCCCGCGAGGATGGTGCGGCGACGGCGCGGTCTTCGCCTTGTGGGAGCTCCGTCCTCGAGCTTCTTCGTCGTCTTGCTGTCGTCTCCTCCAGCGATGGCTTGGAGCTTTGAGGTATGTTGGAGGTGGTCGGGTGGCTTCGCGACCCACGCAGGTCTGGTGGTCGATGGTGGACGGATTCGTCGGCGGCGCTCCGATTTCGTGGCGTTGGTGGTCGGATCTCGGTCTGAAAGGGATCTGGCGATGCTCGTTCAACGGTTTAGGCTCCGTCGCTGTGCGGCGGACGACTCTAGTCTTCAAAGCCTGGAGATCCTCTCTGGTGGTGGTTTGTGGGAGTTGCGACTTCGTCTTCTCCGGTGACGGTGGGGGCGTCGTCGTTGTGTTGGGTTGTGTTTTCCCCCGGTGTGCTATCGTGTTGCTGTGTGTATTATGCTTTGTACTCTGTTTGATCTAATTAATATATGCAGTTTCTCAAAAAAAAAAAAAAAAAAAGATCGGACTCTCCGAAACAGACCAAGTAGCATACGTGATCAGTGACCACATTTATATGTCGCTTGCGGCACCACTTCGATAGTACATGTAACATGCCGCCGGCTGGACTGCGTCGCCACTAACATACACCAACGCCGCTAGTCCAGCTGATTCATTTTCTTCGAGATGGACATGGCCAAGGTGTTGCTGCTGCTCCTCCTGACAGTCCTAGTTTGTAAGAACCTAGCTACCGATTCTTGGTGAAACGAGAAGGAACAGAGGAGTGAACTCGATCTCGATCAGTTCATGACAGGAAACTAGTTTGATTGCTCCGGATCCTCCCCACCACCCCCAGACTAGTTCAACACGGTACATAAAGATTTAATTTCATTTCTTCGATTTGTTCTCCTCTTCTAAGGTTATAGCTTTCGTGCTAGCTTCATCGATGTTACCCACCAAATAAAAAGCCTGTTCGGGTAGGCCATCTAATTCTCCGGAAAGGATTAGTTGAAATCCCCTAATGGTTTCGGCAAGACCAACATACTTTCCTGCGGAACCGGTAAAAACTTCTGCCACAAAGAACGGTTGTGATAAGAAACGCTCAATTTTTCTTGCTCTTGCTACAGTTAAACGATCCTCCCATACAATTCAGTTACTCGACAAAAAGAAACAAAGGAAGCTTCCTCTCCCTAAATAGATGCGCTACGCCACCCAGTCGCCATCAGCCAGCCATGCAGGCTGCTTCCGCGTTCGCTGGGGCCTTGTCTCTCTTCCAGCTGGGTCCCCCGCCTTGTCCTCGCTGCCATGTGGGGCTGGGTCACTTACAATCCCCCCGTCTTCAATTCCTGCTTGTCCCCAAGCAGGCGCTCGAGGAAATGCTTGGCGAAGCCGATCAAGGTCCTCCACAGCTTCTTCTGCGGCGACGCTCCACTGCACCAGGACTTGTGGAACTGCACGCGGACCTCGCTGCTGCACGCGGCGCTGCAGAACCTGAATTGGAACATGGAAGAGGTCGGTAGGATCCGGCAGCGCAGCCGACGCCCGCGGTCGCGGACCGATGCAGGGCTTGAACTGCGAGACGTGGAACACGGGGTGGACACGGCTCGATGGTGGCAGCTCCAGCTTGTACGCCACGGCGCCGATACGCTCCAGAACGCGGAACGGGCCGAAGAACTTGAAGGCCAGCTTGTGGTTCGCCCGCCGCGCCACCGAAGCTTGGATGTACGGCTGCAGGCGGAGGAACACCTCATCGCCGACCTCGAAGGTGCGCTCCGTCCGGTGCTTGTCGGCCTGATCCTTCATGCGCTGCTGCATTCGAAGGAGATGCTGCCGCACCGAGTCCAGAACCAACGAACGCTCCTGCAGCCAAGACTGAACATCGCCATTAGCAATTTGGTCAGACGCGGTGATGCCAAAGTACCTAGGCTGGCGACCATAAAGCAGCTCGAATGGCGCCTTCCCCGTGGACGCGTGCCAATTGGTGTTGTACCAAAACTCACACAGGGACAACCACTTGGACTAGTGTTGCGGGTGCGCGGAGATGAAACAGCGAAGGTAGCACTCGATGGACTGGTTCACCCGCTCCGTCTGCCCATCTGTCTCCGGGTGGTTTGCCGTGCTGAGCTTCAGCTGCTGCGTTCCCGTGGCGCGGAACACAGATTGCCAGAAGGTGCTGGTAAACACAGGGTCGCAATCCGATACCAGCGAGCCGGGTATGCCGTGAAGCTTGTAAATGTTGTCGACGAAGAGCTCGGCCACCTTACTTGCCGTGTACGGGTGGCGTAGAGGGATGAAGTGCGCGTACTTCGTGAGCTTGTCGACGACGACGAGGATGCAGATGTACTGCCGCGACGCTGGCAGGCCCTCGATGAAGTCCATCGTGGCCACCTCCCATGGCGCGGATGGCACCGGCAGCGGCTGGAGCAGGCCGGCCGGCGGAAGCCGCTTCGGCTTCGCCTGCTGGCAGATGTGGCAGCAGCGTACATACTCGCGGGCCATTGCCTTCATACCAGGCCAGCTGAACAGCGATACCAGGCGCCTGTATGTCACTGGAAACCCGGAGTGCCCTCCTTGCGGGCTATCATGGAACGCTGACACGATCTGCTTGCGGAGTTCCTCGTCGCTGCCGACCCAGATCCTGTGACGGTGACGCAGGATGCCATTCTCCAAAGTGTAATCAGGCACGGTACCCGGCGCGACAGCCAATTGCTGCAAGAGGGACTGTGCATGAGCATCGTCCACATAGCTACGCTCAACTGACGCAAGCCACACAGGCTGCACAGTCGAAATGGCAAACAACACTAAACTTTCCGGCGGCACCATTATTCACACCCTTCTTGTACTGGATTGAGTAATGTAAGCCCATGAGCTTAGTCAAAGCTTTTCGCTGCCAATCCGTGTGGAGCCGCTGATCCGACAGGTTAGTGAGGCTCTTGTGGTCAGTGCGAATTTTGAATTCCCTCAGCTGCAGGTATGGCCGCCATTGCTGCACCGCCAAAAGGATTGCAAGGTACTCCTTCTCGTACATAGAGAGCCCACGGTTCTTGGGTCCAAGAGCACGGCTGACATAGGCGACCGGGTGGCCCTTTTGGGACAGCACAGCTCCGATGCCCACGTCGCACGCATCAGTGTCGATGACAAACTGCTCTGTGAAGTCTGGCAGCACTGGAGCCGTAATCAGGGCCTGCTTCAGAACTTGGAACGCAGTCTCCGCAGACGGCGTCCAGATGAACTGGGCACCCTTCTTCAGTAACGCCATGAGCGGTTGGCAGATGATCGCGTAATGCTCGATGAACTTGCGGTAGTAACCGGTGATGCCCAGTATCCCACGCAACTCCTTCGATTGCGCGGCGTCGGCCACTCCCGAATAGCCTGAATCTTGGACGGGTCCGTGGCGACGCCACCGGCAGACACAACGTGCCCCAGGTATGCCACCTCCTGTTGCGCGAACTCGCACTTTGACATCTTCACGTGCCATTTGTCCTTATGCAGAATAGCCAGTACAGTGGCAAGGTGCTCTAGGTGCTCCTCATAGGTGCGGCTGTAAATGAGAATGTCATCGAAGAAGACGAGGGCAAATTTGCGGAGAACCGGCTCGAGCGTGGCGTTCATCGCGTGCTAGAACGTTGCAGGAGCGCCAGTGAGACCGAACGCCATGACTTTGAACTCGTAATGACCATTGTGCGTCTGGAACGCGGTCTTGTGCTCCTCACCAGGAGCGAGCCGGATCTGATGGTACCCTGCCTTCAAGTCCAACTTAGAGAACCACTGTGCGCCGGCGAGCTCGTCAAGCAGCTCGTCGATCACAGGCAACGGATACTTTCCCTTAACTGTCAGCGCATTGAGAGGACGGTAGTCGAAAACCAAGCGCCAGTCTACCAAGCCCTTCTTGACAAGCAGAACAGGCGCGCCGAAGGCGCTGTTGCTGTGGGTGATCACGCCCTGATCCAACAACTCCTTGACCTGCCTCTCGATCTCCGTCTTGAGCTCTGGCGCCACACGATACGGCCGGATGGAGATTGGCCGCGCACCCGGCACCAACGGAATGCCGTGGTCGTACTTGCGCCGTGGTGGCAACCCTGAAGGCGCCGCAAAAACAGATGTGAATTTGTCCAGAATTTCTTGCACCTCCCCCGGAATGTCCTTCACCACGGGCTCAGCCTCGTGTACCAGATTGAGCTCAACAAGGGCGTGTGTGCACAGTCTCGGCTCATCACCCCGCAGCACGACCTGTCTGCCCTTGTACTGGAATGCGAGCCACCCTTGTTCCCAGTGTGTGAGCATGGGGTTGTACTTACTGAGCCAGTCCAGACCGATAATGCCATCGTAGCTCGCCAAATTGAGCACCCGGAAGGTGTCAGTGAACGAGGCGCCATCCGCTGTCCACTGCAATGCTGGGAAATAGCTGGTGCACTCCAGGAGCGAACCACCTGCAACCTGGACCGTGGCAGGCGCTGTGAGATCCTCAGCACCCTCGAGGAACTGAGCTCGCTGCTGATCAATGAAGCATGCGGAGCTGCCTGAGTCCACCAAGAACAGAAGAGAATGGCCCTGAACTTGCACCTGTAACTGCATCGTGCGCGGTGCTGCCTTTCTAGGATTCAGAGCAGCCGCGGAAAGGACCATGGCATTCACTCTCTGACTCGGCTCCGGTTGTCATGTGTCTGGTTGTTCCTCGCTGCCATCCTCGAGTAATTGCATACAGTTCACCATCTCCTGCACCACATGCAGAGGAATGGTTGTCTTGCATTGGTGCTCTCTGCTATACTTCTCCCCACACGTGAAACACAGGCCTTTTGCCCGCCGGTATGACTTGAGGTTGCTCCACTTCTCCTCACTGGCACTAAGCGCACGCTTCTCCTCAACTGTCTTGGAAATCAACTTTGCGGGCGGCTGCGGCAAGGCCGGTGGCGCAGGCTGCGCATGATGAGCCACCGCAACCGGAGCCTGGTGACTGGGCAACAGCCCGACGTCCTCCCCCAATTCCTCATACAGCAATGCCAGGGAATAGGCTGTCTCCAGAGTAGCAGGTTGTTGTATCGCAACGAGGACGCGCACAGCCGGCTTCAGTACGTCGAGGAATCTAGTGGTATAGTGCACCACGTCGGGGTTGGGCTCGTAGACAGCGATCTGATCGACCAATTCTGAAAACCTCTGAACATAGTCTTCGACTGTCATAACCTGAGAGATGTGGAACAGACGCCGGCACAGAATTGAGTGCTGGTTGCGGCTGAAATGAGCTAGCACCGCCTCGACGAACTCGGTCCATGTCGGTGACGGTTTCTTCTGCAGATAGGATTCCAACCATGTCGCCGCATCGCCTGTGAAGAAGGCCGATGCATCGGCAGGCCACAGCGCAATCGGTGTCTGCCCCCTCCTGAAGAACTCCTCGCAACAAATTTGCCAGAGCTTCGGATTGGAGCCCTCAAATTGAGGTAATCCGACACGAATCCCCGGCGAAACACAGTGAGTACGTTGTTGCGACGAACTCGAATCGAATTGCTGTAACAGAGACCGGCCACAGTTGTTACCTCCGACCGGAGGAGAAGAGTGGAAGGCACTCATCGTCCCCCGGTTCTGATGTTGCCTGTTGTGCCATGGTTGGCCTGCAGCACCAGCCTCTGGCTCCCGTTGAAGCGAAGCAGAGGGCCGATCCACCACCGCGCCGGGATCCGGCCGCGGAACACGCTCGATCGCCGAGGCGAGCGACGCGATCTGAGAGCTCAGCGTGACCTTGACGGCGACGAGGTCCTCACCGATGGAGGTCCTGGAGGCCACCAGATCCGTGTTGACGGCGGATCTGACAGAGTCGATGGTGGCGTTCATCGTCTTGAGTTGCTTCTCCGTGTCGACGACGAACTGGCGCACGGCGCCGAGCGTCTTCTTCTCATACTCCAGGAAGCGCGCATCAAACTCCTCTGAGGTCGACGCCTTGACCAGATCGTAGATCGCACGCGAATCTGGCGAGAGCTGCTCCATGGCTTCCGATCTCGCACGCGAAGAGAAACGCATAGGGTATGGGTGGGTGGGAATCTCCAGAATTGGATCGGAAAGGCTCTGATACCACTTGTAAGAACCTAGCTACCGATTCTTGGTGAAACGAGAAGGAACATAGGAGTGAACTCGATCTCGATCGGTTCATGACAGGAAACTAGTTTGATTGCTCCGGATCCTCCCCATCACCCCCGGACTAGTTCAACACGGCACTGCCGTCCATACAATTCAGTTACTCGACAAAAAGAAACAAAGGAAGCTTCCTCTCCCTAAATAGATGCGCTACGCCACCCAGTCGCCATCAGCCAGCCACGCAGGCTGCTTCCGCGTTCGCTGGGGCCTTGTCTCTCTTCCAGCTGGGTCCCCCGCCTTGTCCTCGCTGCTATGTGGGGCTGGGTCGCTGACATAGTTACAGCGGCGGCGGCGATGGCAAGGGAGAGAAATACCATCACGCACCTCAAGGGGTTCGATGGCCCTCTCCCCTTCTCCCTGGAGACCGGCTACGTGGAGGTCGATGAGACGCACGGCGCTGAGCTCTTCTACTACTTCATCCAGTCTGAGCGCAGCCCGCCAGAGGACCCCCCTCATCCTCTGGATCACCGGCGGCCCCGGCTGCTCCGCCCTCTCCGGCCTTCTCTTCGAGATCGGCCCTCTTAGGTTCGACGTCGCTGGATACACCGAGGGCTTCCTGCGCCTCGTCTACTTCGAGGACTCATGGACCAAGGTGAGCAACGTCATATTCCTGGACGCGCCAGTGGGGACGGGCTTCTCCTACGCACGGGAGGAGCAGGGGCTCAATGTCAGCCTTACCGGCACTGGAAGGCAGCTCCGGATATTCCTCCAAAACTGGCTGGCGCAGTACCCCGAGTTCGCCTCCAAGGCTCCAACCCTCTCTACATCGGCGGCGACTCCTACTCCGGCTACGCCGTCCTGGTCACCGCGCTCGAGATCGCCAACCATCCCGAGGGAGGCCTGAACCTTAAGGGCTACCTGGTGGGTAACGCTGCCATGGATGACAAGTATGACGCCAGCGGCAAGGTACCCTTCATGCACGGCATGGGGCTCATCTCCGACCATGGGCGGCGCCAGGGGCATGCCCCTGTATGCCCAGGCATACCCATGTTTTTGGCCCAAATTTTTTTGACTACTACTCATCATCTCGGCCCAACAGGCAACAGCCCATTTCGTGTATGCCCAGGCAAGTAACTCCTCGCTCCAGAGTCCAATTGCTCGGCTCGCTGGTCGCTGCCTCCTTGCTTCGTATCGTTCCGCTCGGGACAGTCATAGAGGAACCCTAGGCGATTGGCAGGGCAGGGCACCGCCGCCGCCGCACCGGCGACCGCCTCACCTCAGGCTCACCAGCGACCGGCGACCGACTCACCGGCGACTCGCAGCCTCGCAGGTACGGATCATCTCCCGAGTCTCCTCTCTTGCCTCTTCTGCTCTTCCCCATTCCGAATTTCCGATTTAGGATTTAGATGTTCATACTTGTCTATTAAATTCGAAATTACCTGCTCTTCCCCATTCCGATTTAGGATACGGAAAATTAGCACCGATTCCTTTTAATTTCTTTGGGTTTCCAAAGGGGCAAGACGATTGCGGCAAAAAAAAAAGTTTCCTGCGGAGCTGGTGGGAATACCCATCACCATTTTCCTGGCGCCGCCGTTGTCTCCGACGAGCTCTACGAGGCGGCGCAGGGCAGCTGCCATGGGGACTTTGTCACGACGCCAAGGAACGCGCGGTGCGCCAACGCGCTGCAAGACATGAGCAAGGCCACCTGGGCCATCAACCCGGCGCACATCCTGGAGCCCATGTGCGGATTCGCGCTGCGGCCTCCGACTGCAACAGCCAACATCTTCTTGGCAACAACGTCAGCCAGGATGTTGGTGCAGGAGCAGGACATGCTGCTCCTCCCCGTGGAGTGTCGCGACAACGGGTACAGACTGTCGTACATCTGGGCGGACGACGCCGAGGGTGAGGGAGACGCTGGGCATCAGGGAGGGATCCATCGGTGCGTGGAGCCGGTGCACCACGCTGACGCACTTCCGGCACGACTTGCGCAGCACAATACCTTACCACGCCAACCTGACACGGCTAGGGTATCGGGGCCTGGTGTACAACGGCGACCACGACATGGACATGACCTACGTGGGCACGCAGGCGTGGACCAGGACGCTGACCTACCCCGTGGTGGCGCCATGGAGGCCATGGTACGCCAACCGCCAGGTCGCAGGGTTAACCACAGAGTACACCTACAACCTCACCTTCGCCACCGTTAAGGGCGGTGGCCACACTGCGCCTGAGTACCGTCCGAAGGAGTGCCTTGCCATGCTCGACAGATGGACCTCAGCCGTAGGCAAGCTCTAAAGCCTCTGACTCATCATCCCATTACACCTTTAAAGAAAACAAAATTGGAGATGGACACTCATATTACTTGGCAGTAGAGATCAATCTTTGTACAAGTTACAAGAACATGGTCTAAAACTTTGTTCTCCATTGTGCCAACAAGTAACAAGTGGGCCTCAAACACGAGTGATACCTGCTCATCTTCACGTTGAGTTTCGGAACTGTTTCAGACAGCTGCCCACCTTCAGCTTGAGATTCCAAACTGTTGGCAGGAAACTCATCCACGAGCTTATTGGTGGTCAAGCTCGTCCGCGTTGGGTGCGAATCACCTTGGATGTCATATCGGCGAAGGTGGGTTCGAATCACCGAGCCGCGCTGCAGCGTCTTCGGCGAACCTTGGCCATAGAGTCTTTAACCCTCTTGATGTGCCCGCTGAGCTTGGGCAGCTCTGGCCATAGAGTCTTTAACCCTCTTGGTGTGCCCGCTGAGCTTGCGCGGCTCGTAGTAGTCCGTGCAGGTGAAGTTGGGTGTCATCGGCTACTTGAGATTCCAAATTTCTTACAAGTAGCTGCTCATCATTGAGCAGAGATTCCAATTCGTTTCCGGGAAAAACGTGCATCCGAACCTTGGCAATAGTCTTTAACCCTCTTGGTGTGCCCCCTGCGCTTGGGCAGCTCGTAGTCGTCCGTGCAGGTGAAGTTGGGGTCATCTTCAACTCGAGACTCCAAATTTCTTCCAAGTAGCTGCTCATCTTTGCGCAGAGATTCCAATTCGTTTCCATGAAAATAGTGCATCCAGCAAGGCCTGTATGGAAAATATATATCGATTCCTGCGCATGCCATGGCGACGCTATAGTATTCTTTTAGATATATACTGCCCAGGTCCTGAAATTTCGAGCTATTCCAATGATACTCCTCTTTCTACCGATAAACTCAAGAAAGCAATCTCCTTATAAGGATGAAATCCAAGAAACTGGTAGTGTTGGTTGTAACCATTCTCAACATCTTCAGCAGTGTCGAGAATGTTATCCTCGTCAGAGTTCCAGTCATATTTCTCCTCCACCGGTGCTTCATGGCTTCCATGTCGACTGTACTGGCTCTGCTCCTTGCGGTAGTTAACATCCTGTATGATCCATTGCTTACCGGTTTGTTGATTATTGTCCTTACGTGCAGATAGGGGTGGACATAACAAACCGAAAACCGAACTGAATCCGAATTAACCAAAACCAAATTAAGCTGGACTAATTTCTGTGCCTGAATATGATAAACCGAATTTAAATTTGAAATTTCGGTTTTGGCCCTCAGTTGACCGAAGAAACCGAGATACAGACGCGAGAAAGCAAAACACTTTCGTCGGGGTCGCCCTATACCTCGCCTTGAGCGAGTCGGAGATACGGCTCGCACGCACTCCCCCGCTCATCACCTCCATATGGGCCGGCCCATGTACGTGTTTTTTTTCCTTTTTTCCCTCGCAAAACTTCTCCCCCGCGTGGGCCGTCGCAACACTGCACAGCTCCCCCGACCTGGGCCGGCCCATTTTCTATTTTTCGTCTTTATTTATTTATCTTTTCTTTGCTGTTTACTTCTTTTCTATTTTTTTCAATATAAACCAATTTCAAATATGAACATTTTTAAAATATGAAACATTGTCAAATCTGAATATTTTTAAAAGTTCGAACCTTTTCAATCAGAACATTTAAAAAAAGAATTTTTTAATTTGAACATTTTTTATCTTAACATTTAAAAAAATAAAAAAAGGGAGAAAGAAAAATTTAGATGAACCGAAAATTGTGGTGAACGAAAAAAAACCCATGAACCAAAAAATATCGGCGAATCGAAAATAATAATAAACTAAAAATTCATATGAACCAAAAATAATAGTGAACCAAAAATACCGGCGTAGAAAAAAATAATAATAAACCAAAAATTCGGATCAACCAAAAATAATAATGAACCAAAAATATCGGCGAAACAAAAAGAAACCAAAATTCGGATGAACCAAAAATATCGCCGAACCGAAAAGGAACCAAAATTCGGATGAACCAAAAATATTTTGGCGAATCGAAAAGGATCCAAAATTCGGATGAACCGAAAAATAATAATGAACCAAACATACCGGTGAACCGAAAAGGAACCAAAATTCGGATGAAGCAAAAATAATAGTGAGCCAAAAATATCGACGAACCGAAAAGGAACCAAAATTCGGATGAACCGAAAATAATAGTGAACCAAAAATACCGACGAACCGAAAAGAAACCAAAATTCGGATGAACCAAAAATAATAGTGAACCAAAAATATGACGAACCGAAAAGAAACCAAAATTTGGATGAACCAAAAACTAATAATGAACCAAAATACCGACGAACCAATAAGGAACCAAAATTCGGATGAACCAAAAATAATAGTGAACCAAAAATATCGACGAACCGAAAAGGAACCAAAATTCGGATGAACCAAAAATATCGGCGAAATGGAAAGGAACCAAAATTCGGATGAACCGAAAATAATAGTGAACTAAAAATATCGTCGAACCGAAAATAATAATACACCAAAAATAAACTAAAACTCAGATCAACCAAAATAATAATGAACCAAAAATATCGGTGAACTATAAATAGATTTTTTTAAATGGTTCATATTTCAAAATTGTTCATTTTGAAAATGGCTCATATTATAAAATTGTTTATTTTGAAAATGGTTCAAATTTTAAAATATTCGTATTTGAAAATGTTAATTTGGAAAAAGGTTCATAATTTAAAAATTACCAAAAAAGGATTAATTGAAACGGATTTTGAATATTTTCAAAAATATCCGTATTTTAAAATGTTAATTTTGAAAAAGGTTCAGATTTGAAGAATTACGAAAAAGGGAAAAAAACAGAAATGAAGAACTAAAGGGGAAGAAATAGTGGCTGGATGGAAGAAGAACTAAGGGGGAAAAGAACTCAGGACTTCTTGATGGGCCGGCCCGCTAAAAAAATATAACGGGCAAGTCGGAAGTAGAGCTCGCTACGAGCGAGAAATGGTAATCTCTAAACAAAGGGAACCCTTTGCAAAGGTCACCTAACAATCGCTCTCGTCACGCCAAGTGTCACCCTCTCCTTCATGTTGTCCTTGTGGTTATTTGCATGTCCGCCAAGTGTCGCACCCAGATTAAAAGTGGGAGGGGTGAGAGAGAAAATGATACAGGAGGTGGGAGGACAATTTTCCCATTTTTTTATAAAGACCGAAAATTTAAAACAAAATATCTTGAGAACCGTTCATTCAAATTACGAACCGTTTTCACTTTTGAGGTCCTCGCGTCGAGATCTTCAAAACTAGATCCCATGTTGATAGGTTTCGACAAACTTTTTTTTTGTACATTCGGTAGCACGTGATTGTACATCTGGTAGCACGTGGTTCTACATTTACAGATTTTATACATCTCCAGTTTGACATCTCTAATTTGTACATTTCCAATTTTTGTACATTCGGTAGCACGTGGTTGTACATTATAGTTTTGTACATTTTCACTTTATACATTTCCAATTTTTGTACATCCAGTATCAACGTGAGTGTACATCCAGTAACAACGTGTATGTACATAGTGTAGCAATGTGTGTACATCCTCTAGCAACATGGTTGTATATGCTGTGTAGTTTTATACTTTCTGTTATGTGTCTGTCTAATTGTACAACATGTGTTATGTAGTTCAACCTGATGTTCATTGTATATCTAACTTTTCCTTTTTTGGCGTCAGCCCGTACTTACCTTCGTCTAAAGCGGGGTGCTTCGTACGCGTCCGATCGATGCGCCGGATGTACGCGCGCCTGGACACGCTCGTACTCGAGGACAAGAACAGCTTCGTGAGGGATTCCTGCACGCGGACGCGAAGACCAGGCTAGCTTCGTGCATGTACGCGGGCCGGATTCCTGCCGCGTGGTGCCGTATCAAATTTGGATTTCGCTCGATCGATCAGGTCCACTGGTACGACAACAGGCCACGTGGCTCGCTCGGGTCGGTCCCCTTCCCTTCGCAAAGGGAAGCCTCTGGCTAGTGGCACCCTCCGCCCGTGCCTCCACCTACGCCGTGCACCCCGCTGCCACGTCGGCTCCTGCGGTGGTCGCACCCCGCGCTCCTCCACATCCCGCCATGGCCGCTCGACGGAGGAGCTGTCGTTGCCGCCGTCCAAGGCAAACGAGATGAGGGAGGCTGCACCGCCGCCCGATCCGGCCGGGTGGTGCGGCGACCGGCGAGGAGGCTGGAGGCATGCTCCGACCATGGCGTGCTGCGAAGATGGAAAGCGGCTCAAGGGACTCCATGGGCTCCGTTTGGGTTGTACTTCGTAGTAGTCACCGTTTTGCTTTTCCTCTCCTCCCGTGATCCACTCGACATTCATCTTCCGCACCTTCTTTCTCACGGGAGGACACCATACCGCCCTCCCCTACGACCTGCACGGTGCCGGCGGTCCCGAGAAGAGACCACGCCGCCATGGTCGGCCCGTGTCGCCTCCCTCACAGCAATTGTCCGTTCCCCGAATCCCCCGCGGCAGATTTGGGTAGGCATCGAGTTATTGGAAATGAGCATCGTTCGTTCGTGCACGAGATGGAGGAACCATTTGCTGTTGGTCGATGGACAAGGATGGCTCTGTGATTTTGATATAGCAGGCTCAATCCGTTCCAAGTTTCTTCGATGTATGAGAAAAAGAATTGCCATTGCATTTTTCCCTGTCTTGCAATTTTCTGTCGTGGCCGAGTTTACTACGATATTTACAAGCACCTTCAGTTTTGTTGGAGAGCACCGTCCGTGATTTAGAGTAGGCACCTAATGATTTTAAGCCGGCACCGTTTTTGCTTGACGTGCTGCGCCATCCTGCGAGACCCCCGCACCGGCGTCAACAACGGGGACATGTCCAGCGGGATCCACTACCACTGCAGTCTCGGCGCCCTCCTCGCGAGCTCCGACGAAAATAGGCAGCTGCATCTGGTTTATTAGGTTCTAGACAGTGGTCTACATGGGGATTGCACGCAAACCTAAGGGCATGTACAATGGTAGAGAAGACGGGTCTTTTCTTACCCCTCCACGTCATCTGGAGAAGGCAATAAATATCGGTCATACAATGCGCTCTCTCTTATTGTCGTCTCTAGCAATTAATGAGAATTAATTAAATTTTAGTATGAAATTATGTTAATAAGGGAAGGCATGCGGTATAATGGAGAAAATAGTCTTCTATTAATATTTAAGAGATCATCTCTTAGCTAAGGAAAGACAACCCTCTATTTCTTCATTCTCTCTCCGCCAACTAAACAAAAATCTGACGTGGCATATGTAAGGGAAGGCTGACATCACTCCATTATACATGCCCTAACCGGCATAGTTACGTCATTCCTTTCACAAGAATATAGACCATAAATAGAATGCACCGTTTGGTCATACATTGGGCACCATTTATGGTTTGTGTAGGAACCGTATGTTTTTGAACGGGCTCCGTTCATTTAAAATCCACGGCAAGAAAACTAGGTATGCAACAGACGACAATTGGTCCGACCGCCATGAAGAGACAGCGTATTCATTGGAAAATGTCCGCGTGGTTATTTAGAGTGAAATAAAAATAACATGTGTTATCGCATGGAGAAGTGACAACTGCATTGTCTATCAAATTTGTTAGAAGTGCATGCACCATTACTCCGAGGATGAATCATAGAAAGAAGAGAGAGGCACGAACGTCGCCTCCTACAGTATGGACACCAACTTATACGGCGACACCGGCGTAACCGACCACATCCCGAGATAAAGAGCATCGTTAATACAAAGCGTTCGTAAGATTTCACATACGGAAGACACACCATAACTTTAAATTAATCTGGAAAATAATATTTTTGGACACACCGGCCGAGCTACAGCGCCACCATGGACGACCCACCCAAGATGGGCTCCCACGCTGGGAAGAGGAGCCGCCACCGCCGGCCACGCGAGGCCCACGCGGGCAACGCCCTTCAGCAGCCAGAGGGAAGAGGGGTTGGGGGCGCTTTGACGGCGGGGAATAAAAACCATTTCCCAAACTTTATTGCGCAACTTTTGAGGACTAAGTGTTTGTTTTGGATGAAAACCGGATGGAGAATGGTGATCCACATTATGAATACTGATCAATATAACCTTTTGTAGCACCGTTCCATAATATACTAAGCACCGTTCGTGACATTGAGTAGGAACCTAATGATTTTAAATGAGCTCCGTTCATGTAAACACATTTTAACTCATGCTAATATGCTTGCATGTGTGAGAGAGAGAAGCGCGTGGTGGTACACAGATCTCTGGAACATAGACCCACGTATTTTCCGACACAATGAATCAATGACACTACTAGGCTGGTCGTACAGGCTTGTAGCTCCCTCTAGATTAAGCTAGTACTGATGACGCGAATGAGCAAAAATGGCGGCCAATACTCTTTTAGTCTTTTTAATCCGTCAAGTGCATGCACCATTCGTCAACGCAAGGTTGGTAAAATACTCCGTACTAGACGGATTAGCGCGCTTCACCGCGCCGGCGGCCTCTCGTTCTTGCATATCGTGGCCGGTGAGATGTATCTAGCGACGTTTTTTACTTTGGTCATAATGTGTTATCAGCGGTTTTGTCTGATGGTGTAATTAGGTGCTATGCATTAGAACACGGTTTCTGCATGCTCTGTGAGGACGTGTTGCGAAGGGCACTACGGATGGACTGAGCATCTAAAGAGTACTTTCATGGGGGAGCTACGGCCGTCCTCAGAGCTCAGAGCTTTCTGGCCGTCCTATAGCCGCTTGATCTCATCGTGGCCGTCCGTTTTTTTCGCGCGGTGGCAGGGGTCGTGATTTCACCGAACTCTATGGGCATAATCGTCATTTCGCGTCTGTTGTATATAAGCCCCATCCCACGCGGTGAATACCCTAGCCGCCGCCTCCGCTCGTCCCGCACTCGCGCCCCCTCGCGATGTCGCCCTCCTCTCCACCGTCTCCGCCGCCACCACCCACTCCCCCCGGAGACCCAGAGCGCCTCCGCCGCTCCCCGCAGCCGCCGCCACCACCACAGCACCGCCACGCCCAGCTCCTCTCGCTCGCGACCCTGCCCCTTGCGCCCTCCCGCCCCTTCTCCTCCTCCTCCTCCTCCCTGCCGCCGCCACCATCAAATCCTACCAGAGCCGCCCGAGGGGGCTCGCCGGTGCCGGCCGGGGAAGGGTCCGAGAGGTCGGTCTTGACGAGGTGCTCGGCCTCGGTTGCAGCGGCGCCTGGGTCGTCGTCCTCCTCCTTGCTGCCCTCGTCCTCGGGCTCGTCGGTGAAGGGGAGCGATAAGGCATCTCCCTTCTCCCCCTCGGATCTCTCTTCCCGTCTCACCTCCTCTCGTGCTCTCTCTCAGCCTCCGTCGGCGACACTATGGAGGCGGCGCACGCGAGGAGCTCGGCCTCCATCAGCGCGTCCCCGATTCCAGGTCGACCGGCAGTGGCGGCAACTGGTTGCTGGCGCGTCCATGTCTGCGTTGAGGCGGTACATGAGCCCCAAGAGACATGGAATAAATGGAGCGCGATGCTGGTTCAGGTTAGTACACCAACATCTCCTCCTTCAATTGCTTGCTTGACTTATTCCTCAGATCTTGCATGTTCATGCTCTTCCCCTTTCTACAGCGCGATTTTGCAGATCTATGCTCGGTAGAGAGGTTCAGGAATGTCAATGGAGGGATACTACGTTCTTGCGGTTAACCTTCTCTTATTCATCTTTTTTTTCTATTCGGATTTTAACTTCTCTCTTACATATCTCAGGTTTCTCTCTCTGGCTTTACCCACTCTCCTCTGCCTCTGATTAGTTATATGGGACAAGATTATTTGTGAACACGTAAATTTTCCATAAGCTGATTGGGGGCAGCAGGTGGCTTTTCATATGTGCTGTTGCTGGAGAGAGCATATGCGATCTGGATCCAAGTTGATCCATTGTGTGGTATGCTAAATTGAGAAGTGCCTTTTATTTTTTCTATCACCCCATCTGACCAACAGTGGTGTGTTCAAGCTGTAATTTTTTACCTAATTAAACTGCAGTCTTTAGTTTTGTATCCAAGTCAATTATATTATATTGAAACATTAGGAAATAAGCAAATGCGATGTATTACTCCTCAAAGTGAATGTCACCATATAGCTCTGTTGATGATATTATGATTTCCTTTGCAGTTTACGCTAAGATATTATGGATCTATTGTTTAATTATTGTGATGCGATATCTGAGATAATCTTTCAGCTTTCATAAGCAGAAACTGTAATGCCACTTTATTTCATTTTGTACTCATCTGCAGTAAACAAACGTGTACCTATTCATTTGCACTAAAATTATGTTTTTCCTTTCAAGGATTAAATGAGTATGAAACAACCGAGGTGATACTGAGCCCTAGAGCCAACCTAAATTACGTTTGGTTAGATGATCATTGGAGCCCACCTAAATTTTTAATCAGTGCAATATATGTTGTTTATGGAAATCGTATTCTTGCCTTCTTAAATCTCAATATTATATAGTAGCTCTCATTTGCCATGTTTTAATATACAATATTATTGCTATATAATATACCAGTTTTAGACATTATTCATTTGTGACTGAAGCTTATGTTCTCCTATCCCAGAAATTAATTAAGTATGAAGCAAAGAGGGTGATGTTGGTCCCTAGAGCCCTAATATGTTCTTTTATATCTGGTGAGTTTTTTTTTATTGTAATAGATGCAAGTGAGCAGAAAATGAGCTTAACCTTCCTCCCATGTTTCCCCTTTTCATTTGCTTTAGTGCCGCTGTTCGATTGGATTCGTGACATGACCGTGTTCTTTCCACAGGTGATGCTCACATCTAAATGTATGTTTTTTATTCATGGAACTCAAGAGCTCGATGCTGATGGTCGCGAAGCACCGTGGATGCGTGGAGGCTGCAGGCTTTTGCAATGATACAGTACAACCAGCAACGCTAATTGCCAAGAAGTTAATTAGGTAACTCATCTCTTTATTTATTTTTTATTTTAGTTTGAATTTCCCAGTTGTCGCTGATGGACATGAATCACCATGTAGATTGGAGGTTGTTGCAATGCTCCATGACATCTACAGAGTTCAGGAAAGAAAGTAACTTATCTCTCGGCATTATATTAGTTCAAAATTGTTTGCTACTGATGGTTGGGAAGCATGCAGAGGCGTCAGGCTGTTGCAATGCTCCATGAAAACTAGAATTAATCGCCAAGGTATGTCATTTCCCGACACTGAATTCAGTACAAATTGTGCAGCTGTAGACCTTTAGTAATTGTGATCAAACATTGTAGCTGTATAGTTCAATATTTAGTAGAACTAGCTGGTCGTACCAAAAATCCAGCATTTTAGTTTCAGTTAAAGGTTGAATCTTGATGGTGTGGAAATTAAGGGAGTACTTAAGGTTGAATCTTTATGCAAGATTCAGTGTCCACGACTCTCAAAGGAATTCAATTGTTGTTTCTTATATATGCAAGTTGATTTGAATATGGTATAATGGTTATTGCAAGATGTGTTATGCTTACCAAAATAATTTCCTTTCATGATTCCTATACTGTCTACGTAAAGAATCCTGAAAAATAATTGAAGTTGAGTTTTTCTTACATCCTATTCTGTTCGAGTTTTTTTTCCTACTACAGATAAATGGATGCATGCTCTATATTGACTTCAATAGCTATTAGGATTGTGGATTACTGCCTCGTGGACCTCTGTTTAGTTTTGATTTCATTGTTGCCATTTTCCTGCTTATTGTCTTTCATTTAATTTTAAAGTGTCATACACCCAATCGTTATAGTTTACCCCTGCTTTTTGCCTGGTGGATCCCTGATAGGAGTGTGTTGTTTCTGCAGGCGCTGATGTGGTCTGCCCTTTGGTTGAATTTGTGGCCTTGCGGTTGTGCTGGTTTCGGATTAATTACTTCTTCCATGATGGCTCGAATGTGCCACCGTTTGACTGTTGTTCCTTCCTAGACGAAGCCTGTCCCAGGTCTGTAGGTCAGCATCCAACTTCATTCTCTGTAAATTGTCCGAGCTGAAACTTATTGTGGAAAATACTTAACCGGCAATTTTGTTTACCTTACTGGTATCTTGGGTTCTATTCTATTAATGTGATGAAGACATGGCTGTCTCGGATACGACCGGATTTATTACTCACAAATATATATTTCAGGTGTTTTCAATTGATAATTGCAAATTATATTTTAGTGTTATTAAGAACAAACCTACAACACTATTTTATTTTACACAGAATAATATACTATTTGTTCAAACCGCGGGCTAGGCCGTGGCTTTGGAATATCGTAAAAAGTCACATATCTTGGTTGTCGATGATGCCAATTATGCAACCTGAAAAAATGCCAAGCAAAGTTACAGGAAGAAAAATTCTGGGCAGAAGTATTCTGCGAATGCGCAAGGGCGCTACAAGTAGAATAGATTGAACCAGCCCTAGAAAATCACCATGTTGACATTTCAGACGATTGTGACACATCAGTTAGCCATAACCCTTTTTTGCAGTGTAACATAATTCGTTTATCAAGTAATATCAGTTCATGTTTATATCTTTGGGATTTGCTTCTTATTGTACTGGTTTCGCTGATATACACATACCAGCCATTTTCTGTCATACACATACCAGCCATTTTCTTGCCCTTCAATGACTGATAGCTTAGGCCATGAAACAGTTTGTGTTTTTTAGATTATCTTATGGTCTACACATTTTGTTCTTTGTATACCACAGGTCCTCTCATTAGAAAAGGTGCATTATTACAATATTCTTTAATCCCTTTTTAACCTAATATTCCTCAATGCCTTATGCCCAGAGCGAGCTGATGTGTCTTCTGTTGCATAGGAAAAATGGCAAATGTGTCATTCTGTATTTAGACTGCTATGTAGGTTGAGTCAAAAGTTAGTTTGTTTATAATTGACATACGGTAGCTTACTATGTTTCTAAAATGACAGGCCCCCGGTTTACTGGTTCAAGTTTTTATTTGTGTCATGATGTACTCATCTCTGCATTTAGAGCAAGGAAATGGTATCTATTCTGGATAGTAATATTGAGAAAAAAGATTCAGTTTTGATATTATTTGGTTCGTGGATGCTATTTGGTTGTTTGGTTCTGACTTCTACTTTGCTGATTAGGATATTCCTGGCATGACTATTATGAAAGGCTGGAAGCTCCCCCTTCTATCACTAGACCCTGAACTGAGGGTACTTACTTTTTTGACCACCTGTTATTAACGTAACTCACCCAGTTGCAGTTTTAAATAAATGGTTGCTTATTGCAAATAGTTTTGAGATTGTTTCTCTCTGTATTGAGTTCACAAGGTGACAACGTCATGGAGTTAAATTGCCTCACTTCCAGAACTACACACCTTCAGTCTACTTAAGCACTTTTAGTTAGGTGGTACTTTTCTCCTTCTCTCACTTATTTGTGTATTCCTCTATTTGTTGACAAGGTCTCTGGTATGTTGTACATCTTTTTCTTATTACTCACTTGTGAAACAAAATAAGAAATTCAGATTTCAGTCTCATACTCTTTTTTATTCTCATTTACATGAAAATAGATTGTTAATCCATTGGATATTGCAACTAATTTACATGAAATAAGGTCATTTCCATTCTATCTTTTGAGAAGGATAAGGGTCTTAAAATGTGTTTGTTCATTTTCCACATATAGGTCTATTATAATTGGAGCCTGTAGTTCGGCCTAGCTGATGGCCTTGCTAAATAAGCCTCCATGGACACTTGTCATATTTAGAACATCCTTCATTTGCGACGACAATTTGGACCGTATTCCAGCTGTACGTTTTTATTTGTAGGTGTCCAAGCCATTATCTGAATTTGACTTTGGACTGTGCTACAATTTATACTGAAAATTAATACTGAAGCAGATTTTCACTTAAGAAGAAATGGACTGAGATTTGATACAATTTGATACTGAAAATTAATACTAAAAAATGTTGTGGTACACCTTGGGTCTCCAGACCGGAGCTAATATTTTGTGCACTAAATAAGAAATGGACTGAGATATACACTAAGATCGTTTAGTTTCTTCATCACCTGAGGTCACTTATATTTAAATCACGTCCTGTTCTATAGATGGGTACACTGTGTCTAATGTTGTTTCAGGTTATAAGAATAAAACCATACAGTTAACTCTGAATTTTCGTTTTACAGGTTTTCTTATTTTCCCTATACAGGTTGTCCGAATGTGCCTACTTCCGGCCTCCCAGGAATGACGTTATTTTGGGTATACCATCATCTAGGCACACTGGTGTCTACGTATCTCTTCTATAGTACCTATGCAAATAATATGTCTTTGCTGCTGGTCAAATATGTGTACGTGCACTGTCGAGTTTCATGAACTGCTAAGTTATCATGTTTTGTATTAGTACGGTGTTGTGGTAATTGTTAATTTCATGCGTCCTTAGAGATATGCTTTCGTACCTAGATGGGACTTTTATCCAAGCATCTTATGTTATATCAGTGTGATGTGGATCTCTAAATTATCGCCCTTGTGTTTTCTGTCACCGCTCTGTACATTTTGTTTCTCTTTCTTGAGGTTCTGCTTGTGTGTTCTGAGAATTGTTGATTTCATGGGCAACTTAGATTGGTGATCTCTTAAATTCATGCATGTAATTCTTCAGCCTCATGTTTACTTTTTTCCTTAAGATTTCTGGGTATCTATTCTGTAAATATTTACCAGTAAAGTAGAATAGGTTCTTTATTTCTTAAGACAGCTAAATCTCACTCCTATGCTGCCCAGTTCTTATAACCAGGTGACATGGTACCTATAACACTGCAATATTGTTTAGCTTAGACTTACCAAACTTAATTTTGTTTAGATTATACTTTAGGATATTAACCATCTATTTAATAATCTGTATAAAATGTGAAAACCTAACGCGAACAGATCACATACGTTGGGCCATACCTATGTCATTATACAACATAATCAAAATCAAACCTCACATTTTATTTTTTGAATTAAAAATCCTGCATATATAACCAAAATTCATAGAAAGTTGCTTAGTAAATAGCTGTCGTCGTGGAGGTTTATTCTTGGATCAGAGCCATGCATCATACACTATAGGATTAAGCATTTGTTCATTGTTGTTCCTACATATTAGCTGACATATGTCCCCACACAAAGAAGGCCCAAACAGAAATATTTGATGGGCCAGATCCAATCCCTTTGATGATTACTTGCTTGAAATGAAGCCAAACATGGGGAATTCACCCGGCTGCTCTTCATTCTACTGCAAAAGTATGACCATCACACTGATGTGATGTAAAACCAAGCTAATGACAGATTTAAAACAAAGACAGGTACACATTCGACTATAATTTTCTACTTCTTTAATCAATATTTTGGATGAGATGGTAGGGAACTAAGAGATAGACTGCATACTCTTGGTCCATGCTCATAAAGGCTATGTGCGAATGGGACTTTATGGCTTAACCAAATCGCCCTATATTGAAAACCTACATATCAATCGAATAATATGGACTCAACCATATGACAAAGGACCAGAAACTTTTGCTCCAAAGAGATCATGCTAGCTCCAAGGAGGTCGATTCATGTTTGGAAATGAAAACTGAAATGGTTTTTATTCACATTAGTAGGATTATGTATCCTTCTAAAATATTTAGGTCCCGCATTAGATCAATTCAGCAGAACTTATCACCTGTTTGGATTTTAGGAGAAAATAGTGCCGGAGAAGGATGTAAAAACAGAGAAGGAACTAAGCCAACTTAACAACATGCAATTTTTGTGTTAACCGACGGAATAAGTTAACAATAAGGAATGTTAAGTAACAAAAATCAGAATGTTCAAATGCCCTCACAAAAGAAGGAAAATGTGCATAAGAGGGGAGCAATTAACAGCAGAACATAGTTTGTCCTACACCGTTCCTACAATAATCAAGCATAGATCCAAATAAATGGCATTCATGGTTTGACAGTTTTAATCCTGAATCTATCTAGAATAGAAGAAATAACATGAAACAACTCAGAGAGTAAAACTGACTATACCTATTTATCTGTCTAATAATGTAAAAAAAGTATGAGTGTAATTAAACTAAGCACAACAACTACCAGGGAGGAGAAATTAACGACATAAATTATGATTTGTAGTAAGACATTCTTCGTTGTAGGCCTTTTCCCCTCTCAATTTAACCTAAACCAACCATTCTTGTATCCTTGTGCTTGAATTTGGAAATGAAATGAAAATACCAAAGGTAAGTATGCCTACGTATGTTCAGATTACATGTCACATACTCACATATGTATATTAGGTTAAATGACTGCAAACTATAAAATATTATGAAAATCCATTAGAATGGAAACAATAGATATCAACATTAGATCGAAGCTTTGACAAGTAGTCCTTTTGCCTGTTTAGCACGTGGAGTTGCAGAGCACGCATGGGAGAATAACTGAGCATGACCTGCCTTTTCTTCTCCATCCACATAGATAACTCTTTAGAGGAAAAATATACTCTTGATGGATTCGTACTATGTATGAATAAAGATTTATAATTTTTTGACATACAGGAAAACAAATAGCACAAGTTTTCAAGATACCATCACACTTCATTCTCTATTTATTTGCTTGAACTGATATAGCTAATTGCTGAACCACGAACCCATGAGAGACAAAAAAAACTCCATTCAAAGCAATATAGACTGAAAACATCTATCGTCATGTTAGATTGGATGGTACATGCGGGCCCATCTAGCAGACCTTAAGAGTTGTAGAATTATAATTCAGACATGATATCATTAACAGGAACAGAGAAAAGTAGGAACGAATATTACATTAGTAGGTGAGAAAAAAGAGTCACCCTTTCTTCTATGTTTAGATTTGCTTGGCAAATATTTACTAAAAGAACAAAGAATACGTTGATATGATAGAGAATAAAAGAGGGGCTACAGGTTCACATGACCTCAATGGATCAATTAATGCACACTCAGCCCAGCTAAATTATTCTATACTTGATCTTGATGTGAGACATGACCTCAAGGTAATTGGCAAATCAAATAATGTCGCACTATCTAACAAAGAAATTATTAAGAGTGACTTGGAGGTGTCTGCACAAAATAACCATATGCACGGCCGGCCTCCACCGGCGCCGCCAGCCGGGAACCAACGCAGATCAGAAAGGCACCCTCGCCTTCATTTGGCTTCATGGTCCTCACAAAAGCCATGTCGTTGCCCGCGGGAAGCTTGTCGCTACGGCTCGTCGGCCACGTAAAAGCACCTGGACCCCTCCGATCTGAGATCCGTCGAGGCTCCATGACAGCATCAGAAACGTCGACCGTCGGATCTGCAAGCGGTGCATGGTGGCCAGCTCATGTACAAAGTCTCCATGACTCCACAACAACGAAGGAGGCCCTCCGGGAAGAGGAGTCACCGGAGCCAGCGCCGGCAAAAATTCCTCCTCTCTAGTCGTCCTGTACGGTAAGGGTAAAAGAGATGTGGAACATCGGGCACAACTGCTACATTTTTTTTTTTACCACGCATGGCCTAGTGGCAGCCAGGCACGGGAAAAAGAACACCGTAAGAAATAGCTCTCCAAACCAGCCCCATCGGACGATCCACATTATTTTTCGAGAAGATCCAACGACTGATAACACGTATCGCGGGGATGACCTCATCAGGCGGCTCATTCACCAGGATTAAAGTTTTGAGTAATAACACATAACTTAAAGTATCAACTTATCTTGCCATTCTTCACTTATGTTTTCATGGCATGAAGAAAAGAGCAGTTAATCCTACCAAATCCTTAGGACAACTCCACATCTGTGATATCCCATTCACTTGACTGAACCAAAGGTATCATATAGCGAGAAATGAAGAACTTATACTGATTTCATGTTCCCATTATCAAATAACAGAGAATGGTGCATAAAGTATCCCGGACTCACTATAGCTAGAACTAAAACAGTGATAGATAGCTTTGAATGAAGTATACAGATATATTTCTTATTCACCACTATGAACCTGCATAATGAAACAACATTAGTAGTACGAATTGTTGCCAAAATGAGAAACACACCCAAACTGCCCTATTTACATCTGTAAATCAGAATAACTGGTTTAGGAAAAAAATGGTCATAGGTGAAATCGTGACTCCATGAAGACATGTTTATGACTGGTATAGTGGTATATACAGTAATTAATTAATCTAGCAAAATTAATTTAAAATTTCATCTCCACATCATTGTTATATCCCTCGGGAATCGAATTTCACAAAATACATGAAACCAAATCACCAATGAACAAAATGGGGATTAGGAAACCTAGGAGGGAAGAACAATCTTGTGTGATGTTGCGACAGACATGAAACAAAATCTCCCATACAAAAAAGAGGCCTTTGTATTTCAAGCCCACTTTTAATGGTCAATCTCATTGAGCATATAAAATTATCAAGGCTTCAAAGAACTTCTGTTGGTTTGCAAAATTTCAGAAGTCCAGAAGCAGGCATGAAAAATAGGGCTCCAAAGTAACAACGCGAGTTTCTTACTCCGACTATCAGATTTAATAAGCTAAGAAAAAGATTCAAGAAAAGAACACTACTAACTGGTGACGACCATGGTAATTTTAGTGAGGAGTTTAAGGGCTTTGTTATCGTCAGTTTGATATTGCTCTCTCAACATTGGTCTAATTGTATTGTTTCATTTGTTTGATAGTACTATCAACAACTAAGAGGGTTACCTTGTAACTTGTAAGCAAGATGCACAAATAAGTGATCGTATTTTATTTGAATCAAATCAGAGCATAGAGGGCCTCCCTTCTAAGCAAGAATTCCGATGTTATCAAACTATCAAAGTACCAACGGGAGCCTACCTAGCTGATTATGTATGAATCATTCTACAATCAGCAGGGCAGTAATTATATCATATTCATGTGACTGGAGGTTGTGACATGTACCTGGGGAGCTGTGAGGCAAACAATACTTCAAGGAGCATCTATTACTTTCACATAGATTTTTCTCTCATGCTAATAAGGTGATACCAATAAACATAGCTGCTTTAACCCTGTATAGAAAAACTTCAACTTAGCTAATAGCATCAAGTAAACTATTAAATCGTAGATAATAGCTCCGCATATTTTTTTTGATACAGACATGTCATTCAGGAAATACAAACTGTATCATCAAGCAACGTGCTAATATTAATCATATCTAACAGTCCATGCACTAAACTTACAAAGTAGTGCTACCCAATGATGTGCATTGCTATTATATATTTAGTATTACCTAAACTGTTGATGAGGACTGGAATGTCTCAGAACAGAACAAAACAGAAGCTTACTGGAATGTCTCGGAACAGAACAGAACACAACGGGATGGTGATTCATATCATACCAAGGCGAAGCTTTGATAAGTGGGCTACTTGAAGGAATGTCATACTACTATTTCTCTAGTCTAGATAAAACATATGACTCCAGCATGATATCCAGAGTTAAAGACTACCTAAACTTTGCTGCAATATGATATGAAGCTCTTACAGGTGAAATCAAGCAACGACTTATCAACAAATGATAAAATAAACTTCAAAACATGGGTATATCTTTTTTCTTTAGTCATCATACTGGAAAAAAGTTATCGCTTTCCGATGCTCCGCTTAACGCACACAATTACTGAAGAGTAAATCCTGCCAAGAAATGGTAGCCTATTTAGTAGTCATCTCCATTTGGGTGCAGTGGGCCTTTTCAAATTGACTTCTGAAACTGAAATGCATAATTTTGTCTGTCAGGTAGCATAGCGCCTGCATTATTGAATTCCCCCACAATAATTGTCAACTGTCAATTTACATACAAAGGTAAACACCTATGGATTATCCACAACTCCACATACATCATCTTATACTGCTGCAGCAAGGTAAATCACTAAGCCCCTGAAATATACAGCTGCAAGCACTAATTAGGAATGCGTAAGAGATGGATCACATGAAATTTCGAAGGGAAAAAAAAAAGAGGAGTTCGCCTGCTACAGAGGGGCAACAATTTCTTTAGTAGTTTTTGCGTTCTACTCTGTTTGCAGCCTATGAATGTACAGATTGGAGTTATAAAATATCCATGGCAACACAATACATGTATGGATTCTTCACGCCTTTCATATGCACAATTAGAGGGGAAAAAATAACCTCTCTAGTAGAGTGGGTAATAAGTAGAAAATGATAGAAACCGTAGAACATGTGCCAGCACTGGTGATCATGGCATTAAGAACACCATCGGCATCGCAGTCTGTTGTTAGCTTTAGCTCATGTACCTCGTTACATAGTAAAAAAGAACATTAATTAGATAGGGCAGATCATTAGAAGCAAAGAGAAGAAGATGGAAACAACACACTTTGCTGGCCTTGGGCAAAGAGCAGAAAAGCGAAAAACCAGAGACGAAGACCATCACCGACTCACCGTTGTCGCAGCGGTGAACTCGTTGTCGTCGCACGATGGCAAGAGCTGAGGACGTACTGAGAGGAGTCGAAGACGAAGCCGAGGCTGAGGTGGAAGATCTGGAACCACGCAGAGGCGCGGGGAAGCCGTGCAGGAGGCGATCCAGGGCAGTGGCACCGTGCCGAACGGAGTCCAGGAGGAGGCGCAGCCGCGCAGGTCCGGGGGAGCTAACAAGGAGCCGCGCCGGCGATGCCGAGCCATGCCGGCAACCTGTCGATGGCTAGGGTTTTCCGCAGGTACTACGGGGGCGCAACACACGGGCGGCACCGGGGAATCAGCGGAGGAGGCCAAGATGAACTCACGCCGGAGAGCAGCAGCATCAGGACGTAGGAGAGGCGTCGTGAGAAATCGAGAGAGAGAAACGCCATCGATTGACTTTGGTCCACGCTATCCAAACGAAAAGCTAGCGCTGCGCGTGGCGCAGACGCGTGTACGGACCGACATGCCAGCGAAACCAATCGGCAGATGGCCTCAAAACAGCCGCAGCTAACCGGGCTTCAAGGCTATGATAGATAAGGGCCGCGCTAGGCGTAGGTCCCCTACAAAATCCACCGCTACCCTTTCGAGCCATTTGATTCCCTCACCGCATAGTACGGTAAGGAAACTGTCCGCGCACCAGCTATCTTTACCACGCGAGTGGAGCCCACTCGGTCGCTGTTACGAGCGCTGCGGAACTAGAAAAGATTCTCCCACGGTGTCCACTAGCTACAGAAAAAAATTGTATGTAGCATGAAAACCGTACTAGCTAGGCTCATGCTAGCAGAGCCGATGCATGGCCTCGCAAAAACTTATATTGCTATTGCTACACGCACAAACTACACACATATCTTATCGGAATAGGCACACAAAAAGATAAATATATGAATTAAAAATCACCAAACGAAAAACAATTGGACTCGTAAAACACAAAAAATTGTAACATTAAATCTTACACCGTTGCAAAGTTTTATCATTACAGCAAAAAAATCTCACAACAAAAAAACTTTGTGTATTTGTAGCATATTTTATACTTTTGCAACAAACAGAAGTGGGTAAACAATAATATTTTGCTACAAATTGTTTTACAACAAAAATCACTCATAAATTTAACAAAAATAATAAGTAATTACAACAAGAAACCTAGCAAGAAAAAAGTTGTTAAACAATCGTTTTTGCTGCATATTGATTTGCAACAAAAATCAACAACTATTTCAACAAAAATCACAATCCTTTACAACAAAAACCTAACATAATAAGTGGTTAAACAATATTTTTTCTACGGATTGATTTGCAACAAAAATCAACATCTATTTCAATAAAAATCACAATCTTTTACAACAAAAAGTCTAACAACAAAAAAGTGGCTAAACAATATTTTTTCTAAAGATTGATTTGCAACAAAAATCAGCATCTATTTTAACAAAAATCACAATCTTTTGCAACAAAAAAATTCACAGCAAAAAAATACGAGTTTGTCACAACTTGGAAGCACGTATGCAACATAAAAAACAAGAAGAAACATAAACTTATAGCAAACGTCCCAACAGAAAATTCCAACATGTCATGCGTGGTTTCTCAACAAAAGTTATGCGCCTTTGATACAAATTTTATAGACGTAAGCAACATTGAAATATCCGGGGAAGTAAACTTAGTTGTACAATCTTGTCAATTTGCCACTATAGGCCATGAATCAGACCAGCCGGAGGCGCTAGATCCGGCGCCACCCGGACCTATTTTCACTGGTAGCATCTTAGTCATAACCATCGAGCAAATTTGGTCGGCGCTCGCACACCATGTCGTTGCTTGCAGGATTCTGTACCGGCTGCCCTTGCAACGTCACGGCGATGACGCAATGATCTTGCAGCGTCATCGTGGACCCGTTGAACTGCTTGCACCATCCCAGCTTGAACGGTGACACCAGCTTGCAGTAGGCGGCACATCAGGTTGCAGCAAAAAAAACGCGTCCAAAAGAAAGGATAAGGCCAAAAAAATTCCAAAATAACTAACAATAAAAAGTAGCTATGTGTGCACGTAGCAAAAGATCAATATGCAAGTGGTGTATGGCTGCTGCTCCACCTCCTAGGGTCAGCATGAGTGCATGACTAGCACTAGTACTGCATGTGCTGCTATATCGGTGCACCGTGCATGCATTGTAATACGGAGTAGTACTGTAGACATGTAGACAGCTTATGTAGGACCACTCAAGTGTGCAACGAAGGATAAAAAACCAGTGGAAAAAGTTGGAGTGGAAAGCGACGTGTGAGGTGTGACGTGTAACAGCAGATAGCGACGTGCAACAGCGACGGACGCGCGCGGGAGGAAGGGACCTATAGCACGCGTCCTAAATCAAGCGTTTCCCTATAGATAATGTACACTAGTAGTCAATGCTAGCCATTAGACTGAACGATTCAATTGTTTTATTACCGCCTGGCGACGCTAGTGCAAAGCGTAAAAGGTACCGAACCAAATACGTGGAACCGTTCACATCGCTAACGGAAGCTGGAAACGTTCCTGTTCGTCGCGTTGTTCGACCAACCTGCACTTCCCCAAACCGAACACCAGTGTCAGATTATTTTCGGATTCATGTGTATGGTGCTACGTGAGGCAGGCCCACCTATCACGGGTCAACTTACCTTTTCTGTTGGACCTAGGTTATCTGCGCATCCTTCCTCTTTGGCAATTTAGTCTGAACAAGTCCTCTAAAATGGAACCACATGAGAATTTCGATACCAATCCCGAGACAAATGAACGGTACCGATAGCATGCACCCCAGTTAACAAATATATAAAACCCGCCTCTTATGTATATATATATATATATGAAAATGATTCTATACTCCTAAGTGTACATGCTCCCACGTTCAATATACTCCTAGGTGTGTGTGTGTGTATATATATATATATATATATATATATATATATATATATATATATATATATATATGTAGAGACGCGCTATTTGACACCTAGGGAGTAGAATAAGTTATTTTACACCCACCCCATATCTTCTAAACCGTAAATGATTATTACGTTACGTAAATTTTGTATTACCTCATAAGTCAAGGAGAACGTAAGAAAATATTGACATGACGTAAAACTTTTTTTTATGTGACGTAAAAAATATGTCATAAAATATGCATTTTTTATGGTTTTTACACTGTTATGACTCATAAAACTGCATTTTTTTTGTCAATTTTCATTGTGGGTCAATATGAATGTAATTATTTGTATATCAAATATAAATTCTAAATAAAGAAAGTAAAATAAACTTAGAGTGCAAAATAAGTATTTTGCACCCTGGGTGCTGAATAGGGTGTCTATATATATGTATATATATATAGAAGCTCTATTAGAGCCTGGGTGCAGAATAAGTAATTCTACACCCGGGTCGATCCATCGAGCCGGACTGCCACCCGGTTCCATCGAACCTGTTCACGTGCCTAGTGTCGGCACAGTGGAAACCAGGGTACCACGGGCCAGCCTGCCAGGGCCCACAAGGATCTTCGGACGATTTTCGCTAAAGGCCAGGCTCTCCAAGCCTGGCGAGCCTCGCGAGGGATCCTTTCTCCTCGCCGAGGGTTCTCTCCCTTGGTGAGGGACCACCCCTCGACAAGGCGTCTCCGACGCCACCCGTGATTCTGCTAAGGACCAAGCTGAAGGGCTCGGCGAGACTTTCTGCCTCGCGAGGCTCCTTCCTCGCGAAGCCTTCTCTGCTTCCGCGGCAGAGCGCACATGGGCTCTGCGCCATGTGCAGAGTGACGCGCGTGCCTACGCGCGATGACGACGACGCCGCAGTTGCCACTTCCATGTATAAAGCAGTCAACAAAGCGGCTTCAAGCAAAGCGGACAACGAGTATTGCCTCTTTGGCGATAAGGGGACCGTCTGCAGCTACGCTCCAAGGACGACGTCACCGTGGGTCACATCCCACCTCATCAAGCACCAGCCCACAGTCCGGTTGGCCGGTGGCTTTTTCCAGCTTTGGTAGCGCCGTCCCTGCCATGGACCGCGTCCATGGACTCCACCTTTATCGTGCACCCTGCTCCTTCCCTCGTCGCCATGTGGTAACCCTTCCCGCCCGAATGTTTGGGCGGAAGAGGCCCAGGACGCCTATAAAAGGAGGGGGAGCACGCCCAAGCAAGGGGTTCGATCTTCGGTTGGTGCAGCTCTAGTAGACCCTAACCCTAGATCTGAAGACTAGCAAATAGCCATTGTTAGCCACCTCGAGCTCTTCAAGCTCCCCTTGTACTGTGAACCTCTCCAAGCAGTGCAATACACCGTAGCAGGACGTAGGGGTTTTACCTCCCAAAGAGGGCCCTGAACCTGGGTAAGATCTTGTGTCCATCTCTGCAGTGTCGTCCGTAGCGAGTCCGACGAGCACCGTCGCCCGAGCACGTTGAGGATTGGTTGACTCCGTGTTCAGCACCTTACACGATATCTTGGAGACACCCCCAGTTCCTGGGACCATTCTCCGACATTTGGCGCGCCAGGTAGGGGGCTGAGGCGCGTCTTCATCCTCGACACAGCTATGGCCGGCTCTCGCGTCGAACGTCTCGCTCGCCGGACGGCTAGCGCCGCCACCGCTCCTGCGGGCCGCCCGCGTGGCCGCCCGCGTGGGGACTCCGCTCCTGAGCGCCACGTCGACCCCGAGCCCCGCGTCGAGCACCCGGAGGACGACGACCACGACCACGTTGAGGGTGACCTCAGCGGAGAGGAGGCTTCCTCTCTGCACCCGTCGCGGGACCGTGCTGCCTCCTCGCTGGGCCTCCCTGCGCCCAGCCCGGCAACTGCGCTCCTCATGGCGCAGGAGCTGCTGCAGTACCGTCCCACGCCGGAGGCCCAGGAGGCCTGGCTCAACCGCCTCTCGGAGCTCGTCGGCGCCGCTCGCGTCGCCGCACCTGCCCCGTCCCGTTCGCTGGTTCCTTCGGGCCGCATGGGGGACGTGGCGCCAGGCGCCCCTCCCGCGCCTCCTCTCCATCCTGCACCTGCTCCAGCTCCACCGGTTGCACCGCAGCCTGCTCCAGCGGGGGCTCCTCCTCGCGACAACCGCGCTGCCTCGCACGCGTCGTCGCCGCACGACTGCCAAATTGTGCAGCGAGCCCCTGAGGACGCACGCGTGAGCATCGAGCGCCAGCATGACCGCCACAACCGCGCCGTCCAGGACGTCGCCACCGCCGGGCGCCATCTCCGCGCCACCCTCGCCAGCGGTCCGGTCACCTACGGCACGACGGTTGCGTTCACTCGCACCCTCCGTCGCGTTGTCTGGCCCGTCAAGTTCAGGCCGGACTTGCCTCTGTGCTACGACGGCAAGAACAACCCCCTGGAGTTCCTACAGCTCTACACTCTGGCCATCCAGGCCGCCGGGGGTGACGACAAGGTCATGGCGAACTGGTTCCCCATGGCCCTCAAGGACTCCACGTCCTCATGGCTCACCAACCTCCCCGCCGAGTCCATCAACACTTGGGAGGAGCTCTGCCGGTGCTTCGTCGCCAACTTCAAGGGCACGTACGAGCGTGGCCTCACGTACAACGACCTCCGCGCCGTGCGTCAGAAGCCTGGCGAGACCCTCCGCAAGTACATCCAGCGCTTCAGCCAGGTGCGCAACAAGATCCCCAACGCCACCGACACGCAGGTCATTTCGGCTTTCCAGGCTGGAGTGACAGACGTGCGGATGCTCGAGAAGCTCGGCATCCACGACAACATCACCACCGTCGTCAAGCTCTTCGACTTGGCGGACAACTGCGCCAAGGCTGAAGAGGGTCGCTTGTTCGTCAAGAACGAGCCAGGGGATCCCGCCGAGGAATCCAAGAAGAAGAAGAAGTCCACAGAGAAGCGCAAGACCACTGCGGTCCTCGCGGCTGAGCCCGACGCCAAGCAGCCTTGCCAAGCTGCCACTCCAGCCGCAGGACCCGAGAAGAAGGACGACCGCCCTTTCTGCGTCTACCACAACAGGCACTCTCATGCCACCGAGGATTGCTATGACCTCAAGAGGCTCATCGAGGCTCGCGAGGCTCGCGAGGCCCGCGAGCGGGAGCAAGGCCGTGGTGGCCGCAGCGGCCGCGGGGGGCAACGCTGGAACAACAACTACAACAACAACTACCAGCAGAACCCCCAGGCCAACGCTGCCGAGCCCGCGAACGACAACCTGCCTGCCGAGGCTGATGAGGGCTACCAAGTGCCTCGCGGCATCGCCTGCATCCTCGGCGGGGCTCAGGCCCCTCGCTCCAACCGCCACTTCAAGCAATTCGCTTGCGAGCTTGCAGCAGCCCTTCCCGGGGTCGAGGCCTCTAGGCCCCTCAAGTGGTCTGAGCACCCCATCACCTTTGACTCCACCGACCACCCCAACTCCACCTCAACCGTTGGCACCATCCCGTTGGTCTGCACTCCCACCATCAACAACATCGCCGTCTCTAAGACGCTCATTGATGGGGGTGCCGGCCTCAGCGTCATCTCTGTCGAGACATTCGAGAAGCTGCAGGTGCCCTACGAGCGGCTCATGCCCACCAGGCCCTTCTCGGGAGTGACGGAGGGCCTCACAACGCCTCTGGGGCAAGTGAGGCTTGCGGTCACTTTCGGCACCCAGACCAACTACCGCACCGAGCTGATCGATTTCGACGTCGCGCACATCGGCTTGCCCTACAACGCCATCCTTGGTTACCCCGTCCTCGCCAAGTTCATGGCGGTCACCCACCACGCCTACAACCTCGTCAAGCTCCCTGGCTCCAGTGGCACCATCGTCATCCGCGACGTGGTCTCTGACGCCGTGTACGCTGCGCAAGTGGCTTACAAGGTCGCCGCGGTGGCGTCTCCCGCTGACGAGGACGAGGAACCCCTCCCGAGGCCCCCCGCGAAGAAGAAGCAGCTGTTCTCTCAGGAGAAGGCCGCGACAAAGAAAGTGTCTCTGGAGGCAAGCGGCTCGGGGGCTAGCGTCACCATCGGCGCCAACCTGCCTCCCAAATAGGAAAGCGCGCTCGTCGCCTTCCTCAGGGCAAACTCTGACATGTTCGCCTGGACACCGTCAGATATGTCCGGAGTACCGAGGGAGGTGATCGAGCACCACTTAGCCGTGTGTCCAAACGCACGCCCCGTGAAGCAAAAGGCGCGGCACCAGGCGCCAGAGAAGCAAGATTTCATCGTCAAGGAGGTGGAAAAGCTGAAGAAGGCCAGCATCATCAAGGAAGTGGTCCATCCCACTTGGCTCGCCAACGGTGTGGTCGTCCCCAAGCACACCGGAGGCAGCCGCCTCTGCATCGACTTCACCGACCTCAACAAGGCCTGCCCCAAGGACCCCTACCCCCTCCCGAGGATCGACCAGATCGTGGACTCCATCGCCGGCTGCGCGCTCCTCTGTTTTCTGGATTTCTTCTCTGGTTATCACCAGATCAAGATGGCAAAGGAGGACGAGGAGAAGACAGCATTTCTCACCCCCTGTGGTGTGTTTTGCTATGTCTGCATGCCCTTCGGCCTGAAGAACGCCGGCGCCACGTTCCAGCGCCTCATGAGGATCACCTTGGGGGCTCAAATGGGGAGGAATGCAGAGGCCTACGTCGATGACATCGTCGTCAAGACCCGCGAGAAGGACACGCTCATCCAGGACCTCGAGGAGACCTTTGCCAACCTGCGCAAGGTCAACATCAAGCTGAACCCTGCCAAGTGCGTCTTCGGGGTCCCTTCAGGCAAGCTCCTCGGATTCCTGGTATCTCACCACGGCATCGAGGCCAACCCCGACAAGATCAAGGCCATAGAACAGATGCAGCCTCCTCGTCGCCTCAAGGACATGCAACGCTTAGCAGGATGTATGGCCAGCCTTGGCCGCTTCATCTCCAAGTTCGGCGAGAGGGCGCTGCCATTTTCAAGATCATGAAGAGGTCCGGTCCTTTCAAGTGGACCCCTGAAGCAGCAAAGGCCTTTGAGGGCCTCAAGACGAGAAGCTTCAATCGCCTCAAGGCCAGCGGCAAGCACTGGATCGACGAGCTCCCCTCGGTGCTCTGGTCCATCCGCACCACGCCAACAAAGCCCACTGGTGAGACGCCGTTCTCCCTCGTCTATGGCGCCGAAGCCGTCCTCCCCAGCGAGATCACTCATGGCTCTCCGCGAGTCTTGGCCTTCAAGGAGGCTGAGGTGGACGAACTCCGCAACGACGACCTGCTGCTGCTTGAAGGGCTCCACCGAAATGCGGCCCTGAGAGCGGCAAGGTACCAGCAAGACCTCCGTCGCTACCACAGCCGCCACATCCGGCCGCGCACTCTCGAAGCAGGAGACCTTGTCCTGAGGAGAATCCTCTCCAGGGCAGGCCTCCACAAGCTCTCGCCGATGTGGGAAGGCCCCTACAGAGTCGTGCACATCGCCAGGCCTGGCTCTGCGCGGCTCGAGACGGAGGACGGCGTTCCTGTCGCCAACCCCTGGAACATCCAGCACCTGCGCAAGTTCTACCCCTGATCGCCACCGGCGAGCAACTTTTTGCATCAAGGGAGAACCACGCGCCATCATCCTCCACGAGGAAAAACTTCGGGCTCCCCTCTCTACTATACGTTGCCGCGGGCCGTTCGAGAAGACTCCCAAGCCACCAAGCCTCGGCACGGTAACCTCTTCAGGCACCATGTCTTGGCGAAGTGGATCCCCATGCCGGTCATGGCGGAACGCAGGCTAAAAGCCACCCCCGCATAGGGGCCCCTCTGAGCTCTCTCTACATGCGTCTGCCTCGGGCACGCCCCCTCGAGAGTCTCAGCCACAGCATGTGGACCCCATGCCCAGAGCATGGCGGATTTTTTTTGTGCTCCTGGCCACGCCAGTATAATGAACCTATGTTTCAGGTCAATTTGAACCTTTGCGCATCGCGCCAGCATATTTTGTTGCTTCGGTAAGCTCTAATGTTATTTGCTTTTCTCTCTCGCTCGTATGATCCCTCATGTGTATCTCGCGAGCGGGGGCTAGCATGGTGCCATGCCACGGGAGCATCCCGGCAGCACCTAAAACCCAAGGGATCCGAGCTCTGAACTTGCGGGTCAGCTCTCATGCATGTCAACTCCCAAGGAGCTCTGAACTCACGGGTCAGCTCCCGCGCACGTCAACTCACCAAGGATCACCAAAAACCTTGGTGCCTGTTCTCCTCGCAAGACACACATGAAGGAACCTACGAGCACCACAAGTTATCTAGCTATGTACTGCTTGTGGGTATGCCTATCTCTCCAAGTGCAGGAAACAAGCCTCAAACAACGCCTCGCCAGGGAACCAACACCCTCTCCAAGGCAACATCACCTCTCCAGGGCACCAACACCCTCTCCAAGGCGAAAACGCCTCGTCAAGCTAAGTCTAAACACTTGCCCGAATTTCCTCTCGCTGGTTTTTTGCCCCTCGAGTCTCTTTTCTCTCTCCTATGCCTCATGGGCTGCTTGCACGTCAAAGGGGGGCCCCAAGCATCGCGCTTCGAGGAGCCCTTACTTCTTGAGGCCTCACGCACCCCCGGCCTTGTGGAGCCCTGACTCTCGCATACCGAAGCGGCGGTGGTGTAGCGCTAAGAGAGGGTCCTAAGACGTAGAGCGAAAAAGACATGAAGGGGAAAGACAAAAGCCACCCGAGGGACATTCACAAGCACGTTCAAAAGCTTAAAGCAAGTCTTTACAAAGTTGTTACAACCAAAATGCTAAGATAATGTGCCCCATGCACGTCCAGCTACAGGAGGAGCTTAAGCTATCGCGCCCCCTGAGGTGCCCGCTCCGCCTGCGGCAGCCTCCGCCTCCAGGGCATCTTCCTCGCCGTCGCCTTCGCCTTCATCAACCAAGACTTGGTCGTATTTCCTGGCGAGCACCTCAGCGGCTTCCCGCGCCTTGTTGCGGATATCGACCGGCGCCATCACGGCCACGAGGTCGAACGAGGGCTAGAGCCTCAGGATGTTGCTGAAGACGCGGCTGGTGGTGAGGACGAGGAGTTCGCGGCTCTCCGCCATGACGCGCTCGTCGAAGCTCTTCGCGACCTCCTCAAGCTCCCCGAGGAATTGCCCGAAGAAGTGCGTGTATGCGGCCTCGTCGTCGATCCCTCCGGAGGGAAAGTGGGGGACCTCGATCCTCATGTCGTCCCCAACGGCGTTCGCGCGGCGGACCAGATCGTGGAGCATGACCTGGCACTGGCGCGTCATGGCCCGGCCGTGCTGCGCGGTGTCTCGCGCCTGCTCCGCGAGGTTCGTGGCCGGCCCCACCTGCTACTGGAGGTCGCTCAGGTCCGCCTTCAGGGCGGCGATCTCCCTCTCCGCGCGAGTCAGCGCCTCCTTGGCGCACTGGAGGCAAGAGGTCAACTCCTTCTCCGACTTACTCGTTGCGCTTGATTGTGAAGCGCTCTTCCTGCTTCTTGGCCTTGGCGTCGTAATCATTGGCGAGGCTCTCGCGGATGCGCTCAACCTTGGCGTCGGCCTCCTCCTGGGTTCGCTTCTGCTTCAGCGCAAGGTCGGCGTTGGCCTTGTCGTGGCGCTCCTTGCGGGTGGCCTCGCTCCTGGCCACCGAGTTCTCGCGCTCCTGCAGCTGCCCCTCGCGGGTGGCCTGGGCCTCCTCGAGCAGATGAACCTGCTCCTCGCGCCGGTCCAACTCCTTCTCGCGGAGGGAGAGCTCTTCCCCGCGCTGCGCCAGCTCTGCCTCGCGCGGCGCCAGCTGCCCCTCGCGGGCATCCAACAGCTCGCGGAGTTCGTTCAAGCTGGCCCTCGCGTCCTCGGACTCGGCGACAAGTTTTTGCTCCGCGGCTGCCAGCTCCTGGTGCTTGGCGGTAGTCTCCGCCTCAAGCACCTCCCGGGCGGCGTCCAATTGGTCCATGACCTCCGCCGCCTCCCGCTTGACACTGTCGCGGGTCTCTTGGGCGAAGCGGATCGCCTCCTCGCACGCCGCTCGGGCCGAGGCGTCCTGCCGGCGGCACATCTCCACCCTCTCGTGGAGGAGGGCCCAGGCGTCGGCGAGCCTTGCCCGCTCCTTCTCCCTGGCGAGATCTTCCTCGGCAAACTGCGCCGCCAGCTCGTCAAGTGTCTTCCGCGCTTGGTGGAGGACAACATCGCGGCGAGCCGTGCGAAGGCGCGGCTCACACAGCGCCAAGGTCCCCGTGTCGTCGCGGGACGCAGAGGCCTCGACGCTCGTCAAGGCGCCCGGGGCATCTTGCCTCGGGCTCGCGGCCGCTTCCGGCGCGGCCTGGGGGCTGGTGCGGGCGCCTTCCCTGCTGACCACGTCGAGAGCCCTCTGGGGGCTGGGCGTCCTCTCGCCCCCGGTCTCGGCGCCTGTGGGCTCCGGGGGCGCCTCCGCCTCCGCCTCCGACTCTTCAGGGGCGCTCCCCGCCCCCTTCATGGTGGCCGCGTCCGCCGCGGCCCCGGGCGAGTCCGCCCTCCTTGAGGGAGCCTCCTCCGCCTCTGGAGGCGGCTCCATGACGATCTCTTCGTCCACCGTTTCCTCTTCCTCGCGGTGCTCGGCCGCAGGAGGAGTAGCAGCCCGAGTTGGCGGCGGCGTCGCCACCTCAACCACCTCCTCCGCGCGGTGCTCAACCGCGGGGGGAGAAGCAGCCCTGGCTGGAGGCGACATCGCCTCTTCGACCACCACCACCTCCACGCGGTGCTCACCCGCGGGAGGAACGGCCTCTACCTGCAGCTCGTCAGCCGCCTGCTGCGGCTCGTCAGCCGCCTGCTGCGGCTCTTCGGCCGCCTGCTGCGGCTCATCGGCCACAGGCGTCTCCTCGGCGGCACTGGCGGTCTCCCCAAGCTTGCGGAGACGCCGCCTCTTCGGCGCCGTGGGTACGCTGAAGAAACACAAAACAAGCAAGGACCCCTCAAGAGGGGATTCTCAGAAGCAAAATGCTGAAAGGAAAGGCAAGGACCAAGACTTACTCGTCGGCCGCTCTCCACACCCTCTTCTTCCCCTTGGGTGGCTGGAGGGCGCTCGCTCCGGCCTCTTCGAGAGGCGCTGCTGCCTCCTCTTGGGGGGCATCCCTCCCTGCCGAGGCGTTCCTGTCGTGGAGGAGTTTGGAGCGGGGTTCGCAGCGTCCCCCCGTGCCGCCTCTCCTCTCCTCCGCGGTGCGCCAAACCACACGGAAAGTGTCCCCGTCGCTGCCAGAGGAGATCACCTCAACGTCCTCGCCAGCTGGTGCGCTCCTTGAGGCGCCTGTGTCGCCTCCTGAGGGGTTAGCGCCCCTCGAAGCCTCGTCCTCGCCAGAGGGGTCGGCATCTCTTGGGGCCGCGTCTTCGCCGGAGTCTTCTCCTTCATCCGGCTCCGGCGACTCGTCCATGTACTCTGGCTCCGCCGCCCACGGGTTGGTGCGGGGTCCGCGGTGCCCCACGGGCACGATGCCCCACTCGTCGAACACCGGCAGGCGCCTGCGGTGTTCTTCCACACTCTCCATAACAAAGTTGAAGAGCGTCTTGGCCTCCTCGGTGGCGGGCGACGGGATGTCCTTCGTGGCGAAGAGGATCCCCATGATCGGGTACAGCACCTCCCGCGCGAGGTTGTCCACGCACAGGCGCATCCTGTCCTCCTTGCCGGTGTACCGCCACACCGGCTCCGAATGCTGCTGAAGAGGAGCGATGCGGCGCCTCGTGAAGTCCTTGGCCACCATCTGGCCGGTGAGCCCGCCAACGCGAAGCCTCCATATGCACTCGTACACCGCCTCAAGCTTGGGGCCCTCGAAGTCTGCGCTCGCCCAGCGCGCCCACTTCCTCGGCGGCGCCTCGGGCACCTCCAGGAGAGGGTTGGTCCCCTTGGTGTCAACAAAGAGCCACCTCTCGCGGAAATTCTCCACCTTCTTCGTCACCTTGGTGATGGCGTTCTCACCACTCCAGGCGATGGGAATGTAGACCTCGCTCCTGGCGTCGGCGATGTGGAATGACACGCATCCGAGCCGCTCATCCTGCGCGGTGCTCCGGAGGGAGTAGAAGCTGCGAAAAAGCGCTACCGAGGGGCGAATGCCGACATAGGCCTCGCAGAGGTAGGCGAAGATGGCGAGAATAAGGATGGAGTTGGGGTGGAGATGAAGAAGCTGGATCTGGTACGTCTCCAAGATCGCGAAGAGGAAGTCGGAGAAGGGAGGAACGAGGCCGGCGTAGAGAGTCTGGAGAAAGATGGGGTAGTACCCCTCAGGAAGCCTGCTGCCGGTCGGCCTCATCTCGGTGACGCCATGCTCGTTGGTGTTCGAGGCCGCCAGGTAGCGCACCTTCGCCAACGCCGCCGCGTTGACGCGTGACGGCGGCAGCGCCGCCGCCAGCGCGGCACCCCGCGCCGCCGCCGCAGACGTGCCAGTCTGCATCGCGGCCTTGCCCTTCTGGCCGTCGGTTGCCTTCTTGGGAGCCATGGCCGCCGGAAGGAAGCTTGAAGACGAAGACCTCGGAAGCGACGAGCTCTGGGAGGAAGAAGAGGTTTTGGAGAAGAGGGCGGCGGAGTAATGGGAGAAGTGACGGGCGCAGTCTGCGCGCCAGGCTTTATTGACCGGTTGCCCCGGACGTGGCGGGCCCCACCGGGTTGCCCGTTGAAGCCGAGGAGATCGTGGCCGCGGCGCAACCGCAGCGCTCCACGTGTCACGGCCCAGGCAGGCGTCTTTGGGCCCTCAACGCTTCGCCTGCGTCCATGGCCCTCGGTGTGCCCATCGCGGGCCCGGGGGCTACTGTCGGCACAGTGGAAACCAGGGTATCACGGGCCGGCCTGCCAGGGCCCACAAGGATCTTCGGACGATTTTCGCTAAAGGCCAGGCTCTCCTCACCGAGGGTTCTCTCCCTTGGTGAGGGACCACCCCTCGACAAGGCGTCTCCGACGCCACCCGTGATTCTGCTAAGGACCAAGCTGAAGGGCTCGGCGAGACTTTCTGCCTCGCGAGGCTCCTTCCTCGCGAAGCCTTCTCTGCTTCCGCGGCAGAGCGCACATGGGCTCTGCGCCATGTGCAGAGTGACGCGCGTGCCTACGCGCGATGACGACGACGCCGCAGTTGCCACTTCCATGTATAAAGCAGTCAACAAAGCGGCTTCAAGCAAAGCGGACAACGAGTATTGCCTCTTTGGCGATAAGGGGACCGTCTGCAGCTACGCTCCAAGGACGACGTCACCGTGGGTCACATCCCACCTCATCAAGCGCCAGCCCACCGTCCGGTTGGCCGGTGGCTTTTTCCAGCTTTGGTAGCGCCGTCCCTGCCATGAACCGCGTCCATGGACTCCACCTTTATCGTGCACCCTGCTCCTTCCCTTGTCGCCATGTGGTAACCCTTCCCGCCCGAATGTTTGGGCGGAAGAGGCCTAGGACGCCTATAAAAGGAGGGGGAGCACGCCCAAGCAAGGGGTTCAATCTTCGGAGTGTTCGATCTTCGGTTGGTGCAGCCCTAGTAGACCCTAACCCTAGATCTGAAGACTAGCAAATAGCCATTGTTAGCCACCTCGAGCTCTTCAAGCTCCCCTTGTACTGTGAACCTCTCCAAGCAGTGCAATACACCGTAGCAGGACGTAGGGGTTTTACCTCCCAAAGAGGGCCCTGAACCTGGGTAAGATCTTGTGTCCATCTCTGTAGTGTCGTCCGCAGCGAGTCCGACGAGCACCGTCGCCGGAGCACGTTGAGGATTGCTTGACTCCGTGTTCAGCCCCTTACACGATACCTTGGAGACACTCCCAGTTCCTGGGACCATTCTCCGACACCTAGCACGTACCGACGCTTGCTGTAATTTTTCTTTTTTTTTCTTTGACGGTTTCTCTGACGATCGTGGGGTCTTGGGAGGTAGCCCACTAACCCAGGCACCCAGCCGCAGCCATACCCGCATCGCGCGGTCGGGAGAGCTTGCTCTGCCCGCGCCGGCCCCATCGCTCGCTGGCCGCCGCCGTCGGGAACCCACGCTTACCCCTCGCCCCTGCCTTGTGGTCGACCGCTCGGGATCCCACGACCTCGCCTCGGCAGCCATGTTCTCCTGCGTGTGCTGCTCCCAGCGGGAGACCTCTCCGTGAATCGCGCCCAAGTCGACCGCCTCCTACCTGCCCTGGACCAGGCGACCTACCACACGGCGGCCGCCGCTCTGTTGAACACTAAACCTGACGGACAGTTTTAGACGGCAGTTATACTGTAGCAGTTTCAGGTTCAGAGAACAGCTTCAGTTAGCTGTCCGGTTTTCAGTTTAGTTTCTGTTATTCTAGCTGAATAAATACGCCAACTCGTAGAGCCTGTTCTCGAGTTGGATTAGGTCTAGCTGTAGCACGTCGCGCCGTGGGATGGCACGGGATCACGCACGCTGCTCGGCATGTCGAGTGGTGGCCGCTAGGTGATCGTGGGATGGCACGATCGTTGTGCTTAGTCAGGCCCCCAAGTTTAGGATCTACTGTTATCTGTAACGGACTACAAATAAAGAGAAAAAGGGAAAACGCAGTACCCAGTACACTGCACAAAAATCCTCTTGTCTTCCTTGTGTTGATCACCTGATTAGCTGCTACGTCTGTCAAGTGGTATCAGAGCCTCGTACGAGGTTCCTGAGACGCCATGGCCGGCAGCAACGACGGTGGCGGAGGAGGAGGAAACGGAGGCTCAGGATCGCGATCACCATCGCGCACGCCAGCGCGGCCACGGAGCCGCGGACGTAGCGTGGTGAGACGGGGCGGCAACGACATCGTCGTCCACGAGCGCGTGATCCGGGAGAGCCACGGCGGCAGCAACATCGTCTACCCCACGCTGACGTCCACCAATTACATTGAGTGGGCGTTGGTCATGAAGATCAACCTGCGCGCTCAGGGCCTATGGGAGGCCGTGGCCGGCATGGGCGAGCCGGGCGATCGCGAGGACATGGCGGCGCTCTCTGCGCTGATCCAGGCGGTTCCGCCGGAGATGGTACCGGTGATCGCCGTCAAGGACACGTCGGCAGAGGCGTGGGCAGCGATCAAGCTGCTACGCATGGGGGTGACCCGTGCACGGGAAGCGACGGCGCAGCGTCTGCGAAAGGAGTTCGAGCAGATCTCTTTCAAGGACGGCGAGACGCTCGACGCGTTCGGCATGAGGATCACCGCCATCGCCAACAACCTGCGCACCTTGGGGGACACGGTTGAGGAGGTAAAAATCGTTCAGAAATTCCTACGTGAAGTTCCTAGTCAGTACTCGCAGATCGCCTGCTCGATCGAGACGTTCCTCGATCTCAACGACATGTCTGTCGAGGAGCTCATCGGTCGCCTGCGCTCTGCCGGCGAGAGGTGCGCGATCGGGAACACGGAGAACACGGGAAGCCAGCTGCTTCTCACGGAGGAGGAGTGGCTGGCACGCGGAAAGAAGAAGGAGCGCGGGCAAGGCTCGGGCTCCAACGGCAACGGCGGCAAGGGCAAGGCCAGTGGCAAGAACCGCGGCAACGACCGTCACGGCTCGAACGGCGATCGCGACATGTCGCAGATCAAGTGCTACAACTGTAACAAGTACGCATGCCACATCTCCAGGAACTGCCCCGAGCCGCGTCGTGAGCGCCACCAGAACCAGCAACCACGTGCTTTGGTGGCGCGAGCTGAGGAGGAGGAGAACATGGCACTGTACCTGGCGCAAGCGTGCACTCTCAGCGACGACGACGACGGACACACGCTACTGATGGCGAGTGTCAGTACCACGCAGCTACTGACGGCGCGCGTGGCGGCACCGACAACAAAGGTGAGCAGCAACCAGGAGCACGTCGACCTCGTGGAGGAGCGCGTGTTCCTGGCCAAGGAGGCGCGCCGAGACGACGCATGGTTCCTCGACACGGGGGCGAGCAACCACATGACTGGCTACCAGTCTGTCTTCGCCGAGCTGGACATGTCTGTCACTGGAACTGTAAAGTTCGGTGACGGATCTGTCGTGGACATCAAGGGGCGCGGCACGATCCTGTTCGCCTACGCCAACGGCGAGCATCGCGCCCTGACGGATGTCTACTACATTCCCCAGCTGCGGAGCAACATCATCAGCCTCGGACAACTTGACGAGAACGGGTGCCAGATCGCGATACGCGACGGGTACCTGAAGCTGCACGACCGCCGGCAACGCCTCCTCGCCAAGGTGCCAAGGGCACGGAATCGCCTCTACGTCGTCACACTCGACATCGTCAAGCCGGTGTGTCTCACGGCGGTTCACCAGGACAGCTCGTGGAGGTGGCACGCACGCTACGGCCACCTCAACTTCGACGCGCTCCGCAAGCTTGCACGCCTCGGCATGGTGCGCGGGCTACCACAGATAGATCACATTGATCAAATCTGTGACAGCTGCCTCGTCGGGAAGCAACGTCGAGCTTTATTCCCGTCGCAGGCGAAGCAGCGGGCCGAGGGCCTGCTCGACCTCGTGCACGGGGACCTTTGTGGTCCGATCACGCCAGCGACGCCCGGTGGCAGACGCTACTTCTTGCTGCTCGTCGACGACAAGAGCCGCTACATGTGGCTCACGCTGCTGACAACAAAAGATCAAGCAGCGATGACCATCAAGCGTTTCCGTGCAGGCGTGGAAGTGGAGACAGGACGCAAGCTGCGGCTGCTGCGCACTGATCGCGGCGGCGAGTTCACAGCGGCCGTCTTCACCGAGTACTGTGCGGACGAGGGGATCGGACGTCAACTGACAGCGCCATATTCTCCTAAGTAGAATGGCGTTGTCGAACGCCGCAACCAGACGATCGTCTCCACAGCTCGCAGCTTGATGAAGGCCAAGGCTGTCCCGTCAAGGTTCTGGGGAGAGGCGGTGACCACCGCGGTGTATCTTCTCAACAGATCACCAACGAAGAGCGTCGACGGCATGACTCCTTTCGAGGTATGGCATGGCTATAAGCCTGATGTCAGTTACTTACGGGTGTTTGGGTGTGTAGCGCATGTGAAGGTCACGAAACCGCACCTGGGCAAGCTCGACGATCGCAGCACTCCCATGGTGTTATTCGGCTACGAGCCCGGGTCGGCGGCATACCGCGTCTACGATCCGGCGAACAACCGCGTGCACGTCACACGCGACGTCGTCTTCGACGAAGGCGCAAGATGGGACTGGGAGCGGGCAAGTGCCACGACCGACGGCGCCCCGTTCCACGTCGAGATCTACTCGCATCCCGTCGGCCGCGCTGGGAGTCCTGCCGAGGCAAGGGAAATCAACGAGATCCCTGCCGCGGCAGCAGGAGAGGCCGCTCCGTCCACTCCATCGCCAAGCCCGGCTCCAGGCAGCACATCTTCGCCATCCAGCACCACGACATCTGCTTCTACAACAGAAAGCGACACGCCACCTCGTCACACCATGGTGACGCGCGCTCGCGTCGGCATCACCATGCCGAATCACCGCTACGACGACTACGTGATGAAGGCCGACGTAGAGGTGCAGTGCGAGGAGGCATGTCTCCTAGCAGCAGAGGAACCTGCAAGCGTGGAGGCAGCTCTGAACGAGGAGTGCTGGAGGGAAGCCATGGACGCTGAGTTGGCGTCGATCCAGAGCAACGACACCTGGGAGATCGCCACGCTCTCGCACGGACAACGCGCCATCGGACTCAAATGGGTCTTCAAGGTAAAGAAAGATCCTACAGGAAATGTGGTGAAGTACAAGGCTCGCCTCGTCACGAAAGGCTACGCACAGCGGCAGGGCGTGGACTACGACGAGGTGTTTGCGCCAGTTGCACGCATGGAGACAGTGCGGCTGCTACTGGCGCTCGCCGCGTGTCGCGGCTGGTCTGTCCACCACATGGACGTCAAGAGTGCATTTCTGAACGGCGACCTGCAGGAGGAGGTGTATGTTCACCAGCCGCCGGGCTACATCGACGACGGCCAGCGACACGCCGTCTTTCGTCTGCGCAAGGCCCTCTACGGGCTGCGACAGGCGCCACGGGCGTGGAACGCCAAGCTGGACATGTCACTCACGTCGCTTGGGTTCGAGCGAAGTCCCCTCGAGCACGCGGTGTATAGGAGAAACACCAAGGGGGCATCGCTCATCGTGGGTGTCTACGTTGATGACCTGGTGATCACCGGGTCTGACGACGGCGACATCATGGCGTTCAAGGAGGAGATGAAGAGGTTGTTCGCCATGAGTGACCTCGGACTGCTCTCCTACTACCTCGGCATCGAAGTGAAGCAGACGGAGGACTCCATCATGCTTTGCCAGAGCACCTACGTCGCCAAGATCTTGCAAGCTGCTGGCATTGTGGGGTGCAACGCCACGCACACGCCCATGGAGAGCCGGCTCAAGCTTGGGAAGGCGACCGTCAGGGGAACTGTCGACGCAACGCTATATCGCAGCGTTGTCGGCAGCCTCCGCTACCTCTGCAACACAAGGCCAGACATCACGTTTGCTGTTGGCATGGTGAGTAGGTACCTGGAGGCGCCGGCGGCACCACACTGGGCAGCAGTAAAGCAGATTCTGCGCTACATCAGCGGGACTGCTGGATACGGCTGCTGCTACAAACGTGGACCAGTTGGTCCACCGGCGTTGGTTGGCTTCAGCGACAGCGACTACGCCGGCGACGTCGACGACCGCAGGAGCACGACGGGGATGGTCTACTTCCTCGGCTCCAGCGCGATCACCTGGACTTCTCAGAAGCAAAAGGTGGTTGCCCTCTCTTCGTGCGAGGCTGAGTATGTGGCGGCAGCATCGGCCGCAGGCCAAGGCATGTGGCTGTGCGGTCTCCTCGGCGAGCTGATCGGCGATGCTCCACTCAAGGTGAAGCTGCGCGTCGACAACATGTCGGCAATTGCACTCAACAAGAATCCAGTGCATCATGATCGCAGCAAGCACATCGACGTTCGTTTCCATTTCCTTCGTGACTGCATAGAAGAAGGCAAGATTGAAATCAGTCACGTTAGCACTGATGGACAGCTTGCCGACATCCTCACCAAGGCGTTGGGTCGGGTCAAGTTCATTGAGATGAGATCAAAGCTTGGTGTCATGGAGGTTTCCTCTGCCCGTTAGGCTTAGGGGGAGATTTGTTGAACACTAAACCTGACGGACAGTTTCAGACGGCAGTTATACTGTAGCAGTTTCAAGTTCAGAGAACAGCTTCAGTTAGCTGTCCGGTTTTCAGTTTAGTTTCTGTTTTTCTAGCTGAATAAATACGCCAACTCGTTGAGCCTGTTCTCTGAGTTGGATTAGGTCTAGCTGCAGCACGTTGCGCCGTGGGATGGCACGGGATCACGCACGATGCTCGGCATGTCGAGTGGTGGCCGCTAGGTGATCGTGGGATGGCACGATCGTTGTGCTTGGTCAGGCCCCCCAAATTTAGGATCTGCTGTTATCTGTAACAGACTACAAATAAAGAGAAAAAGGGAAAACGCAGTACCCAGTACACTGCACAAAAATCCTCTTGTCTTCCTTGTGTTGATCACCTGATTAGCTGCTACGTCTGTCAAGCTCGTGGCCTCGTCCGTCGGCGGCGGTGTTGTCGGACGGCCGAATCGGCCTCAATGGCTGTGTGGTGAGCGGCACGTTGCATTCTGAAGCCTCTTGCTGGTCAAATTAATGTTCGTGCTTGCTTTGAGCTGATATAGCGGCGGCGGTTTGGAATTGAGGCACGGCGGCGGCAGGCAGCGGTTTGGAATTGAGGCACGGCGGCGGCAGGCGGCCTCGGTGGCTAGCAAGCGGCGGGTCGGCTCCGCGAGGTGGTCTGCAGTGGAATCGGTGCGCCGCGCGGCGGGTGGTGCTTGCGGACATCGCTGAGATGGCATCGATCTCGCCGGCAGCGGCTGCGTGGAAGCTACAGTCGGGTGGGGCCTAGGTCTCGGGCGCCGCGGAGACTTGCCCCGACGACGGGCTCGCGGCAGGGCGCCAACGGTTCTCCTTCTTGTTGCCGGCGTTCTACGCCGGAGCCCGGAGAAGAAGATGAATCTCCCTGTCGGCCTCCCCACCGTCGAGTCGAGCCATCATGAACGCCTCCACCTCGCAAGACCTCCATCAACCTCCATAGAGTCCACGACTAGTCAGTGTCAACATCCTACGCTGGTACGAAATTCTCGCATCGATCTAATTTCCCAGCCCATCTTCGTTACGTGTGCAATTGTTCAAATCATGTGTATTCTTCGGTAACGCTCCCAAATATCTGCTCCCTCCAGATGCAAACTCCATCGGCTGTATGTGCACCTAAGGAACGCGTCCACAACTACATCGATCTGATCTGGAGTGAGTTTTTTGGATTCGTGTTAAGGCTGTAAGCCTGTAAGTGCATCTGTTTGTTACTAGAAATAGTAGAAAGCTTTGCCTGCTCTATCCTTTCCACTACGTGGTTTACTTGTAGAGATTGCTTTGCTTCTGCTAGCATATTTTTGCCATGGTAATTCCGTTCAGTAACATTACTGCCACCACGGTGTTTGTTTTAATGCCTGAGTGGGAATTTCTGTTATAGCAGTAAAATTCTTTGGGAAAAATCAGGGTAAAGAAAATCCAGGATCTAAATTCCATTAACTAGTTCTGAAAAGAATTCTAGCTTGTCTCTGATACATCTTTTCAGGATTGTAACTAGAAATTTAGGGACGGAAGAAGATGTAAAATAAACTTGGAGATGAATAGCAAGTATCTAGAGGTAATGTTGCGCAGGCGAAAAAAGGTTGTCGTGTTGTAGCTAGTGTCGCCTGAGGCGAGCTCAATCCTGAATTCAGCGAGCTCTTTTAGTTAAAGGCTTCAAGCTGTGTTGCAGATTTTAATTTGGGGCTTCGTGGTATAGTATTATTTGCATCGCTGCCAACCTAGAGTTCCACAATTCTTAGTTTCATAAATAAAATCCTTACATCATATTTCAGCCCTCGTGGTAAATCCTGCATGTAGCTAGCTGACTCTTGTGAATGTAATTGCTTTTGTAGAATTCCTTGTCGATTATAATGCAACTAAGAAGTTGAAGTCTCATGGTGAATATAAATGATGGATGTCCATTGCACTAATGAATCAGATTATGCAGTCCTGATTCAGCCTCATATGTTATCATAATCCTTAAAAAATACAAATTAAGTTTATGCACTGAAGTTGTATACAACGACTGCCCATGGATCTGTTGTGCATTGCTATGACTACGTTTGCCAGACCATGATATGAAGGTTAGGGGCTTGAGATATATGGTTCATATTCATGTGCATATACATGTTCAGTGAGTAATTTTGTTGCTGTAAAAAATAAAACTTGAGATAAGTATTTTTGCATCATTTGTAAGTTGTTGGCTGCAATGGTATCTCCAATCTAGTGCTAGTGGACATGCTCATTTCTATATTGGGTTCTGATATTCTTGCAAGCCCAAGATCTTTTGCATCTGTCATCTCACCTTGCTATTGAAAATAGACAAATAGCTCAGGAACACAGGTGCATGTTGTATCTCATTCTCGCTCTTAATCAAACTGAAAAACTAACTACTGAATGTGGAGCCACTTGACAAGGAGCCTAGGAGTATTATTTTCCATGGACAATATAGCCTTATGTTTTCTAAAATAAATTTACTGATATTGGTTGATGTTTTATAAATCCTTTTTTTCCCGTTGAGTTAAATGTTCCATTTTCTTTGCTGCTGACCTCAATAAGAAAATGTTGGTGATTGAAGACCAAAAATTATATTGATGCTTGGTTTGTTCTTTTGATAAAGTTGGAACAGAGCCCCATATAACTGTCCGAATGAATGGGCGGATATTTCGTAAGCAAATAGTTTCTCGCTGTAATTTCAGGTTTGTGACAGTTGGAAAATTTACAGGCATTGGTGGCGGGCAGAAGCTGTGCAGTGGACGGCGGTGGGCCTCAGCTTCAGGGTGCGGAGCCTATTTTCTTGTGCCGTTGAAGTTCTCCTCCCACCTTTTCCGTATAGCTTTAAAAGCTTCTCGGATATTCCGCTTATCGATTCATTACATGATTAGAAGCTTTATTGAATTCTGAATCAATAGAGGAGTGCTGCTGGGATGCTTGTCTTGGTTATTCATGTCTTCCTATCTATGTACATGAAAAGGTGGTACTGGAAGTTGATGCTGGGACACTGAAGCCAACTCTTCTGTAGTGACTTTAGTACTGTGTTTGTAATCGTGTTTTGTAAATGTGTTGCAGACTGTGTAGACAAGCAGAATTCCCTTATGACATCCGATGGTGTCGTGCTATTTTTGGAAATGTTGTAAACCTAGTGTTGAGGATATAGTACATCTTCATAGGTCATTATGTGTAGTATAAAATCTGAAGACAAACCTTACGTCGCTATAATGCATTTGAGGTTCAGCTAGTTGACCTATGTTACTGATTTTCTTGTTTGTGTCCGCTCCCTAATTTTCTTTCTTGCACCACTTCTAATTTGATTTCTTATGTTGGTTGTTTGATTAGACATCCGATTAGTGGACAATCATGTTTTAAGTGGCTCCAAGTTATTTTTTTATTCGGATCTGCTAATTCTCAGTCGCCTGAGAATTAGTTAGATTTCAGTCGAGTCGCTGACCGTTAGATCTGTCCACGAAGATTAGTGCGTTATAAATTGTTTTCTTCTCCTATCGATCAGCCGTTGTCGTACGAACACAGTATGGGAGTTGTGTGGGCTGTTTTTTAGTTCGCTTTGTTTTGTGAACTGGGCTACTTAAGTGGGCTTTTACTCTTTTTTCTCTTTCTGTTTTCTTTTTTCTTTTTAGAGCTGGCTGTTTGTTTTGTACGTGCCCTTTTTTTTGGGAACGTACGTGCCCTTCTTTTGTGCATATCAAATGGACATTGTCTTTTTTTTTTATGGAGCTCAAATGGACATTGTCTGTTTTTTTATGGAGCGGGCAACTTATTTGCCTGGGACATGTGTGCTTATTTCTTGAAAATATGTATTCAGTTTTTCTTTTCTATTTTTTAGTTTCAAAGTCCTTGATGTTTTTTCGGATCACTAATTGAGTCAGAGACAAGAGAGAGAGAGAGAAGTGAGTGACAAGTATAGAAATTCACGAGAAAGTGGACAAGGGACTTTCAAGTTATTTTACTAGCACTAAAAAATATTTTTATTCCTACTGAGTTTTAAAATAATATATGTTTAACTAAGTGTGGTCAAGTTACACCTTGTATGCAAATGGGGGCTAATTGTAGTGCCGGTTGCGCCATGTGTGCAACTATTTGTAATTACGTGGCCAGTTGCACCGCGTGCGCAACTGTGTGTAATTGACGGACCAATTACACCGTGCGCACAATTGAGGAACCCATGTACAACTGCGGACAATTGCACGGAACCACGTCAGTTGCACCCCGTACACAACCGTTTGTAATTGAGGTGACCCATGCACTATTGTGAGGTCAGTTGCACACCGTGTGTAACTGTGTGCAACTAAGGGCCAACTACAACCCATGCGTAACTATGTGCAACTGTGCGGACAAGTTGCACCCGGTGCGCAACTGAGGGCCAGTTACACCCGCTGCGCAATTATGTGCAACTGAGGGCCAGTTACACCCACTGCGCAACTGTGTGCAATTGAGGGTCCGTTACACCCCATACGCAATTATATGTAATTGAGTGTCAGTTACACCCCATATGCAACTATGTGCAATTGAGGATCAGTTACACCAGGTCTCCAACTGTATGCAATTGAAGACTAGTTACATCCCATACGTAACTCTGTGCAATTGAGAATCAGTTACATCACATACGCAACTATGTGCAACCCATGCCCAACTCTGAGTTATTAATTTTTTTTAAAGAAAAATCATTGTGCAAAGAGTCGCATGTAACCATTCATTTATGTTGATCCAGCTGAACTAATCTGACATTTTGCTGTGAGCTATAAAAAATGTTGTTAAATGAATGATGGAGCTACCTTCGTGGCCCAACATGCAATTGTTCTTAAGCGTGGTATCACTATGACGTACGGCCCAGCAGTACGAGCGTAGTACCGAACTACAGAAGTTGATTGAGATTTTATTAAATTTTAGTCGACTGAGGCTTAGTTGTTCCCTTTTTTATTACGTTGCTGGTTTATCGAGCTAGGCAGCTAGACATAGGCTCCGCTTTAGTTATCTTTGGTTGGCCCTATTATTTGACGTTACATGCAAATTCCTTAGGTAGGTGGTTCGTGGGCCGACTTAGATGATCCGTTCCTGTTTTCATAGCTGACACATTATTTTACGTCGCATGCAAGTTTATATTACGGTGGTTTGGAAAACGGCCGTACGGTCACGGGGACGTGGGGCGGATATGGAGACTCGTGCGGACGACGTAAACCAGCCAAGCATCTTACGTCACATGCAAGATTTTTTCCGTCGCTAACAATCAGTCGCGGGTGCGCGGGCTGGTGAAGCGCGGCGCGTCAGGAGGTGAGTCGGGTGGGGTGCATAATAACTATTCTGCTCCCTGGGTGTCAAATAGCGCGTCCCTATATATATATATATATATATATATATATATATATATATCTATATGCCGATTGTCTATATATATATATATATATTATATATATATATATATTATTAATATAATATATATATATATATATATATGCCGATTGTCCGGCCATCATGATCGATCTGATCAGGGATTCACATGCATCTTCTTCGATATGGAAATTCGGATTCCCAAAGCAGAGTAGAGTGATGACTGAATACCGCCAAACAAGGAAGGGACCATCCCGTAGCTGACGGACGGCAGATTATTGTCGCACGTGCATGTTTCTCCCTCTTGGTCGGAGGGCCGGCGTAGCATCGGCATCGTGTACGTACTGCGTGTAGGCATCACGGGCGGCATTCTTCCCAACCCTGGATCGCTGCCTTCCCCTACACCCCCAACATCGCATCTTGCTTGCGAAGCTGGTCGATTTGGTGACACGGTGGGCGCATCTCTTTAGTGTAACAATCTCCATCTTGTTTTCTCACTGTCATGGCTTTTAATGAAGTTGTTTGAACCAATTAGTTTGTAGCTTACTTAACTCAAGTTCTCGTTTGCAATATGAAATTCATCTATTTGGCCTGCTGAATACACACGATTTCGTACATGTTCTACTTCTTCAGATTCCTGGAATTTTTATCATATTCTTACATGTTCTACTTCTTGAGGTTCCTAATTTTTGTTTAGAGTAAATTCCACTTTTTACCTGTTAGTTTGACTTTTTGGTGCTAATTACCCATTTAGCACGTTATCATCTTAATTACCCCATTTAGTGATTTCTTTGCCAATTTTTACCCCGTGTAAGGGTAGACGAGCTTTCTGAGCTGTGGGTCCTGGTAGTCGGACCTACATGGTGTGCCATGTAGGCGGTTTATCATCACCTACGTGGAGTACAAAAGAATTGCCAATTCTACTACTTCTAACTATATTTAGTCATAATTCACTGCTTGCAGAAATACATTGCAACAACACAAACAACTGCAAGTAGAAGGCTGCGCAAATTCGCTTAAGTGCATAACATTGAGCTCTCACACACACTTCACAGCAGGGGCGGAGCTAGAGCAGCCAGCAACCGGGTGCCTAGGGGTGTCAAATCACATAAAAATCATCTTTTGAGGGGTGCACCTATGGTGAAAAATTCTTGATTTGCAAAGAAATTGTTTTCTACCCGGTGTCCCGTGCACCCCCCCTAACTACATGTGGATCCGCCCCTGCTTCACAGGATATAGCTAACAACAATTACTACTATGTACTATGTACTGATCAGTATCCATTCATGCTTGCTGTCGCTCCACAAGACCACGCAGCAGCAACAACATCATGTGAGTCCTGTGAAGTAAGTACGGGAGTACCTCCCTAGCTTGTTTCCATGTGAAGTGAATCAACAGAGCAGCTAACGCCGTCGCCATCCGCTGCTTCCACACACGCCGCCGCTGCTTCGGCGCACATCTCTGGCTGCCACTTCCGCGCAAGCCGCCGCTCCTTCGGCGTTTCGGTCCTAGGGTGAAAAAACTTGCAAGCAAAGCTAGTCAAATAGGAGAAAAACCTCTAGGAGATAACCGCCAACGTGGTACGCCATGTCATCCTAACGATCAGGACTCATATGGCAGTTTACTCACAAAAAAATAGAAGGGGTAAAAGTTGGCAGAGAAATCACTAAATGGGGTAATTGGGATGACAACATGCTAAATGGGGTAATTAGGGTCAAAATAGTCAAATTAGGGGGTAAAAATGGAATTTACTCTTTTTTTTCATAATATTTGCGGGTCCTGTCGCTAAGAAGCAACGTGCAACTCCTAAGGAAAAGCTGTCGTGAAGAAGGAAGGTAAAATACTCTACAGAAATCAAGTCTATTGTTACTTGTTACAAGCATCTTAGATTACAAGCTTTAGTGTGAGAATATCATCTAAGTTTCTAAAATTTGTACAAATTCTTTTGTGATCTTGTGAGCAGTCCCGTTTGGAAATTTGGATCCACTTCTGCCAAAATATTTTTCTACCAAAATATAACTGGTTTACTTCTAACTAGCACTTGATTCTAAAGGAGCAACGAATATGGCACTTCCTGTAGTATCTCCCTCATAAATTTTAAAGATGTGACATGGCAAACCTTTGCTTATTTTTATGTATAATATAAAATCAGTTTTAGGCTTTTAGCATCAGATCCTTTGAGAATCTAAAAATATTACCCTGTAAGTGTGTGTGAATGTAAATATACTGAGTACTAGACAAGAACATGTTATTGGTGACAAGATACATGCAGCTCACACAGAAATAAGGTGCTCAGACTGTGACACTAATCCTATTCTCAAACGAATCAGCCTATCAGAAAAGATAGTTTTCATGTCATGAAGGATAAAGCAACTAATTGTTGATACTTAATTTTATATTATGGCTGTTTCTACTGTGAGATTTTGAAAGGATTTGTGCTGCAATTTCTGTTGGTAGATCACGACCATTTGTGTTGGTGCAGGGATTTATTGTTAGTTGTATAGCTTTAAGAAAAAAATTCACATGCACTTTCTATGATGATACTATAACTGAAGAGTACTTAGATTAAGTCAAGTTTGGGGAAAACCATATTAAAGTTTCGGGTTTACAACTATAATCTGTAGTCTATATTGTTGTCAGCGCAGTGACGCATAATATCCTTTTGCCTGCAAATAAAAAACTTCACTGCATGTCTGCATATAAGTCTTCAGTTTGTTTACATAAGTGATGATTCAGTGCTGATTGTGGTTTTTCAAGTAGGTCCAGTAAGTATAAATGGGTTATTAATCTTGTTGTCATATTCTCATTGCTAATTTTCTGTCTATGAATTTGTCCTATTATAGTTGAAGATCCGCTTGTCCGTTGGTGTCATTACTCTGTATGCAATTTGGATTACGAAAACAGATATGTGGCTCGTTGTTAGATGAACTATAATGTGTGTGTGCCAGTATATTAAGTTTCGATGCATCTTTTGGAACAATGGCTCTTGTTTCTGTGTACAGTATGGGAGTTTGTTTTCTGTTTTCATGTGAGAAATGTTAAATCTTAACTGTCTAATGACTGATCTGGAAGGCCCGTGTCACTAGCTTACTCTCACTTTTTTGTTTGGAGGAAAATAGGAAGACCAATTTTCCGGATCTTGCTATACTTCAGGGTCGGTGCAAGTGGTGTGAACCGTATTCGCAATATAAGGTTAGTCCGTGGTTTGCAACTTCTTACAAACAAATGATATTGTACCACTCCGAGACAAGCTTTTTTTTTTTGCAAAAAGATGAACTTGTTGCCTTCATGAGATCAAAAGTCAATTTGGTGCTCTTGCCGTGATTTGTTCGATAATATGTCCTGCCTCTTGTGATATATCCCTATAGTAAAATGAAATTTATATGCACGTCTATCGTTCATAAGGTTATTAAGGAAATATGCCATACGAAACTTACAGACGTATCTTTTCATAGGTAGGGTGAGGAACCATATATATCTACTACTAGTGTGTTGCTGAAAAAAGTAGAAAATTTACACAAAACAACAAAGAGCATAAGTTTGTTTTCAATACTAATTATTTATTACCTAAAACATAAGTTGCATGTTTAGTTGCTTTCATCTCATGTCCCTGTCAGCTTCTTCAATTGTCACTTGCGAAGTGTACTGTGCATTTTCTAAAGGTATATATACTTGTAACAATTAAAAGCAATTTGTGTTTAGCACTTCCAAGCTAACTGCAATTAGTCATAATCCTTGTCAAAATTTGGATAAGAGGGTACACTATATGAATGGTTTATGCTTGCCGTCAGAATATATGTGGACTTGATATGACTACATGTAGAGAACGAATGTGGGTATCTTTATTTATGTAGATGGCATCCATTAAACTCCCAAGTAAGCATATGTGTACGACATCACAGAAACGCCGCCGACGTATGGCAAGCCTGACATCTTCCTGACGATGACCTGCAACCCAAACTGGCACGAGATACAGAACGCGTTGCTTCCAGGCCCAACCCTGCAGGAGGTGTACATCATCTATGTGGTAGAGTTCCAGAAGAGGGCCCTTTCCATGCTCATTTGATGTTGATGTAGTTGGACCACATTTGAGTTGCTTTCTTGATGATCATTAGTCTTAGAAAATGTAACCCTTGCCGGCAGATTTGAAACATATATGTATGGATGGATTCTACTTGGGTATCTTTTCACTATACATGAATATTTATGTGCACTTCATGTTTAGATATACGACAGCGGGAAAATTAAGATGCCGTGGCAAAGCACGAGTATTCAACTACTCAAACTAAAATATCGACGTATATATGTACCTGCAGCGTCGACGAAGAATCCGTTTCCCCAGGCGCGATCAACCCAAACGACGTAGCTAGCTACCATTTCGGAGCATGCACGTCAAGAGCTCGGCAGTGACCAGCCACTCGAGGACGGCCAGAAGGCACACCAGGAATCCAACGAGCGCGCGTGGGGAGGGGTCCGATGGCTTCCACCTCGAAGAAGATGAGAGGGAACAGTGTGTTAGCTTGTTCCGTCCTCTTGCATGGAAAATCCTATACATCGCCCGTTAGCGACGTCTCCCGCTTGCGTCGGCTGAACCATCTATTTACTGGATAGGGCCCATTTGGCGGATATTTTTTCTGCTTTTTCTTCTATGTTTCTTTTTCAGTTGTTTTTTCTATTTGTTTTGTTTTCTTTTATCACTTTATTTATGACTTGAAAAATGTTCAATTTTTAAATTTCGTTCAAATTTAGAAATTTTTCAAATAAAATAAACAAATTAAAAAATAGTTCGGTTTTGAAAATTCAAAATTAAAAAAATGTCCAAGTTAAAAAATGTTCAAATTTGAAAATTGTTCACTTGAAAAAATTTAGTTTTCAAAATGTTCAAATTCGAAAAACGTTCAGATTTTGAAAAACGTGCAGATTTGAATTTGTCCAAATTTGAAAATGTTCATATTAAGAAATATTCTAAAAACGCAAAAAGTGAAGAAAAAACTGTGATTTTTCTATTGGGCCGCTACAAAAACAGCCCATGAAGCGACTGCTTCAGGCGACCCGTGCGAATGGAGTCGCCTGAAGGCGCCATATAGGAGCTCCCTTCTTGCATGGCCCACCCCTTGCGATGGCTCGAGCCTCTAGTAGGCTTTTAGCAATGGGTCAGGTCGTCCGTGATGGGGGTTTGAGATTTGGCGAGAGGTCTTTTTTGTTGAAGTGAGGCGTTGCCTGCACGGTTATTCATCTTTGACACTGTTACACTGGTAGTATCGACCGTTCTTTTTTTCATGTTTTGAACCTTTAACAATATGAAATGCTCCTACCGCTTTCTATATTAATATATCCCCATTAACAGGGGATGGAGTATTTACATGGAAGTGGGGGTTGGAGGAATGATAATTTACATGATGGCTACAAAGTTCTTTATAAAGCTATGTTTATCATCCTTAGTTCTACGAACTAAGAGCAGAAAATACTCTTTAAATCTGGCACACAAGGAAGTGAGTTCTGGATGAATTCCATTTGAATTAAAGGTTATTCCTCTCCTTCCAAATGCTCCAAGCAGCAACAATAAACACATCCATGAACATTAGTTTCTTCCAGTTCCTCCAAACAACATCAATCAGCTGCAATCTGTTATCCTCAGACCCATTGGGCCAGCTTATGTCAATTTTCTGCCAACATCCTATGCTAAATGGACAATGATATTGTGACTGCGAGGAACCAGGGATTTGGTTAATATCATGATTGTCGGCAGATAACCGGAATTCCTAGTCCCCATTGCGTTTGTGTAGAGGTTGGACACGCATTATGTTGAAATGAGTGAAAGAAGTTCACAGCATCAAATCGCTTACAGTTTACATGCATAATCATAAAAGTCATCTCGATGGGTGGTTAACCATTTTTTTCTTGGGGAAATAGAACAAAACCATATATGCTAACGGTAATCCATTCAACTAAAAAAGAAAATTATTAATAAATATGAACACTGTAAACATGACATTAGTTTCGCCCATGTCATTATTATTAGCATAACTTCACCTTTTCCATCATATTGTACACTTATTTATTAAGAACACGCCCGAGAATTGCGTGCCCTTTTTGTATATTAAGATATAGAAGAAATGTCACTACATCAACTCTATATGCACTACCCCAGATTACCCCTATGTTGCACGTTTTCATCTGACGGGCATTTAGACACCAGTCAATAGAAGATTTACCATTGGTGGGATGTTGTATACCTGTTAGTAGAAACCATAACCATAATCGATGACCTATAGTGATTACTAGTATCACCAGTCCCCTCAAAGAACTAAGGTACAGGGGATTGGAGGCCTGTGGTGCATCAACTGTTTTTTTTTTTTTTGCCTATGGGCCCGGTTGTTGCTTCTACATGACAACTTTTCATTGGTTCTCCTTCGTATGTTGCTTAGTATGCCTTTTCATCTCCACCGCGTACAAATCTAGTGCCAGCCAGGGTTGGGTCAGGTACTTGACTTGTGCGGTATGCTCACCTAAATATTTTTTATTTATACAACCTATTGATTTAAGATAAAATGTACACGAAATATATGCGCGTCCACAAGCAGGATCTATTCCCATGATCGGTTTTGAATTCTATCAACTAAAAAATATTAATTTTAGACCGAAGTTTGTACCTTTTTTAGAAAATTTTGTCAAATTCGTCGCACTGGTTTAACCGTTTGAATTTTTTTTACGTATAGATTCACCCCATCGTTTGTCACAACTTTCGTGTTGTAACTTTTTCATTTCGGCGGACATATAAACATAGGTGTTACGTTGTACATATTTACACTTTGCTTAAGACATGGTGTGTTTGTATATTCGCTGTTGCCACAAACTTCACAGGTGTCGGCGTAGCTCACGGCACTATCTCCATCGCCGCACTGCCGTCGTGCCATTATCCCGCTCGCCGCTTCTTATGTGGTCGTCACGTAGACGAATTTGTTCAAGCGTGGTGGCGTAAGTTAAGTTTACTAAATAGCCAAGTGGTAAGAATACACGAAACAAGGTATACAGAAAAACATTTGTGTTTGCGTTTCTCCAGATGCAGGAAAAAAATACTATGCAAACGTAATTCAGAACATGTTCCAAGCCACGTTTCTCCTTAGCCAGCTTGACGCACACATGTAAAACGCCGAAAACATATACGTGCGAGTAACCAAACACGCCCTTAGAACCTCCCTTCGCCGCCCTTGTAGACATCATATCCCTCGCTTGGGCTTTCTACCGAACTGATAGATACAAGGATATACAGTTTGTGGTGGAGTTTGGGCTGCATATGTGGTCGGGCTGCCGGTTGGGCTGCATATGTGGTCGGATCGCGGGAACTAGAAATGACACCGGTTAAAAAAAAAGACATTGAATAACAGTTCGATGGATGCCGCATCTTTAGCAAATTTTCAGGCATCTGATTATATCTACACATGTAATTCTTTTTTATAATAAGATTACTAACTATAAAATAAAGATAAATGATGGGGGAATACCCAACCGGGTAGGCCCAGACGTGCGGGTTGGACCACAAGACCCGGGTGGCCCAGCGGCCCACTCGGGGGATAATATCAGGGGAAGGCCAAGCCCGCAACCCGGTGGGCCAACTCGACATGGACCCGGGCTCGGTAGAAGACGGCGGTGGAGATGAAGATTGTACTCCAAGTAACCTAGCTTCATCGGCAGCCGTAGGATAAGCTCCAAACCGACCCGGATGCATCTTGTAAACCCTAGCCGACTCATTATATAAGGGCGGCTAGGGGTAAACCCTAGGACACGCCTTTTTTTCCACATCCTAAACACTCCGCGCCGGAGTCGATCTACGCTCCAGCGCAACCCGCCATTGGCACACCTTGTACACCCCATTAATCTAATACAATATAGCTGGAGTAGGTCTTTACCTCACAAAGAGGGGCCGAACCTGGGTAAACTCGTGTGTGTCGACCCACTCGTGATTCCTACGTCGCCTTGCTCCACGCGTTCAAGTCACTCGATGGCATCTGTCTCGAGAAACCCTCGACAGTTGGCGCCCACCGCGGGGCCAGCGACTGCTGGAGTTTACTTCGCGAAGGGTGCAATCTCGCCCGCGGAGGATGTCGTCTTCGGCATCTACCACGAACACAACGACATCAGCTACGTACTCGATGCCCACACTTACGACACACCGGCGCGCGCGCCGATCTCACGCTACGCGCTCATCCCCTTCGGGACGGCCGTCACCGCCTTCGTCGGGTTCTGCGTATCATCTGAGGAGGTCGCCCCTATCAACAGCGATAACGCGACGCTTCCCATCTGCGACCCAGACTGCGTCGACACCGCTGATTCCATCGACAACGGCGACCCGACCGTGGACCCCGAGTCTAACTCGGAGCGTCTCTGCGGCCCGGGCAACAGCAACGACACCGACAACGACTCCATCCTACCCGTCCTCGACTACGAGTCCGAGGGTTCGGCGGGTTCGGTGTCCAGCGGATCGGCGACCACGGCCATGGTTGGCATGGCGGGGAATGCCAACACGGCGATGGGTAACGACAACAACAACGACCCGCTCGCTACACCAATTACCCCAGACAACGCCATCGAGCAGGCGAAAAAGCTTGAAACACTTCATGTTGCGATGGAGAAGCAGAAGGCGGAAATCCGCCGCCAGGAGCAACTCGTCGAAACACAGAAGATCGCCCTGTCCGCCGTCATGGAGTACCGGAAGAAGCAGCAATCGCGCCTCCGGTTTGACGCCCCAACCCGCGTGCTCGACGATGCATTCGCTCGCGAGGACACAAAGCTGGTGTCGTGGTATTGTCGAATCTAGCCGCGGCAGGGGTGCCATCGAGCTAGGTAGAGAGGTGGGTTTTAGAGATGAGGGTGGTGACGGTGTCGGGACGAGAAAGAGTTTACCCAGCTTCGGATCTCGCAACGGTGGCGAAACCCTACGTGCTGCTATAATTCACTATAAGGCAATATGCGCCTATTACAACGAAAGGTGTGTTAGAGCTTGCCCTGAGGCGTCCCATAGGCCGGCTTATAAAGGCGTCCGGACCTAGGGCTTATAAGAAGAAACCTAACCGACTAAGTCACAGAGTTCTACTCTAACCCGGCTTGGGCCTTGCCTTGAGTGCTAAGTCATCCTCAATGTGGGCCGGCTTCTGGAACCTTCCCTTATCCGGATGGGCCTCTTGCGCTTCATCGTACTGGACTGCCCGGTAAGCCGGAATTCGGCTTACCACCACTATGGGCCACCCTGGTACGCTGGCTTTAGTCTCCTTAGTGAAGGTACTTGTTCGGCATAACCCCAACAGTAGCCCCCGGAAAGCTTCAAGTACTTCAACAGTTGGCTTCAGTCTTCCGACAAAGTGTTGTCCGGGAAATTCTTCATCCGTCGTCAGTCTTGGAGCATTCCCAGAAGTTTGTAGCCGTGCCGAACAGCTTTGTCGACTTCGGTGTGCCGGTTCTTCATGTCGAAAAAACACTTGAGTGCGCATTGACACGTGCCCAGCGATTTGACAGATATGTCAGACCCGGCAGAGTGAGTGGAGTGGCATCTTCGAATGCGGGGCTAGTTTCCGTTTTTTCCGCACTGGAACCGAGGCGTCGGAGGGAAGAAACTTCTCCAATGGTCCGATTCCGTGACGCGTGGCGGAAATCTTGGCTCGGGGCCGTTGCACAAATCTCGGCGTGCCCGCTATAAAAGCTGGCCACCTCGCCTTCGCCACGGCCACGCCACCATTTGCAACCCTAGCACTCTTCTTCTCCAGATCTCAACTCCGAGCTCGAGTTCTTCCTCTCCGCTTCCAAGTTCCATGGCTTCCAGTGCGTCGGGCTGTCCCATCCTTGACGCGCCCCACGACTCGGCGCCGCCGATGGGTGGCTCGGTTTCCGCCGCCGCCACCGCCGTCTCCGTGCCATCCGCCGCTCCCTTGGCTTCTTCCTCTGCTCCGGCGGACGATTCCTCCGTCGCGGTCTCTGGGCGTGATGAGGTTGCTTTAGCCAAAGCTGTAGCTGAAGCTGCGGCTACGGTGGCTTCGGCTTCTACAGCCGCCGCCGATGTGGCCGCAGAGACCCGAGCCACCAAAGAAGAAGAGGAGGAGGAAGCTGGCGACAATGCTGGCGCCACCAACAACCCGACCCACAACTGGGTCTGCTCCGGAGTAGAAGAAGGTGAATTGAAGGGCATGGCCTCTGACAGTGTCCTCCCTCCGGCTTCCGCGACTGCGCCGACATGGCGATCCGCCTTTGGCGACCCGTCTCCGACGCCAGTCAAGGATGAGCGGGTACTCCTTTCTTCCCACATAGCTAGGGGTTTCTCTTTGCCGCCTTCGGCTTTTCTGATAGAGATCCTAGACCACTACGGCCTCCGACTCCACAACATCACCCCCAACAGTTTGCTGTACATCTCTGGCTTTGTAGCACTTTTCGAAGGCTACTTAGGTTTAGCACCTAGGTTAGACTTCTTTCAAAGATGCTTCTTAGTCAAGAGGCAGACTATGAACAAGGAGCTGTTGGTGGCCGGCTCCATCAGCTTCAACATGCGCCGGGACATCGATTGGTATCCTCAGGTGCGGATCGTTGATTCGGCAAAGGGGTGGGCGTCCACCTTTTTGTACTGCAACGATGTGGCGCCCCCGAACAGACTTGAAGGGCTTGCCGCCTTTGAGGACAGAGCTGGCACGCCCCTTCCCTCGTGGAAGAAGAAGCCATCGGCGAAGATGCCGGCGTACCTTGCCGCCATACAGGCAAGGATTACGGAGTTAACCTCCGGCTCTCGTCCTTTAACTGGGGAGGATAGAATAATTTGCTGGATGAAGAGACGGATCCAGCCCCTCCAACATCGTGATCGCCTTTTGTGCGAGTACACAGGTAATGCTGATCCCATGCGGACCAGCAAAGAAGAGCTGAATGAGGAGCTCGTCCAAGCGCGCTTCAACCGGCTTATCAAAGCCTGGCCTGGCGAAGGTCGGCAATATGAAGAATCGTTGCCGATGTATACGGCAACCAACCCTCCTCCAAAGGTACTTTGTCAAACCAAAGTTCAATTCTTTAAGAGATTCGGGTTTGCTTTTAACGGACTAACATGCAATATGCCAGATTCCCGGAGTTTCCGCCGCTCGTCCTGCTGGCAAGCCATCGTCCAGCAAGGCGCCGACGCGGCCCATCTCCTCTTCTCCGGCTACTTCAGAGAGGCGGAAGAGGAAAAGCCAGTCTACTACGATTGGCGTTAAGTCATCCGAGGATGACGACGCTCTCGCTGGGCTCAACATCCCTAGCAAGAAGTAAGTCGGCTTAAAAAATCTCTTCTTTGCTCTGAAATATTGCCGGATCTTTGCATTCTTACTCCTTCACCATTGCAGGATAAAGAAAGGCGCAACCTTAAAGCAAAAGGTGTGTGCCACATGGAAGAAGGCCTCTCCAGCCATTCCTCCCCCAACTCTGTTAGCACCCATTTTTGGCAGGTATCAGGTTCAAGAGTCCTCAGGAGGGAATGGCGACTTGTTGGTGACCCGGCAAGAAGCAAACCCAATATTTCCAGGAGTCGGTAGCTTGGCTTCAGGACCCTGCATAACCAGGACCCGGTATAACCAGAACCCGGCATAGCCAGGACCCGGTTCGGTGGGACCCGGTGCAGGACAGATGTGGCGTTCTTGAAGATTCTAGAGTTACATCAAAAAAGCCAAACAGGGGGAAAACACTTGCCAAAGTCCAAAATAGGAGTCGGTGGAGCCAGAACGAGTTCAAGGTCAACACGGAAGGACAAAAGGCGACTTTCCAAAGGAAGCCGAAGATGGACGCTTGGAGTTCGAGTCCAGTACGAAGCCGACCAAGACTCTTGCCTAGTTTAGAGATAGAAACCGACTTAATTCATGAGTTGTAATCCTTGTAGAAGTCTAATGCTTGTACGGGAAAGTCCAGCCGCCTCACTATATATATGTAGGAGGTGACGGCCGATTGAAATTAAGCAAACAATCGACAAATCAATACAACCTCTACTTTTTACCCTCAAACCCTTGTTTATGCTTCCGTTCTTCGGCGACTTCGCATAGATTTTGCCAGAGATCGATAATTGAGCTTGGAGCGGTCAAACCGGCCAAGTTCAGCCAATCGTCGCCGGAACCTCCGACGGGGTCCCTCCCGAGGAACTGGGGCGTCTGGTTTCAAACGTGCCGAGTCTTTGTCTTGCGTATCGCGCTGAGACCCGGCCTCCCGCGGGGCGAGTTGCGGAGTATCTCCCCCGGCACCGCGGGTACACGAGGACGTGTTCGTGTGACGCGTTTACATCGCAACACACTTTTTGGCGACTCCGCTGGGGATATCTCTAAACCTAAAATCGGATAGCAATGTCCGGTTCCAAGGCTACAGATCTGTCCGGCATCACCACCGACAACATCATCAAGCCTACTCTCAAGGACTTGTCGGAGGCGCAACGCCAAGGTCTGGATGAGTGGAAAAAGAAGAGGAGCGAGGAGTTCGAGGCGCTGCGACTCAAGCGGGAACAGGAAGACGAGGAGTTATACTTGGCCAGCTTTAAGCTAGATCGGCAAGGTGCAACTGCGCCGATCAAGGAGCCGGAATATGTTCCTCTAAACATCAACATCGACACACCCGCTGTAAGTAACAGTGTCTTTACTTCTGAGCAATTAGCTGAAATTCAATTCCATGTTTCACAAGGTACAAATACTGTTTATAATGCTGTCATGGAGCTTGATGCTGCTAAGAAAAACACCATCCACGGCCAAACATCGGACGCCCAACCGATGAGCCCAAACAAGGAGAGTCGGGTTGTCAACGCATTACCCTGTCCGACTCCGATCCGAAGTTTACCCTACCCGGCAAATCAGACGGGACCAGCGGTGCAATTTCCTGGACGCGAGTCAATGCCGAATTCAAATTCGGCTCCTTGGATACAACCCGGCCCTGTGACCAATTCTGCTCTTGTGCCAAGTCAATCGGCCAGTAGGGACGATTTGCTGGTCGAGTTCCAGAAAAGGTTAGATCAGATAGCTTATGATAGACTCGGGATTATGCCAAAACATAGAACCTACGTTAAACCCTATCCCGAGTATTTCGATCTGCAACCTTACCCACCTGGCTATAGAGTTCCCGAGTTCTCTAAATTCAATGGGGTGGATAACAAATCAACATGGGAACACATTAGTCAATACTTGGCTCAATTAGGCGAAGCTAATCATGATCACATCAAAGTTCGCTTGTTCTCTTTGTCATTGACCGGGGTTGCTTTTTCTTGGTATTCGGCTTTAGCTCCTAACTCTATACATACTTGGTTTCACCTGGAGCGAAAATTTCATGAGCACTTCTATGCTGGAGAGGTTGAATTAAAACTATCCCATCTCACATCGGTTAAGCAGAAACATGATGAATCGGTATCCGATTATATCAAAAGATTTAGAAATACTAGAAACCGATGTTATAGTTTGGCGATAACCGAGAGAGATATGGCCGACTTAGTTTTTAACGGGTTGAGAACGTATCTGAGAGAGAAGCTAGAAGGACACGAGTTCTCTTCTGTTGGTCAAGTTCAGGAGAAGGCTTTGGCTCATGAAAGCCGAGTCCACGAGTCCAAAGATTCACATCGGATGAGCAGGAGTCGGCTTAACGCTATCGAATATGATGCCGACTCCGGTGATGAAGCCGATGTTTACGTAGCCGAGTTTGTTTGGCCGAGCAAGGCCAAACCCTATATGTGTGATGACTTAAAACCGATTCGTAAGAATCGGGATGATGAAGTTAAATGTACTTTTGACGTAGGCAAATGTGACAGGATATTTGATGCCTTGTTAAAAGACAAAGTGATCCGAGTTAATCATGTCATGCCGTCGCCTGATGAATTAAGGAGGCGCGCGTATTGCAAGTATCACAATTCTTTCTCTCATGCTACTAATGATTGCAATGTCTTTCGTCGACAGATTCAATCGGCCCTCAATGATGGACGATTAAGTTTTGCTGGCATGGCCATTGATACACAGCCGTTCCCAATGAACGTGCTTGATCTCGAGGGAAAGAAGGTACTTCTTCGGCCAGAAGCGGCCGAAGCCGCTAATAAGTCTAATGTGGTTATTGGTGAGCCCAGGAAAGAAGCCGGCGTCAAGGAAGCAAGGAGAGAAGTCATGTTGATCCGGCAACCCGACGGAAAGGAGGTTATCAAGATTACTGTCAAGAACTCCACACTCGGGGGGCAACAACCACAAGCGAAAGAACCCGGGGACCGGAATCCAGAACTCGGGGGGCAACCTCGGTTCGTGAAGCCCAAGAACCCGGAAGTCGGCAAATGGAAGACAAATCAAGTTGAGTATAAGCCAAGGAGGGTTAAGCCGACTTTCGATATGTTGCTGAACAAGTACGTGCGTCAAGCCGGGTCTAAGGTGACTCGGCAATATGGGAAGCGACCGAGGTCACCATCTATTGAGAGAAGTCACCAATACCAGGAGTCGGCCGGGGAGTACAAGCGTCAAGTAACCCGGCAAACGGTACAGAGCCGACTTGTGTATCCTGGTGAGTCTTCCTACTGGCGAGTCAAGGACCAAGGAGCCAAGGCCACCAACATGGAAAAGAGGTTGGTTCCAGAGAAGTCATTGGTCATTGGGACACATGTGCTGAAGTTGAAGGACCCGGTTGCAGAACCTACAAATGATAAGCCGATACTTGCTATCGTGCCTAAAACAGTGTCTGGTAACCATGAAGCCGGGTCTAGCCAAAATGCGGTAGTCAGACCCCGGGACCCGAAATATACTCAGCCAAAGTGGTGTCCGCAGGGTATAACGAAAACACAGAAGCGGAAACTGCAGAGGGCAAGGAACCGGGAGATGACAGAGAAGGATGCTGAGCAAGCCAGAGATGCTAAGTTCAACGCTGAAAAACCAATGGTGTCGGCTCATCTATGGGTACCAAAGCCGACTCCTGTAATGACTCCTTTGGCGATTGCGCCGAGTCCTGTTGTGAGCAAGGAAATAGGATCGACTCCTGTGCCGGCCACCACTTATGCGTCATGGGCAGATGAAGTCGAGGCAGCAGACTTGGAAGCAGGAGAGGAGTCGGCAAAAGGCGAGTCGGATATGGAGTCGGCGAATGAGGAGTCGGCAGAGAGTTCAACAAATGAAGACCCGGCAGATGAAGAATTACTCGACTACGAAAGTACGCCAACTCGGGTAAGTATGGATATTAACATGGTATATTATTTGCCTGCCGAGTTCCGTGCTGTAGCAGAAGAAGCCGAGGTAGCGCAAATCAACTTTGGACCCAAAAATGCTGTCTTCACAAAACCTGAGGAACCGGTGAAGCACCTGAGACCTTTGTACGTCAGAGGACACATCAATGGAAAGCCGGTTACTAGGATGATGATTGATGGAGGAGCTGTGGTAAACCTTATGCCATATTCTGTCTTCAAGAAATTACAGCTAGAAGATACAGATCTCATGAAGACGAACATGGTACTGAATGGGTTCGAAGGAGGAGAAGGAATTGAGGCCAAAGGAGTCATTAGTCTGGAGTTGACTGTGGGAAGCAAGACTTTGGCCACTGCGTTCTTTGTTGCTGAGGTGCAGGGAAACTACAATGTGTTACTTGGACGAGATTGGCTCCATGCAAATCAATGTGTGCCATCTACCATGCACCAGCAACTCGTACAATGGATCGATGACGAGATTGAAGTCGTTCATGCTGATAACTCGGCATGTATTGCCTTAGCCGAGTCCATTGTTGATTGGCAACACTCCAATGCCACATGTCTTTCGGGGCGTGACCTATCCGGGTTCGATTTCCTGAGTGCTACTAGGGACGGATTCGTGCCAGTATCTTTGAAGCCGGTTGGAAGCAATCGGCTGCGTCTCAAGTAAATGGATCCCAACAATAATGAGTGGCTGCAGAAGCGTCTGGACAAGTATCGGGCTGAGAGGAACGATATGTGTGAAGCAATTGAAGAACCAGACGACATGGACAAGTTGGGACAGGGCTTTACGTCGGCCGACCCGCTCGAAGAGGTGGACATTGGGGATGGCACTATTTCTAGGCCGACGTTTGTAAGCCAAAAGTTAGAAGCCGATTATAAATCCGAGTTAATCGCGCTAGTCAAGGAGTATGTGGACTGCTTTGCTTGGGAGTATCACGAGATGCCCGGGTTAAGCCGAGAGCTTGTTGAGCATCGGTTACCAATAAAAGCCGGCTTCAGGCCATATAAACAGCCGGCTCGTAAATTCAACCCGGCAATATATGACCGGATCAAGGAAGAGATTGGCCGACTCCTAAAAGCTAACTTTATCCGGCCTTGCAAGTATGCTGAGTGGATTTCCAATATTGTGCCGGTCGAGAAGAAGGGATCTGGCAAGATCAGAGCATGCATAGATTTCAGAGATTTAAATCGAGCTACGCCCAAAGATGAATATCCTATGCCAATAGCCGATATGCTTATCAATGATGCCTCTGGACACAAAGTCATCAGCTTTTTAGACGGGAATGCGGGGTACAATCAAATATTCATGGCCGAAGAGGACTCGGCTAAAACAGCATTTCGCTGCCCCGGGTTCGTTGGTTTATTCGAATGGACAGTGATGACTTTTGGGTTGAAGAATGCTGGTGCTACATATCAAAGGGCAATGAACTTAATATTTCATGATCTTCTTGGAGTCGTGCTGGAGGTGTACATTGATGACGTAGTTGTCAAGTCAGATGGCGAGTTAAATCATTTGGCCGACTTGCGTCTTGCGTTTGAGAGGATGAGGAAGTACGGGCTCAAGATGAACCCTTTGAAGTGTGCCTTTGGCGTGTCGGCTGGAAAGTTCCTCGGTTTCGTCATACATGAAGCCGGCATAGAAATTGACCCGGCCAAGATTGAAGCTATCCAGAAAGTGCAGGCGCCGACTTGTAAAAAGGACATGCAGAAGTTCCTAGGCAAGGTAAATTATTTGAGAAGATTTATTACTAACTTGTCAGGGAAAGTTGATGCATTCACACAGATCCTTCGGCTCAAGAATGATGACGAGTTCACCTGGGGGGCAAGACAGCAAGAGGCATTCGATAGAATAAAGGCCTGTTTGTCTAAACCTCCAGTTTTGAGGAAGCCGACTCGTGGTCTACCGTTTCGGCTTTACATTGCAGCTGAGGAAAGGGTGATTGGAGCCGCCTTAACTCAAGAAGCCGAAGGATAGGAGTATGTCATTACATATCTGAGTCGACGACTGCTAGATGCCGAGTCCAGGTACAGCTTTGTAGAAAGGTTGTGCCTATCTCTTTATTTTGCTTGCACCAAGTTGCGCCATTATCTTTTATCGGGTGAGTGCAAAGTTTTTAGTCAAACCGATGTCATTAAGCACATGATACATAGGCCGATTCTCAGCGGACGAATCGGCAAGTGGGCATATGGATTGATTGAATATGATTTGGCTTATGAACCTCTCAAGTCTATAAAAGGCCAGATTGTAGCCGACTTCATCGTCGAGCATCGGGTTGACCTAGAGCAAGAAGCCGACTTAAATATTGTGTCGGCTGTACCGTGGAAACTCTATTTTGACGGCTCAGTTTGTAGTGGTGGACAAGGAGTCGGCATTGTGTGCATATCACCCCACGGTACTGTCTTTGAAGCCTCCTGTCGTCTCGATTATTTTTGCACTAACAATGAAGCCGAGTATGAAGCTCTTCTACTCGGGTTAGAGATTTTAAAGGATGCAGGGGTAACTCATGTCGAGGCATATGGTGATTCACTACTTATAGTCCAGCAAGTGGCTAAGGTCTTCCAGTGTAACAATGGATCACTCAACACATATCTCGATAGGTGCCTGGATATTATATCAACTTTGGACTATTTTTCCATATCTCACGTTTCCAGGCAGGACAATTGGCTCGCCAACGATTTGGCACAGCAAGCATCAGGCTATCATGTCAGCAGAGGAGTATTTTTCATGGCATAGAAGCCGATGCTAGCTGTCGTCGATAACTCAAAAGCTGGAGGAGGAGCCGAGTCATCAAACTCGGCAGCTGAAGGAAAAGGCGAGTCATCAAACCCGGGAGATGGAAGGAAGGCTGAGTTATCCAATTCAGTTCCAGAAGAACTTGGTGAGACTCGGTCAGCTGATTGGAAAACCCCTATTATCAATTATCTAAAGGATCCGAGTCAGAGAACCGAGAGAGCTATTCGGCGGCTTGCTTTCAAATATACTCTGGTGGATGACGAGTTGTATCGCCGAACAGTTGATGGGCTTCTTCTCAAATGCCTAGATGAAGATCAATCTCGGATCGCCATGGGAGAAGTGCATGAGGGATTGTGCGGTACACATCAGTCGGCCCACAAAATGAAGTGGATGCTCAGACGAGCCGGGTTCTATTGGCCGACGATGATCAATGACTGCTTTCGATACTACAAGGGATGCGAAGCGTGCCAGAAATTTGGAGATATCCAGTTAGCGCCAGCTTCACTTCTTAACCCAATAATAAAACCGTGGCCTTTTAGAGGGTGGGCATTGGATTTCATTGGCATGATTAACCCGGCTTCATCCAAAGGGCATCGGTTCGTGCTGGTTGCCACTGATTATTTTACTAAGTGGTCCGAAGCAGTACCTCTCCGGAATATGACCCACAGAGAGGTAATTCAATTTATTACTGAGCATATTGTTCACAGATTCGGTATTCCACAGACTCTCACTACAGATCAAGGCACCTCCTTCATGGCTAAAGAGGTGAAACAGTTTGCCGAATCACTTGGGATCAAAATGCTCAGTTCATCTCCATATTATGCTCAAGCCAATGGACAAGCCGAATCAAGCAACAAGATTCTGGTTAGGTTGATCAAAAAGAAGGTACAGGACTACCCAAGGAGGTGGCATGAGGTACTGTCCGAGGCATTGTGGGCTCACAGGATCTCAAGGCATGGTGCAACCAAGGTAACTCCTTTCGAGTTAGTGTATGGACAAGAAGCCGTTTTACCAGTAGAGGTAAATTTGGCTGCTTTGAGGTTCGCTAAGCAGAACAGTTTGTCGGCTGAGGATTATCACAATTTGATGATGGACAATATTGATGAAGTGGCCGACAAACGTATCAAGGCACTGAAGGACATAGAAAAGGAGAAGTTGCGGGTGGCAAGAGCTTACAACAAAAAAGTCCGGATTAAAGATTTTCAAATCGGCGACTTGGTCTGGAAAGTTATACTGCCAATTGGTTCTAAGAACCGGAAATTCGGCAAATGGTCGCCGAGTTGGGAAGGGCCGCTGCGGATCATAAGGATTGTGCCTGGCAACTCATATTTGGTGGAAACATTGGAGGGCAGCATATTGCCTCGAGCTATCAATGGAAAATACTTCAAGAAATTCCACCCAAGTGTGTGGCAAACCGCGTAAGCTACACATATGGCCGATGAGCTTAAGCATCGTCCTTAGATCGAATCTTCTACATTGTATATTTTCTAGTATGCAAGCTTTACTAGAAAACAGGGGGGCATGTGTTAGCACCCATTTTTGGCAGGTATCAGGTTCAAGAGTCCTCAGGAGGGAATGGCGACTTGTTGGTGACCCGGCAGGAAGCAAACCCAATATTTCCAGGAGTCGGTAGCTTGGCTTCAGAACCCTGCATAACCAGGACCCGGTATAACCAGAACCCGGCATAGCCAGGACCCGGTTCGGCGGGACCCGGTGCAGGACAGATGTGGCGTTTCTTGAAGATTCTAGAGTTACATCAAAAAAGCCAAACAGGGGGAAAACACTTGCCAAAGTCCAAAATAGGAGTCGGTGGAGCCAGAACGAGTTCAAGGTCAACACGGAAGGACAAAAGGCGACTTTCCAAAGGAAGCCGAAGATGGACGCTTGGAGTTCGAGTCCAGTACGAAGCCGACCAAGACTCTTGCCTAGTTTAGAGATAGAAACCGACTTAATTCATGAGTTGTAATCCTTGTAGAAGTCTAATGCTTGTACGGGAAAGTCCAGCCGCCTCACTATATATATGTAGGAGGTGACGGCCGATTGAAATTAAGCAAACAATCGACAAACCAATACAACCTCTACTTTTTACCCTCAAACCCTTGTTTATGCTTCCGTTCTTCGGCGACTTCGCATAGAGTTTGCCAGAGATCGATAATCGAGCTTGGAGCGGTCAAACCGGCCAAGTTCAGCCAATCGTCGCCGGAACCTCCGACGGGGTCCCTCCCGAGGAACTGGGGCGTCTGGTTTCAAACGTGCCGAGTCTTTGTCTTGCGTATCGCGCTGAGACCCGGCCTCCCGCGGGGCGAGTTGCGGAGTATCTCCCCCGGCACCGCGGGTACACGAGGACGTGTTCGTGTGACGCGTTTACATCGCAACAAACTCCTTCGGCTTGAAGCCAACACCGATGGAGGAGAGCTCCACCCGAACCATGGCGGCATGTCCAATTCTCGGGAGAGCCGGGATTATACCTCCCACCCAATGGACGGAGATGACGGGAAAGGTGGCAGAATCTTCCTCTCCACCAAGGGCTGAAGCTCCGGCTAATGATGCCCCAACGTTTCCTCCGATTAAGGCGGAGGCCTTTGATGACGAGGGACGCATCAAGCCGGAGTTCATGAGCCGGTTCATGCGCGCACCTCGGCTTCCCCGGAATAAAGGAACAACCGTCCGGGATGACGAGGTGGACCAGACCAAGGCCTATGACACCTTTGACGTCATAGAAATCCTTGAAGATCAGCAAAATTATTTTGCTGAAAGCTTTGAGGCCGGCATGACTCTTCTCCGTGAGCACTACCAGGTAAATGACTTCCCTAGTAGCCCCTAAGCACTATGCCGAGTTAAGTTTTACAAACTATCTGACATAGTGGTCCGAGATAATGCGTATGCATACGTTTAGCCCCCTAGCGATGAAATGTCATCCTGTAGCCAGTCTTGCTCTTCAATATAGCTTTAGGCTTTTAGCACCTCCTTACGCAGATCCATCGCAAAATTGGTGCTGAAACCATCAACTTTTTGGGTGTGCGAAATCAGGAGATGCGCCGGCTTAAAACGGAGCTGGCAAATAAGGACGCCATCATCGCCGGCTTTGAGGCGGATCGCGTCCAGTACCAAGGTATGAATGCCGAAATCTTAACTTTGTATTGCAGGCTTAATTTTATACTGCTGACATTTTCGAGAAAAAGCCAAGGAGTTTTCCGAGAGCGCAGGCATCCTTGACCGGCTCCGCGACGAAAACATTGAGCTGAAAAAGCTTAATGAATCAATTTCGGCAGAGCTAGAGACGGCCGAGAAGAGCCTTGCGAAAGCCGAACAAACCCTAGGGACGGAGAGGCAGAATCACAAAGATGCCCTTCGTGAAGTCCAGGACCGGCTTGACAAGCGCCTCGATGAATCGTTGGCTGTCGACAATCAGCTTTTGAGTAAGTTTTACTTAGAAACCCAACTTCATTGCTTTCTGTCTTGGCCATTTTATAACTGAACTTCTCCTTTTGTAGCTCCGGCGGGTTATGGCCATGAGCTAACAGCGGAAAACCGGCTTGACCGGATATTGGAAGTAGGGGAACTCCTCCCGAAGATCCTTTCTTCGGGAAAGAAGCTTGCCGAGAAATTCTTTCCCGGCAACCCCGAACCATTGACGGACCTTGGAGGCTTGGTAACTGAACTGGACGAAGCAACGTCGTCCTTTGAAGAACGGCTTCGATCCAGCGCTCGTGGAGGTGCCAAGACAGCTTTGGGCCTAATGATGGCACATTACCCAGAGGCGGTAGCTTGGCGTATTGCATCCGGCTTTCCTCATGAGAAAGAGGGAGGCTCTCCGCTAGACACCCAAGATCGGAAGAAAATCTTGCACTCTGTCTCCGGTTACGCTAGCAAGATCGCCAACATGGTTTCCCTTACCACATTCTTCAAGGAGGTGCCGTGCCCGCCAACTCCCACCCAATCTGACGATGAAGGGGAGGAGGCGGACAAATCTTGTCGTGTCTTGGATCACGGACACCGGGAGTAAAGGATACCTCCTTTTTAGGTTCGGTATGGGGCGCGAAGGAGGCTGAGTAACGTCTTCTGCCCGGGGGCTTCGTCTACGCTCGAGATCTACGTACTAGCAAGCATCACAGAGACACAAGGAGTTTACCCAGGTTCAGGCCGCCCGGAGGCTAACAGCCCTACTCCTGCATGTCTGGATTGAGAGGTGTGTCATGGTGTAGCTTTACAATGGTGGTCGCGGGTGAGAACCCGGGAAGTGTTGGCTAGAGGTTGAAGACGAGCATATCCTGGCCCGGAGGAGATCACCTCTCGCCTAAGCTAACCTTGGACTTGTGCACTACCTAGCCTAGCCTCCAACTCAACGGTGTTCTGTCTTGTGATCTTGTTCCCGTGCTGGTTCTGCCTTCTGGTTCCGTCCTTCTTCCCTTGGGTGCCTTGGTCCTCCTTTTATAGGCTAAGGGGATACCATAGGTGCACCCTTGGGGCCGGAGGGGTTTTGGCGGGAAAACCCCTCCGGGTTCTCCTTAGGAGGCGACGTGGCCTCCTCTCGTCCAAGTATTCTTCTCAGAGGGGGTAGGTGAGTTCGCCCACCTTTTCCAGGGAGGGCGGACAGAGGCTGACAGCTTTTCCGCCTCTGCCCCCCTTTGGTGCCTCCATCTTCTTGGCGCCCAAGTCTTCTAGGAGCTTCCAGCCAGGGCTGGCAAGCTTATCTTCTTTGCGCACTGGAGGTTGGTTCCCGGGGGTGAGTCTGGCCTCCTGCCGGGCGTCGGGGTCCCGGGACCTCCATGCCTGCTTCCGGGTCGAGGGGGCCCCGGAGGGTCCCCGGGTCGTTTGCCTTGGTTTTTGATGTCGCGCGCATCGGGACGCCGTGGGGCAGATGGGGGGGGCCCATCTGCCAGTCTTGTGCCTTGGCCTTGAGTGCCTCCTTGGTGGGCCCATGTGTGATGGACCCACTTTGACCGCATCAGGGGAACCCCATGTTCCACTGTGCGACAGTAGCCCCCGGGCATAGTCCCGGCAGCCACGCCCTTCTGCCGCCGGGGCTATGACCAAAAAAGAGTCAAAGTGGGTCTCCGGCGTCAGGTCTTGAACGTCTTGTCACATCCGTCAGAGCCGCGCACTACGAAGGTGCGCGTCCCACGGGTCTTGGAGTTATCCATCCGGTGGAGTAATTCCGCCAGCCTCCTCGTTTCTCGGGAACGGAGAAAGCGAGGCGACGGATGCTGAAGGCGTATCCGAGCCTTCTTAAAGGCAGGGATACCCCTCAGGATCTTTATTGGTCTTCACTCCTTCCTCAACCCCACTCTTCCTCAGAGGTGAGCGCGTCGATGGCAGGGGCTAAGAGAGGAGCTGGTCGCTTGCGCTCGTCCTTGGCGGGGGCAGAAGTGGCGTCCGGTGGTCGCGGAAGAGTTGCCCCCCGAGGCCGAGCGAGGCGCGGTCACGGCGGCGGCCACGGTCGTGGAGGTCGCGGAGCGGGAGGTTCGCCGAGCCCTCCCTCACGGAGGATGACCCACACCGGCTTCCCTCCGTTTGAGTTCGTCGTGGATCTGGACAGAAGACTGCGCAGCCGGCTTCATCTGCCGGACTCCTTCGTGGCGGCGGTGGACACGGACGACGACCAGCGCACCGGTTACTGGCTGCAGCTCGAGGGCTGTCCCAATGGCCCCTCTTGGGTCGAAGCGGAGTACACCGTCGACGACTCCATGCTCCTGGGGAAGGGATGGAAAGCGTTCACGCGTTCCCGTTGCCTTACCCGGGGGCAGTACCTGTCGTTCGAGTATGACGGGGATGAGACGCTCTCCATGAAGATCTTCCGTGCCGATGGAGGACGCGAGGATTGCTGCATGGAGAGCGACAGTAGCAGTCGCAGCAGCTGCTACGACGAGGGGGACGATGATGAAGATGAAGAGGATTCCCTCAGCATCAAGGCCGAGAGGAGCTTCCTTCCCTGAAGATGCGGGGGCGACACCGCGACAGCGCCCCCCGAAGATGTTCTTGACCTCCTTCTTGGCGGCCTCATCGACATACTTCTGGAAGTAGCGCCTTCCGTGGTGCGGGGATGCTCCTTGCTTGCGTAGGAGCCAACCTTTCTTTGTAAAAAGTAGGCCCCATTGTAGACTTTTGGATCACGAAAAACTTGTACTCTTGCTGTCGCTTGGCCTTCAAGCTAAATAGATGCGATCGAGAACGGTTTTCTGCAAAACTCGCTCTTGATTACGGCACTAGGTGAACCGTCAGAGGGGCCAGTGGGGAACAAAGGGCCTATAAAAGGCTGTCTAGCCCCCAGCTCCTTGACCACCCTTAGTCTTGCTTCCTCTTGCTTCTTGCCCTCCCTGCCCCTTCACAAACCACAAGGCCATGTCGGGGGAGGTAGGGATGTCCTTCTCAGGGACGTCGACGGCGGCGTCCGTGCACCGGGGTGTGGCGGAGGCTCCCAGGGGAATTGGGGCCCATGCCGCTGGAGAAGAAGATGAGGTGGTGTCGCGCCTGGCCCTCGCTATGGGCGTTTCCCGCTTGGCGACGATCTCTGGTCCCGCAGCCCAGGAGGAGGCTCGGGTGCGTGCACTCCGCAGGGCTCAGCTTCTGGTGGCCTTGAAGGAGAAGACCGTGGGGATCCCGGAGGCATCCCAGCTCTGGGAGGAGTTCGACGCCATCGAACAGGTCAGTGTTGTGTTTTTCTTGGCCCCTCGTTCCTCTTGGGCCTGGTCTAGATCCTGACCGAACTTGTCCCCTGTCGCAGGCGGACGACAACGCCATGAGCGAGGTGGCAGCTGAGGTGGTCTCCCTGCTCCACTGCCTGGCGCCCGGACGCACCAGACAGCCAGGAGACGCCTAAAAAAATCCTTCCGGGTTCTCCCTCTCCTCCCAGGCGTCCCCGGGAATTGAGAGGTCCCCCGTTGGGCGCGAACAAGGCAAGGGTGCACAGCAAGGAGCGCTAACTCCAAGCTGGCCTTAGTAGCACAGGGTCTAGTAGTTGCACAACCGAATGTAAATTCAAGAATGTAATTCAGGGGATGTATGCAACCCTAGACTCAACTCCTGGGGTCATTTCCCAAATCTTCCTTTGCACTAACGCGCCGTCTGGTTTTCAGAGGAGGCCGCTTAGGTGCAAGGCACTCTACCTCCGCACGATAGATGTACCCCCTAAGTCGGACTATACCTTCCGGGAGTCCTTCGCCACTGTACATGGGTACTAGGCCAGAGGGAAACGGACCGTTCACCGGGGTGGCCGCATACCCCCGCAAAGGCTCTCATCAACCGTCAAGCATGCGCAGGTCGATGGTATATTGACTCCGAGCGAGATGTTATGCCTAAATGCAGGATGCTGATGCAAGGACTTATCTGTTTTCCTGTCGCGTCTCCGGCCCATCCAGTCCTTCCCGGGTGTCGAACTCCTTCTTTCGTGTCCCGCCGCCCAATCCTGCCCCGGGAAGGAGCTACACATAGCAAACTTTCAGTAGGAAAAGAATGGACCCTCTTTCCTATCATGCTAGCGTGTTATCCGAAGCAAACCGCAAGCACAGTTGGTAGTACATTTCTGTGATGAGGTGCGTTTCACCACAGCACTGCCCGATTCCCCTTTCCGTGGCAGCACGTCATGATCGGGCGGCGGTGCCTAGCCTGCGAGGCCACTCGCGGCGCTTCTACCCATCTACCACCGGCACATACCAGCCCCCTGCTTACGGGTTGCTAAGGATAACACGCTTCCATGGAAGGATTGAGGCTCACGGAAATTGAAATAACTTATCTTTTATTCCCCTGGCGATGATTCTTACACCCTATTACAGAACACTAGCCCCTCAGGCGTGCTTTAACGGATCCGACGTTTGCGATTCATGTTTGTAATCAGGGGTAGAATTTTGGAAGATTCTCGATGTTCCAGGCGTTGCCTTCCGGCCGGCCTTACTCGTCCTCCAGGTACACCATTCCGGGTTTCAGGGTATGTGTCACCCGGAAGGGTCCTTCCCACTTTGATGACATTTTGTTCAGGCCTTCCATGTTTTGCCTCTTGCGGAGTACCATGTCCCCGGGTTGCAGCTCCCGCGAGTGAACATGACGACTGTGGTATCAGCGGAGTCCTTGTTGGTACCGAGCTGACCGTAAGGAGGCCCGGCACCTTCTCTCTTCCAGCAGGTTTATGTCATCGATCCTCCGCTCTTCTTGCGTGTTCTCATCGTATGCGAGCACCCGGGGTGATCCGTACTTGAGCTCTGATGGCAAGACAGCTTCAGCTCCGTAGACGAGGAAGAAAGGTGTCTCTCCAGTGGCTCTGCTTGGTGTTGTCCTGAGTGACCACAGTACGCTTGGCAGGTGATTAATCCAGTTTTTACCTTGTTCTCCAGCTTGTCAAAGGCTTTGGTTTTCAATCCCTTGAGGACTTCTGCATTTGCTCGCTCTACTTGCCCGTTGCTTCTTGGGTAGGACACCGAGGCAAAACACACCTTGATGCCCATTGCTTCGCAGAAGTTGAGGAAGGCTTTGCTCGTGAACTGAGTGCCGTTGTCGGTGATGATTCTGTTTGGTACTCCAAACCGGTAGATGATTCCTTCGATGAACTTGATGGCGGCCTGAGCCGTTTGACGTGGAACTGGCATCGCTTCCACCCACTTCGTGAACTTGTCGATTGCCACGAACAGGTACTCGTGACCTCCCACAGACTTTGGTATCTTGCCGACGATGTCCAACCCCCAGACCGCGAACGGCCAGGAGATTGGTATCGGCTGCAACGCTTGAGCTGGCTGGTGCGTGTTCTTGGTATAGTACTGGCAAGCTTCACAGGTCTTGACTAGCTGCTCCACGTCATGAAGTACCGCTGGCCAGTAGAACCCTTGGCGGAAAACCTTCCCCGCCAAAGATCTTGACGCCACATGACTTGAGCATATCTCTTCGTGTATGTCCCTCAGTAGTTCTCGGCCTTGTTCTTGCGATATGCACCGTAGCTTGACTCCGTTTTCGCGCCGCCGGTAGAGCTCACCATCGATTAGGGCGTAGAGCTTTGCCCGGCGGGCCACTTGCTCGGTTTCGTGGTCATCCTCCAGGAGGGCGTGTTCCACCATGTACTTGATGATGTCCTGGGCCCAGGGTGGGTGGATCCGTTCCACCAGCAGTACCTCCTGGCCAGAAGGAAGCAGAGCTTCTTCGGCCGCGGGCACTGCCGGGTCTTGGGCTTCCGGGCTGGCTACCCGTGTTGCTGATGTAGAAGGGTTGCCAGCCTCCTTTGTCGCTAAAGAACTTGGCTTCAGCCTCTCGGGAGAGACTGAAGGCCGCTTGAGCACCTTGATGTAGATCCCGGGAGGTACCGGTTCTCGCTTGGACGCCAGTTGTGACAGCTCGTCCGCAGATGTGTTTTCCTCCCGCGGCACGTAAGTAGCTCTGAAGCTACTGAAGTGCCGCTGGAGTTTCCACACTTCTTCGACGTACGGCGCCATTTGAGGACAGGTGTACTCTTTGTTGACTTGCTTGATGACTAGCTGAGAGTCACCCTTGACGATGATCTTGCCGATGCCGAGGCCGATGGCAGCATGAAGTCCCGCGAGCAGACCCTCGTACTCCGTCGTGTTGTTGGAGATGTTTCCTTGGTAGTGCATTTGGACAACCTACTTCAAGCGCTCACCGGTTGGTGAAGTGAGGACGACCCCGGCACCTCCTTGCCCCTTGGTGTAGGAGCCGTCGAAGTGCATGGTCCGGGTGTCGGGATCCTCCTTCCCGGGAAGGCTCGTCTCCTCCTCCGGGGGTGCTGGCGCCGGAGCGGCAGCTGCTTGGGTGTTGGTCGGGGCAGAACTCGTAGGAGCATGGCAGTTGTGAGCATAGTCCAGCAAGTTTTCCAAACTTGCGATCCAGGCCCTCGCTCGGGGATCGCACTTGCACTGCTCTGGCGGGTAGGAGAGAAGTACTCGGGCCGTGCCCAGCGCTTCTTCCAGCCCCCAGCTTCTTCGCGATGACTGCTGCGACGGATCACCACGGACCTCGCGAGCGCCAGACATGGCTTTTCCTGGCCGAAGACGTGCCCGTTCACCCGATCTCGACGGAACAGAAGAGGGGCTCGTGGCAGATCTTGCCTCAACCGAAGAGCTCGACGTCGAACATGATGAAGCGACGATCCAAGATCTTGCCAGAAGATCTGGAGAACTCGAAGCAGACCTCCTCGAAGATCTCAAAGCCGATGAAGAACTTGAGGAAGATCTCGACGAAGAACACGAAGCCGATGAAGAACTTGAGGAAGATCTCGACGAAGAACACGAAGCCGATGAAGAACTTGAGGAAGATCTCGACGAAGAACACGAAGCCGATGAAGAAGAAATCAGCACTTGCGCCCCCTACCGGGCGCGCCAGATGTCGTGTCTTGGATCACGGACACCGGGAGTAAAGGATACCCCCTTTTTAGGTTCGGTATGGGGCGCGAAGGAGGCTGAGTAACGTCTTCCGCCCGGGGGCTTCGTCTATGCTCGAGATCTACGTACTAGCAAGCATCACAGAGACACAAGGAGTTTACCCAGGTTCAGGCCGCCCGGAGGCTAACATCCCTACTCCTGCATGTCTGGATTGAGAGGTGTGTCATGGTGTAGCTTTACAATGGTGGTCGCGGGTGAGAACCCGGGAGGTGTTGGCTAGAGGTTGAAGACGAGCAGATCCTGGCCCGGAGGAGATCACCTCTCGCCTAAGCTAACCTTGGACTTGTGCACTACCTAGCCTAGCCTCCAACTCGACGGTGTTCCGTCTTGTGATCTTGTTCCCGTGCTGGTTCTGCCTTCTGGTTCCGTCCTTCTTCCCTTGGGTGCCTCGGTCCTCCTTTTATAGTCTAAGGGGATACCACAGGTGCACCCTTGGGGCCGGAGGGGTTTTGGCGGGAAAACCCCTCCGGGTTGTCCTTAGGAGGCGACGTGGCCTCCTCTCGTCCAAGTATTCTTCTCAGAGGGGGTAGGTGAGGTCGCCCACCTTTTCCAGGGAGGGCGGCCAGAGGCTGACAGTTTTTCCGCCTCTGCCCCCCTTTGCCGCCTCCATCTTCTTGGCGCCCAAGTCTTCTAGGAGCTTCCAGCCAGGGCTAGCAAGCTTCTCTTCTTTGCGCACTGGAGGTTGGTTCCCGGGGGTGAGCCTGGCCTCCTGCCGGGCGTCGGGGTCCTGGGACCTCCATGCCTGCTTCCGGGTCGAGGGGGTCCCGGAGGGTCCCCAGGTCCTTTGCCTTGGTTGTCGATGCCGTGCGCGTCAGGACGCCGTGGGGCAGATGGGGGGGCCTATCTGCCAGTCTTGTGCCTTGGCCTTGAGTGCCTCCTTGGTGGGACCATGTGCGATGGACCCACTTTGACCGCATCAGGGGAACCCCATGTTCCACTGTTGCGACAAATCTGCATGAGCCGAACTTGCTCCTTAAGCCGGCCATCCCTGAAAAATGTAATTACAAGATGTAAAGCCGTCCAAACAGTGCATATTTGTTGAAACAACTATGTCTTTTGCTGCGTTAAGCCAGCTTATTTTATTTGCAAACTTGCAATTTTTATGCCTCAGTTTATTCTGGCCTTGACACCTTAGCCTTTAAACGCCGGCAAACCTATTGCGAAGCAAACTTGCTGAGTAATAGGGTACGTAGCGACCAATCTGTTTAGACCCAGAACAAGTGCCGCCTTTCGGTGCCGAAACACTTTGAAGCAACCCGGCGCAAAAAGCTATCCGATAAACATTAATTTGGCAAAACATTGTTTTTTCATCACCTTAAAGCAGATTCAACATGAAAGACAGTTTACCAACAAGCAACACAGGCAATTTCGGGTAAATAGATGATAACAACAAGATCATTGGGAAATAAAGGATGGTACAGATTCTCGAATTTCACATGAGAGAAGCCAATTTTTATTTCATGATCACATTGACATGGTTACAATAGAATTTGCTAAGTGTAAAAGGGACGTAGCTGAGCGATATTCCACGGACGTTTCGTCTCATGTAAGTCGTCTTCCACATGCCTTTTCCTCTTGCGACCTTTCTTCCCGGGATCTTTCTTTGAATCCCTTAAGTCGAGGAGATAATATGACCCGTTTTTCAGAACTTTGCTGATAACGAAAGGTCCTTCCCATGGAGGGGATAATTTGTGCTGCTGGCTTTGCACAAGCCGAAGCACTAAGTCGCCTTCTCGAAAAGATCGATTCTGCACTCTGCTGCTCTGATAGCGACGCAGATCTTGCTGATAGATGGCGGATCGTTGGAGAGCCAGCTCTCTTTCTTGTTCGAGGATGTCTAAGCCATCTTGACATGCTTCTTCTGCGTCTTCTTCGACGTAGGCTGCGACTCGAGGTGAATCATGGATCATGTCGGTTGGGAGTACCGCTTCTACACCATAAATAAGGAAGAAAGGGGTGAAGCCGGTCGATCTATTTGTGGAAGTATGAATACTCCATAAGACCACTGGCAATTCATCAACCCAAGCGCCAGCTGCTCGATGCAATGGGGTTTCAAGCCTCGGCTTAATACCCTGCAGAATAATGCCATTAGTGCGCTCTACCTGTCCATTGGATTGCGGGTGTGCCACCGATTCCACGTCGAGTCGGATTTTTGATCGGCTGCAAAACTTCGATAGCTCACCGACGGCAAAGTTTGTGCCATTGTCAGTGATAATGCTATGCGGTATGCCGAATCGAGTTGTTATCTCGACGATGAACTTTGTAGTTGTAGCTCCGTCGAGTTTCTTGATGGGTTTTGCCTCCACCCACTTTGTGAATTTGTCGACCGCCACCAGCAGGTGAGTTAAGCCTCCTCGTGCTGTCTTGAAAGGTCCCACCATGTCGAGCCCCCAGACCGCGAACGGCCAAGTTATAGGGATCATCCGGAGCTCCTGAGCCGGCAAATGAACCTGCTTTGCGTAGCGTTGACATCCTTCACACTTCTTGACGATGTTGATCGCATCCTCCTTAGCCGTTAGCCAGAAGAATCCGTGTCGGAACGCTTTAGCGATCAACGCCTTTGCCGCCATGTGATGCCCACATTCGCCGGAGTGGATTTCCACAAGGATTTGCCGCCCTTCCTCTGGAGAAACGCATTTTTGGAAGATGCCGAATGTGCTCCTCTTGTAAAGTTCTCCGCCAATGATTGTATACGCCTTTGCTCGGCGCTCAATTTGGCGGCTCAACACTTCATCGTCCTTCGGCAGTTTTTTATTTATCAAAAAATCCATGTATGGCGTGGTCCAATCTGGGGTTACTAGGCATACATGAACTGATTCTGCCGACAAGGGATAGTCTTCGTCGCCGCCTTTGATGGACGGCTTATGTAGATGATGGAGAAATACGTCTGGAGGCACGGCCTTTTGCCTGGAGCCTATTCTGGCCAAGGCATCAACAGCTTCATTGTCATCTCGAGAGATATGTCGGACCTCTAAGCCGGCAAAGCATCTGCCGAATTCGTCGATTGTTCTCCTATATTCCGCTATTGTGGGACTTTTCGTGTCCCAGCATCCATCAAGTTGCTGTACAACAAGATCTGAGTCGCCATAGCAGAGGATGCGTTTTACCCCCAACTCCTTAGCCGTATGAAGGCCATGGAGGAGAGCCTCATACTCTGCTACGTTGTTGGTAGCGTTGAAGTGGATTCGGAGGACATAACTGAGCTTATCTCCCTTAGGCGATTTTAGCACTATTCCAGCCCCCGAGCCTTCCTTCATCTTTGAGCCATCAAAGTGCATTATCCAGTATTGAGAATCCGGCAAAGGAGTGCTCTCCATTGCCTCTGTCCAATCTGCAACAAAGTCGGCTATAACTTGAGATTTGATTGCGGTTCTCGGCTTGTACTGGATGTCGAAAGCTGCTAACTCGATGCCCCATTTGGCGACTTGGCCCGTTGCGTCGGCATTGTTGATGATATCCTTCAATGGAGCTTTGCTGACCACCGTGATTGTGTGATCCTGGAATAATGCCGTAGCTTTCTGGCGGCAAAGAATACACCATAGGCTAACTTCTGGTAGTTAGGGTAGCGCTGCTTCGAATCTGAGAACACCTCGCTAATGAAATAGACAGGGCGCTGATCCGGCCATTGCTTCCCTTCCTCCAAGCGTTCAACTACAATGACGACACTTATCACGAAATTCGTGGCCGACATGTGGCACCCCCCTCTGACACATATCGCCAGAGAGGCGGTCGCCCCGTGCGCCAGCCCAGGATATCTGGACGCACGTTACGACAATGCAACATAGCGGAAATATCATTACACAATCAGGCCCAAAGGGCTACAAATGGTTTACATGGCCATCAAGGCATGAAGATTTATCATAGCCAAGTGTGGCACGGGACAGAGTTTAACGGGCAGCGGAAGACAAAGATACGGCAACGGCTTGGTGTGGCTCCATTCCACAGGCATCTGGCTGGGCTACTGATCCTAGCACGCTCCTGCTCGATCTCCTTGCTATGGTAGGAGATGGATCCTCTCAAGTCTGGCCACATGAAAAGCCAGTCTGAGTACATTGACGTACTCGCAAGAAAATAACCACAAGACATGAACAGTCAAACAATCAGGCAACAAGTAACTAGCGACAGAAAATAATCTAAACATGGCAAGTGACTACTTACGGCAGTCCAAGTGGGTAGCAACATGGCATCATAATAAAACATGGTATAAGCAAACAATGGGAGTACCACTAGCACAGAGTCCAAGCCAGGTGGGGTTGGATCGTGTACCGGGGGTCACACAAAGAGCTTACCTGTGACGAATAACGGGGTACCAGTTGGTACCAAGTAACACAATAAATCATATTACCACAGCTAGGCTTACTGGCCTCTAGCCTCACGAGGCTTATCCCATCTGACACCACTGCTAGGCCCACTGGCCTTATCACAATTCCTTATCTCGAGTAACGTTCCCTGCACCATCTTATTATTTATTAAGTGAGGTCAGGTCGTTAATCAATTCTTTCAAACAGATCTTAAGTTTAACCTCCGGACACGACAAAGACACACCGTGTGACTGACACTGAACTGTTGTTCCATATCCCAGGAACAGGGCTAGCTCGCTAGGTAGAGTCTCTCGAGAGTTTGCTTTACCACCTATCAGAATGCACTCCACTCAGCCGACGCTCCAGGTTTCTCACGCCCAAAGTCGTACCAAGCAAAATACATTCTCGTGACGGTCCACTTGCTAAGACACCCTCCTGCCCCACCCTATACGCGTGGTACAACGGGCAAGTAAGTCCGGCACATCCCCCGGCGCTACCGGGTATGCCTAGCTCCGGACTCCTTATCGCAGTCGAACCCGTGCCTGTCGACCCCTCCCCTCGGACAGCACAACCGAACGACTGCGCCCAACGGATGGCACAAAAGGGGCTCAACAACCTACTAGGTCACGGTTTCCATGGGACAACGGTGGTATCGCGTTCAAGGGTTCAGATTAGTGGCACCATGAATAGACCTTATCGCTGTTTGGAGGGGTGTTTCATTTAATCAAGTTTCACCTTTCACATGTCCACGCAACAAAGGGTTAGTCCAACACAACAATCACAATAACATAATAATATGCCATCAAACGACAAAACACAATATTTCAAGCAATAAATAGTTTGCATCAACCGGGCGACTGTGGCGGAGATGCCTCCGGCCGGTGCCAGCCTCAGGTCGATAAAAGAAAATAAAACAAAATAACAAAATCAACCGGGCGAGGGCGGAGATGTCTCCGGCCAGTAGCAGCCACGGGTCGAGTAAGGAAAATAAAATAACACAAGTGGTTAGCGTCAACCGGGCGACTGTGGCGGAGATGCCTCCGGCCGGTGCCAGCCTCAGATCGACTACAAAAGTTAGCACAGTTGGTTAGCGGAGTCTGTTACGCATCCGTTCCTCCACGCGCAAGTCTTTGGCGGCGTTACCGTCCGACCGTTGACCAGGAAGTGGGGATTCGGGCATATAGTCTCCAAAATATGCCGGCGGATGCCACCATAGGGAGAGCAAGCCTCACCGGGTAAAAGCATCCGTCGGAAAAGCACACAATAAAGCCAAATGGTTCTCAAGCTCCGTGAGGAGGAGAGAACAAGAAGCATTAAGACAAATGCCCCCAACTCCGGGGATCACGGGCCGACATTTGTCCGCACCTAGCCTCGGCGTTGAAGAAGTGGGAGAACCAAATAAAGGCAAATGCTCCATATGGCAAATCTTGGCAGGTCGAAACCAACCAAGATTTGACAAAGGAAAACTCCAAACACTCATAGGAACGCATGTTTTATAGTTGTTTAGTGAGATGGTTCGACAAAGCCACACAAGTGCGAGGCGCACAATTAATTCACACGTCATTCTAATGCACACAAGGATGATGAATGAAACATGGCATTGCTATCTAAGCTCGAAATAAACATAGCATGTAAGTATACACATGAAATCATAGGAACCCACATCAACATCGACTAGCAAGCAAAACATAGCGAGATAAAATAGACTGGGCTCATAGCAAGTGGTTAGCTTGCCTCCGAAGATCGACACCATTTGGCTTGGAGGGTCACGAACACGTCGCGGGCTAGGGTCTCGATTTTGCCGTCGCGGGAAAACACCTACGCAAGTGCATAAGGGTGCTGAGCATCTAAGCATTTTACAGAAATACAAGATCTATACCACTGGATAGAGCTCTTCAAACTATGAATTTACAAACTTGGATCACCTGAATCGGAGTCACGGTTCAAAAGATACGGAGGTTCGAAAATCTGTCCAGCAGGAAAAGAAAAACCAGTCCGCGGGAAAAAAACCGCACGGGCCGATGCTGGGCCATGGCGCGTTGCACGCGCGCGTGCCAGCGCTGCGCCTGGCCGGGCCGCTGGTGGGCCGAGATCTGCTGCTGGCCTGCTGGGCTGGGCCAAGGAAAACGATTCGGACCGATCCAAAAACAGAAAAAAAAGAGAAGAGCAGGGGATCGACCACAGGAGGTCTTCTTCCTTTGTCCCGCGTACTGGACGGCAGGAGTTGGCCGGGGACGGCAAAGGGGGAGGGGGGCGCCGGGAGGCCGGCCGGCAGTGGGGATGATCCGGTGCGGCATGCCACAGCCGCGGGAGGAGGAACCGGAGGCGGGGGCGGGGAGAGGCCTGATGCCGTCCTCTCCAAGATCGAGCGCACGGCCAAGGCGGCCGAGGATGAACTCGAGCACACCGTGCTCTGCTTGCTCATCTGGCTACACAGGGAGTTAGAGGGGAAGGTTAGGAGGCGCTCTGCGCGTTTAATCGAAGAACGGTCCAGGCTAGAGCTCGCTGCGGCCGAGGATTCGACGGCGGCGATTTCGGCCGGGATCGGAGCAGGGCTCCGCCGTTGCTCGATTAAGTGGACAGAGAGGTCCAGGAGGGGGAGAGGAGGAGGGTGTGTGGCTAGAGAGGGCTCGGGAGGCCTCCTTTTATAGCCCGAGGCAAGCTCGCCGGACGACCGACCGCGCGGCGCTTGAATGCGCGCCGGTGCACCTAGCTGTGGACAGGAATTGATGGGGAGGGATAAGAGCGACCGATCTCAGCCAGTGGAGCAGGACGAGCTCGGAAATTGGCACGTTTAGCTCGAGCCCGAGAGCAGTGGAAGGGAGGAAGCCGACGCGTGGCTGGGCGGCGCCCAACTCCGGCCAAGCATTTATGGGAGAGGATAGGGGCGTCTCGGGTGCGAGCCAGGGGAGCCGGAGGGGGTGCGGACACTGCTAGCTTGGTCTGGAACGGAGGAACAGCGAGGGGAGCCATAGGAACATCGGAGGTCGACACGCATGGACGCCGGCCAGTGCGCGCCCTGGCGTCCGGAGCACGCCACGAGCGGCATGGACGTGCCAGCGGGATTACAGGGGAAAGAGAGCTACCCCACTGCACTACTAGGGCCACTAGGACACGACCAACTCAACTAAGCAAGAAACCCTCAAGAACTCGACGCTTTGCAAAGTAAAATTTTCAGAAAACTTAGTGCACAGAAGGTGCTCGACGAAATGACAGGGGTCTTGCACCACTCAGAAAAATCCCAAAAATTTAGTCATGGGTTGCTTTAGTAATAGGATGCTGTCTATGGAGTATGAGCTCAAATAGGTACTGGGAAATTGGGTTTTGACAAGATGTCCAAAAATGGACATAATGGCATGGTCATGGCAAATTTATTATTCTACCTTCACCTTTGGGTGATCTTCTGGATTTGTGTGACTAGGTATCTTGTCGACAATGTGGCCAAGTCTCATGAGCATTGAACTTGCCTAGGGTGGGATTTGCTTGAAGGCACCAAAATGGCAACCTTTCGGGTTTACAAAGGAAGTACCTCAAATATTGCTCAAATGAGGTTGGTCCAATGGAGTGAAATGTTCAGGAGGTTAAATCATGCACCTCACCAAAATTGCAGAATTTTTGGATGAGTGGAAGGTGTCTATATAATTCCTGGATTGGAAATGGCATTTTAGAAAATAACGCCCAACTTGGAAATATTGCATTGAAGCATGCAAGGTTTTTGCATGGATTGCCTTTAGATGGATAGGGGAGTCCTCTGGTATTTTCAGTGGAATTTTTCTAGCCATGGAAATAGGTTTTCCTTTGGTAGGTGGAGAAAAGGGTTTAAAAGGTTCGATAATTAGGGCTAGGGTTTTCGAGAGAAAACCTGAGCATCAAAATTATCACGGGTGATGGAATGGTTCGTGGACGATGGGGAATTTTTGAGAGAGCAGTTCCCAAGTAAAATCATTCCCAAGAGTTTTGGAGAAACATTTAGGAAAAGAGAAAAAGTTTTTCAGGTGTCAGAAAACACCACTACAATTAGGGACGAAATTTTGGGGTGTTACACGACATATAGAGCAGAAGCGGCTCTTTTTCCTTTGGAGCTGCCAGGATGGGAGCATGTGTCAATGTATACTTCAACTGTGCCAAAGCTGCCTCTGCTTCCTCTGTCCAAACAAAATTGTCCGACTTTTTGAGGAGCTTGTATAATGGCAATGCTTTGTCACCAAGCCGGCTAATGAATCGGCTTACAGCCACGGCGGAACCCGTAAGACGCTGTATGTCCTTCAGACAAGTCGGCCTCTTGATGTTCTGAATCGCCTTTATCTTTTCCGGGTTAACTTCAATTCCTCTTTGAGAAACGATGAAGCCAGAAGCTTGCCTGCGGGAACTCCGAAGACGCATTTTGCCGGATTAAGCTTCATCTGGCACTCACTTAGATTTGCAAAGGTTTCCGACAGATCGGCGATAAGATCGCCGCGCTTCTTCGACATGACCGCTATGTCGTCGACATAGACGTGAACATTGCGGCCAATTTTCTTGTCCAAACACCGCTGCATACACCTTTGGTAAGTAGCACCGGCGTTCTTTAAGCCAAAAGGCATTGTGACATAGCAGTGAGCCTTAAGATCTCCTTTCCAACCGCCTTGTGCTTCTCAGTTCTGAGCCGGCGGAGGCCTTGCTTGACCGGCTTTGCGTCCTTGTTGACTTTTAGGGAGTGCTCGGCAAGTTTCCTCGGGACACCTGGCATGTCGGATGGTGACCAAGCGAAAATGTCCCGGTTCTCACGGAGAAACTTGACGAGCTCGCCTTCCTATTTGTCGTCGAGACCGGCACCGATGATGGCTTCCTTTGTCGGATCATCCTTTGAGAGCTTGATTTTCTTGGTGTCATCCTTCGGTTTGAAGCTCGAGTCGACTTTAGAGGACGGCTTTTTAGTTGCCAGCATCTCATTAGGACTCATTGTCTTCTTGAGATCCTCCAATTCTTCCTTGCAGATTTCTTCTTCAGCATGGACGGCATTGGCGGCTTCACAATCCTTTGCTTTTTTGAAGTCTCCCTTGAATGTGATGATCCCATTGGGTCCCGGTATTTTCAGCTTGCTATATATGTAGCAGGGCTGAGCCAGAAATTTGGCGAAAGCCAGACGTCCAAAGATTGCGTGGTATGCACTTTTAAAAGGAACCATCTCAAAAGAGACGTCTTCTGTCCGAAAATTATTCGTGCCGCCAAAGGTGACCTTCAGGGTGATCCTTCCCATTGAGGAGGCTTGTCGTCCCGGCACAATCCCATGAAACTTCACATTGCTGTGGCTGAGTTGTGACTCGGAGAGACGCATCCTCTTCAATGTTGCGGCGTAGAGTATATTGATGCTACTTCCTCCGTCCATGAGCACCTTTGTCAACTTGTATTTGTTGACTATAGGGCTGACGACCAAAGCGTAGGTGCGTGTTGAAGGAACTCTGTCCGGGTGATCGCTGCGATCCCATGTGATGGGAATGTTGGACCAATCCAAATACTGAGGAACTGCAGGTACCGTAGCATTGAGTTCTCGCCAAGCCGCCTTTTCCTTGCGAGAGAATCTGTTGCCAGATTTACGATGAGACTTTTGGCATGCTTAGGAAATTTACTGCCTTTTCCCTCTTTGGAGGCCGCGTCATCCGACTCTGAAGTAGCGTCCTCTTTCTCTTTGTCATCCTTCCTGGACTTGCGCTTGTTCCTTGACTTGCCGGCTTTGGGGTCCTTGGCGATGTCCCGATTGATGTGACATTGCTGGATCGTGTGGGAGCTCGTCCCATCCGGCCTCAGATGATTAACACAGGGGTTGTGCTTGATGTCGTCATACTTCACCGTTGGCGGTCGGGATGGTCGGTTGTTTGCCGGCTTTTTGTCCTGCCACTTGCTATTGCTTGGGCCACCCTTACCGAAGGTGGCAGCAACCTCGTGAGAAGGGCCAACTTGGTCTTCAACCTTCCTTTTCCCGGAATCGCGCCGGCGGGTTTCTCCGTCTTCCCTGTTGTCATCGTCAGCAGCGGCGTACTTGTTAGCACAAGCTAGTAAGCCACCCAAAGTTTCCGACTCATCGCTGTAGATCATGAAGCAGAAAGTTGTCCCTTCCTCAGAGATTGCTTGAAGGCATGGATCGCCTGAGTTTCTGAGACGCCCTCGCAAGCGGTTTTGATTTCGCTCCATCATGAAACGAATTCACGGCTGGACTCGTTCTTTTGCTGCACACACCGCTGTAAGTCGAAAATCATCTTGGGGCGTTTATACGTGCCCTGGAAGTGCTGAATAAAGACGCGCTTCATGTCACTCCAGGTATGAACTGTCCTCTCCGGCAAACCTTCAATCCACATGCGTGCCATCCCGGTTAACATCAGGGGCAAGAATCGCACTGCGGAGTCGGCGCTGCCTTGGTATATGTCGCAGGCACTGACGTAATCTGAGAGCCAAGTCTTAGGATTAGCCGTACCGCTGTACTTCTCCACCATCTTTGTTACGTTCGACAAAGTTGGAGGTAGGATTTGCTCTCTGATTGTTCTGCCAAAACACTTGGGGCCGAGGTATTGGGCCTCTCTGGCTGACTTCCTCTCCTCGATTAGGCTTCGAACATCATTGGCTGATGGCGGCTTATCAACTGACTTTTCTCGCCTTGGTTCATCCCTGTGACGGCTTTGGCTCACCCGACTTGCGTTACGCGGAGGGCTTGGAGTCCTTTGCCGTCGTGGAGGGGGTATGTACTTGGAGGAGTTATCTCCCTCTTTGCGCGGTGGGGGCGGTGGTGGAGGTGGCATATTATCCCTGTCACCCTCCCTTCGAGGTGGAATCTCCCCCTCATGTCGTCGCTCCTGACGGGGTGGTGCCGCCTTTTCCTTGCGAGGGTCCTCCTTTCGCTCCCGGCTCTGATGTCCTTCCCGGCTTTTACCAGCTTCGCGATGGCGTGAAGAACCTGTCCGGGATTCCGCACCTCTAAGTGGCTGCTTGTCCTTCGGGTCCTTATCGCCACCTTCGTTGTGGCTGCTTGAGCTGGCTGGATCATCATCTGGGTCTGCAGGTGCAGCGGCCATCGGCTTCTTGGACGTCGAGTTGCAAAGACGAGAGTCGTCAACAAGCCGTCCGGACTTGACTTGCGAGTCGTTTTGCTGCTGTTGTACAACCTCCAGTAGATAAGCCGAATATTTGAGGCGAGCGTCACGGTCCAACGATTTGTCGAACATGACTTCCTGGGCCGCCTCCATGTTTTTGGCTGGGGTATTAAAGTAACACAAATTAGTCACCGGGTCACGTCGGTGGTGGTACTTCCTCCAGACTGAATTAACATGGTCGGCTTCCCACTTGCTGCGGAAATCCAACCTTTTGTGCAGATTCTTGTCGCGAGCCGGATGGAAAACATCGTCGGCCCCCTTTTCTCTATGCTTCTGAATGAACTCCGTTTCCTTGTTTGTGATCTCAACTTCACGCTCCGCTATCTGGGCTGCTTGCTCTTCCAGTTCGGCGCGACGCTTTTCAATGTCGGCTAGCGATGCGTTAGGAGGAAGTGGAGTTAGCAGTTGCTTGTACTTTGCCATCCTTTCTTCGTGCTCCTCCATTGATTCGCTGGCTGTAGCGTTAATATCGTCTCCTGCAGCCGGCAATCTACTAGTTCCCTTCATAGGAGCCTGTTGTAACAGCCCCAGCTTTGTAATGAAAAATACGAAGAATTTTTCCACTTTTTGCATTCTTGTTTGCATCATGGCATGCATATGAATCTTGCTATTTCTAACAACCAACATATGCAAGCAATTAAAATGGGGAAGCAAGCTTCCCAAAACCTCCAACCCAAATGCAATGCCCAACTTGGCAACCAACTAAATGAACTTCCAAATTGTTTAGGAAGTTCCAAGTTTGCATTTTATAACCAATTCCCAAATTTCAAATTTTGCCAAATGAGAAATGAATTTGAGAATCCCAAAATTGGTTCACTTCAAATTCTATTTTTGAAACCAAGTTGAACTTCCCAAAAATTCAAAATAAACTCATGGGGAGCTTCAATATTATTCTGAGAGGCTCCATGAATATTTTCACTATTTTTGGAATTGTTTAAATGCTCCAAATAAATCCAATTTGGAGTTTATCAAAAATGCCCTTAATAACACCCTATGAACAAATATGGTGCAAAACATTTTATATTGCTACCCCAATTTTTGTGGAGTTTCTATAGGTCAATGGGAGGCCACTTGAATTTTTGCAGATTTTATAAAAAGGTTTAGGTGCCTTAATTAAACCCCTAAAAGTGCCACCGGACCTTTTTGCAATTACAGAAAATTGAGACAAGGGGGTTTTGCAAAACTTCCTTCTTCTCCCTCACTGTGGCGACAGGGCCGACGCCCATGCCGCCATGCCACCCGCGCCTGTGCGCACGCCGCTCTCTCCCCTCTCGCTCCACCTGCTCCCTGGTGGAGGAAAACGGACCCCCACTCCCTCCCGCATCCATTCCCTCCACCTGCTCCCTCTCGACTCCCTCCCGTGCTCCTTCCGAGCTTCCCCATTGCCGCCACTGTGCCGAGCTCGCCGCCGTCGTCCCGGTCGTTCCCACGTAGAATGAAGCCAACCGGGAGCACCGCCTCGAGCTCCTCTCCATCCCCACCGGCGGAATCGGACCGGGATCGCCCAAAACGACGTCGTCGTCCTCTTCTTCCTCCGCATCGGCCGGGTGCCGTCGAGCACGCGTCTGTCGATTCCGCCCCTCCGCGCCGTCGCCGTCCACACCATAGAGCTCAGGGTGAGCACCACCTCCATCTTAGCTTTTCCCCGCTCTCCCTCTCCCTCTCCCGCCGCCGGTCACCGCACGTCACCGCCGATTCACCACCGTCGCCGTTGCCGTGCCCCGGCCTGGGCACCGGCCTGGGCCGGCCAGACGGCCGGTGGCCTCAGATAGGTGCCCGGCCTGGGCCGCCCAGATGGCCGGTGGCCTCAGATAGGTGCCCGGCCTGGGCATCGGTCTGTGCCGGCCGGGAGGCCGGCAGCCTCACGCACCGGCCCGGCCTAGGCACCGGTCTGGGCCGGCCAGGAGGCCGGCCGCCTCAGCCACATGCCCGGTCTGGAAACCGGCCTGGGCCGGTTTGGAGGCCGGCCTGTCTGGCTTTTAAATTTCCTTTTTGGAATTTAAATAATTAATAACTATTTAAATAATGATCCAAATTTGGCAAATCAAATATCAAAATGCCCAGAAAAACAAACTCTACCTGTTAGAACAATTGAAATGATCCTTTGAGTTTATATTCTTGCTGCCTATTTAAGAATTCCGAAAATGGCATAAATAATACCAAATTCGGGAAAATTCATAACTTGTTAATTAATTAACCAAAAATTATGAATAAAATATCAATGTGATAAACACTTCAATTACTATGAAACCATGCAATTATCACATCATGATCACAAATATTTATTTGATGTTATTCTTCAATTGATTAAAGGAATTAAATTCAAATAATTGTTTAATTCGCTATTTATTCATTGGTACTCGGAAAATCACAAATAAGGTACCGAAACGATCAGAAGAACAAAACCTATCCAATCATGCCATGTTCATGCATATTTAACCACTTTGAGTAAATTAATAAATGTATGAACAATGTGGTCATTAAGTTAAATGTGGGGTTGCTTCCAAATAATTGCACTAATTATTTGGCACTCCATTTAATATTGCTATTTGAGTTAAATGATGATATCATTGCATGAACTTGACATACCATCATGTTTGAGCATTGCACTTGACTTCGTGTGATTTATTTTGTTCTTCTATTCTTGCTTGGGTATCGATAGATTCCGGAGTCGAGGGTTCCCTCGCCTATTCCGACGAGCAGTACTACACGCCCCGGCAGCAAGGCAAGAGATAACCTATCCTTCTTGGCATCTAGAATCCTATTGTTTTATAAACTTATTTTATCCACTATAATGTTGCATTCGATTCCAATGTCAATTTTGGTCAATACTAGAGTATCCTATGAATGCATGTTTTTCCCCGAGCCAATACATGTATCCCTACCTATGAACCATAGGGTTGATGTGTTAGCCTGAGATAAGTTATAATTGTGGTACCTATATGCTTAGTGATGCTTAGCCATGCTTAGTTAAATGTTATATTTTTGTCCAGTGATTTAATTCCATTATTATGATGTTGATGGAATGTTCGGACATGGTGGTTACTTGGGGTGCTTAATTAAAATGCTAAGAAGGCTTGGATGAGTTGCCATCAGGGATGGTGTTTTGTCTCATTCTTGCCCCTAGGTGCGAGTTCTTTACCTCTTGAACCAAGACTGAGCGTGCTTCCAAAGGTGGGGACATATGGAATCCCCTGTGACCGAATAAGTTGTGAGGGGCCTGTCAAGGGTCCTCTAGTTTGCTATTTCCATTTGCGTGTGAGTGTGTGGGTGGAAAAGAAACGATGAAGACAGTGGTGTTTAGGATGTGGCCGCGGGACAGGGCGTTGGAGGCGCTGAACCTGTTCTTCCGCACACTGATGGTCCTTGAGTAAGCCTCATGCAATGTAAAGGTCTAACCGCGCCCACTCGCCGGCCTTCCCCGGAAGAGGGCCAATCAGGTGAGCCGGACGGTACCGATGGGTAAATTAGTACACCCCTGCAGGGTTAAATCTTTTCGAAAAGCCGTGTCCGCGGTTATGGACGACTTGGGAACGGACGATAAGACCATAGAGAACTTTAATCTAATAAAATTTGGCAGCTAAAGGTTGCATTTTAGACAAAGTGTGTTAAAGGTTCATTTCCTCAAGGGTGATTCGAGGGAGTGCCTTGGTGGAGATGAGAGATGTTTCTGGTTACTAATGGTTCGTTGAGAACTGAAGATGAAAAGTTTACTCTCTTACCCCTTTTCGGAAAAACAATCTGAGTAGTCGATGCCATGGGTCTTTTATATCTCTTATAAATGAAAACTAGCTTTATGCAAAATAGCTACTATACAGCTTTAGAGCCTCCGTCAGCATTGGGCCTATATAGCCCTACTAAACTTGCGAGTATGTCGTACTCAGTCTCTCTTTGCTGCCTATTAATTTGTTTCAGAGTAGGACGATACCGAGCACACAGGTGGGTTCTTCGTGGACGTCGACGAGTAGTTCGGGGTTCCCAGGTGGTAGCTTGGGACCGTGGAACAAGCTGGCTGGGTTGGTTTATGTGTAGGCCTCTTAGGCCATATATTTGGATCTTGTTGTATTAGACAACACTTCCGCCTGATGTACTGATGGGTCTGTGACCCCCTTTGTGTGTAATATTTGTATCTTTCTCATATATGAGTTGCTATATGAATCTTTGTGTCGTAGAGTCTGTGATGTGCCAGTTGTTCCACAAGTCTTGATCTCTCTACTATACATGACAACTATGTCTGAGCTTATGGCATGATCGAAGTGTTGCGTGCCGATGATCCATTCCGAGCACGCCTGCCAAAGGTTTTGGCCTGGGATTGGTAAACCCAGTAATCTTCGATTGTGTAGCATGACCGGTTGCACAAAGCTTCATTGTATAGTTCTGGGGTCAGGGCGCTACACCTGTGGTGGCACAAAGACCACCCTTTGATTTCCGGCTTCTGTAGTTCTTTCTTCGCCATTGGCGGCTTTCGAGGCATTGGGGTCATTCTTTGGATTAGAGACGACATTACCCATTAAAACCTCGACAAGGCGTCCTAAGCAGGATGCAACTTTCCAACTAAAATCGTTGGATTCCCTTTCAGATTCGAGGTCATGCTCCATATGGGCAGTGTCCCCTGATCCGGCTTCTGAATCAGCCCCGGCCTGCAAAGTAGGAAGGATAGACTCAGGTTCTGACATCGACTCGTTAGAGCCGGATTCTCCTAGGATGCCAACGAAGTGGAAGTCCGGCGCCGCCATAGTGGAACCTGCGTCGTCTTCGGAATCTTCATCATCCGCGTCGAAAGCTAGATCCATATCGGCAATCTCCTCAGAGTCCAGATCCGATCCGTCGTCGAAGTTGCTGGGGTGGGTGGCAGGCATGCTCGAGGTGAAGCCGAGATCGTCCAAAGCCTGGGCGGTGAAGCCGACGAAGATGTCGAAGCCGCCGATGGAGACCGTGGACCAGCCGGCGGGATCCTCCTTTGCCGGCGTCCAAAAGTCGTCGTTGAAGACGTGGCCAGCTCCTGTTTCGTCGAAGTAGCTCACCAATCCGACCGCGATGGTGTTGCCGATGCCGCCAGTAGATCCCGGCCGGAACGTAACCCCGGACATCTCTTGCCCCACGGTGGGCACAAACTGTCGTGGTATTGTCGAAGCTAGCCGCGGCAGGGGTGCCATCGAGCTAGGTAGAGAGGTGGGTTTTAGAGATGAGGGTGGTGACGGTGTCGGGACGAGAAAGAGTTTACCCAGCTTCGGATCTCGCAATGGTGGCGAAACCCTACGTGCTGCTATAATTCACTATAAGGCAATATGCGCCAATTACAATGAAAGGTGTGTTAGAGCTTGCCCTGAGGCGTCCCATAGGCCGGCTTATAAAGCCGTCCGGACCTAGGGCTTACAGGAAGAAACCTAACCGACTAAGTCATAGAGTTCTACTCTAACCCGGCTTGGGCCTTGCCTTGAGTGCTAAGTCATCCTCAATGCGGGCTGGCTTGTGGAACCTTCCCTTAGCCGGATGGGCCTCCTGCGCTTCATCGTACTGGCCCGCCCGGTAAGCCGGAATTCGGCTTACCACCATTATGGGCCACCCTGGTACGCTGGCTTTAGTCTCCTTAGTGAAGGTACCTGTTCGGCATAACCCCAACAGCTGGAGCACGAACGGGAGCGGAATCACCGGGACGGGACCCGGTAGAAAGACCTGCGGGAAAGCCCCGCATCGCGTTGAACAAGGTGACGGAGGGCCCAACACGACCCGCCATCAGGCTCGTGACGAGCAAGCCGCGTCGAGCAACGCCGCCCCGCTTCAGCCGATACCTCAGCTTGCCCCGGGCGACGCTCGGCACACCATCAACGATAACCAAGCACAGCGCCGCTCCAACGCCTCCGCTCCCGATCTACGGGGCCACCTCAACAATAAGCGGGCCGAGTCGGCACTCGCCGACGACGACGAGTTCGGACCGCGCTGCTTCGTCTCCGCGATCCGTAACGAGCGCTTCCCTCCCGGCTTCAAGGTGCCATGGGAGGTGAAGTCCTACAACACCAACATGAATCCGGCGACATGGATCCAGAACTACGCCGTCGCCATGAACATCCAGAACTCTAGCGCCCTACTCCGTGCGCGTTACTTCCCTCTCATGCTAGAGGGGACCACGCGCACCTGGATAAACAACCTCTCCAAGAACAGCATCGGCTCCTGGGCCGAGTTGAAGAAGACCTTCATCAAGAACTTTGAAGGCACCTGCAAGCGACCCACCACTATGGAAGACCTCAAGCGGTGCGTCCAGCGGGAAGGCGAGTCTACTCGCAAATGGTACCCGCGTCGCGGACCTCATCAACTCGTCGGAGAATCTGAGCGTTGGCACGGTGCACTCGCACCTCGCGGATAACACCAACTTTGCCGATCTCTGCGGAAAGGTCAAGCGCACCAAGAAGGACGACATGAGCATGAGCGAGTTGATGGCGATCATCCACATGTACGCCGAGTAAGACCCGACGAAGGACGACTCGGAAGAAGACGAGGACGGAAAGTCCTCCAAGGGAAGAAACGGCAAGGGTGGCTCAAGAAGTGACACGAAGCGGAAGAGCGATGGTGGCTCGGAGCTGGTGGCCGCCACCGCCAACGGACGAGGCTTCAAGAGCCCACGCGCTAGCCTCCCACAAAAAAAAGTGGACGGCTGATGAGATCTTGTCCCAGCCATGCAGGTGGCACAGCCGACCCGACAAGCCGGCGAAGCACACCACCGGCGAGTGCGACATGACCGACAACATCGTCAAGGCCAAGGCCGCAGCAAACCAAGGTGGGGACCCCGACAAGCCAGACGCCGAACAACAGGGGCCCAGGATGCCCCCGACCAGCGGCGCTTTCCACACCTCTATGGGACTCGACTCGAAGCGTGACGAGAAGATCGTCACACTACTAGGAAACTAGCTATAGGTGGCAAGCAATTCTGTGGCACACCAAAGTGGCCGTGCGCCACAGAAAATATTCTGTGGCGCACCGTGGGAGGTGCACCACAGAAATCCTCCCCTTTCTGTGGCGCATGTCTAAGCCATGCGCCACTGAATTAGGTTATTCTGTGGCGCACCAGCGCCCATGCGCCACAGAAAATTTGTGGGCCCCACCACCAACGGCTAGATTGCATCCTACCCCTCCTTTTCTGTGGCGCATGGAAAAGGATGCGCCACAAAAATCTGTATTTCTGTGGCGCATCTGACCCCATGCGCCACAGAAATATGGGTGGGCCCCGGCACCAATAATTGGGGGAGCCATTTCTGTGGCGCATTGTAACATCCCAAAAGTAATCCCCTTTTTATTTTCTTGCTTGTTAAATTTAATTGCTGCATCATCATGACATCATCATGCCACCATGGTTGCATTTGTGGTTTTACAAATTCAAATTTAATAAAATGAGTTGTTATTTTATGTCTTTATCACATGCAACACCTTAATTAAATTGTAAACCAAATAATAAAAACTAACTTTATTTTGGATAAGCAATTAAAATGTTTTTGAAAAAGCAAAGTCACTTTTGTTTTGTGGGAAAAATAAAAACCTAGCTCTATTTTGTTTTTCCCTCTTTTCTTTCTCTCTTTCTAATTCCTGGAAAAAGAAAAATAGAAAAAGAAGAAAAAAAACAGGAGCCAGGCGGCCCAATCCCCTGGCCTTTCACCTTTTTCTTCCTCCTGGCGATCACGTGCGCCAGCGCCCCACGCCACTTCCATCGCCATCGCTCCATTCCGATGCCACCACGCCACCGGCCGCATCTCACCTGCTCCCTCTCCCCCTATAAAGCCACCACCCGGGCATCTCTCCCCATCCAAAACCCTAGCCATTTCTCCTTTTCCTCTCCGCCGCCGCTCCTTTCTCCCGTCTCCCTCCTCTCTGCCTTCTTCTTCACCCGAGAGCCAACCACACCACCAGCCGGAGGAGCACGGGATAGGCGCCATGGAGCAACCGCCGGAGTAGGAGGAGCGCGGGCTGGAGCATGTCGACGACGACCGGAGCGGGAGCTGCTGTACGTCTACTCCAGGGCCTGCGTCGACTACTTCCGCTTCTTCCTCGTCCTCAGCCACTCATCTACCACAGCCGCACGTCATCGTCCTTCCTCCCCTCGCGCCGATCTGCTACCCAACTGCCTCCCGGTGAGCCACCGCACTCAGGCAAGCCTCTTTTCCTCCCTCCTCTCCTCTGGGTTGTCGCCATTGTGCGGCACCACCGAGACGACGCCATGGCCGAGCGAGCTCGAGCTCGAGCACGAGCTCCTGCTGCTCGTGGCTCACACCTGCTCCACACCCCTGCACGCTGCACACACACCCTGCTCCTTCCTCGCACAGGCACGAACCAGCAGCACTGCTGTGATTTCCGTGCGCTGTCGTTTCCCTGTTTACCTAAAGTCTGAACTTGGTGTCAAAAAGTTCAGTTAACACCGTAGATCTACTTCATAGGCCTCGAGTTCCGTTTTTTTGCACGGTCCAAATGCAGCCCAGTTGGTTCTGTTCCTTGCACGCCGAAATCAGTCCCGGGTTCGAGTCCCCGTTCGGCCGATTTGAATCCCCCCTTTTTATCCCTGCATCGGCCACTGACATGTGGGTCCCCTGGCCCCACCTGTCAAGCACTAGTGTCAACTCCACCCCGGTGAGAAAAGTTCCAGATCTAGATCTAGATCTGGCAAATTTGCAGAAACCCCCAGTTTTTGAAAATCTTTTGCAACTAGGCCCCTGCTTTAGTTTTTCTGTCCTGTTTTTGCAAATATTAAATAACACCTAAACCTTTTGTCACAAATTACAATAAAAACATGTTTTCAAATCAGAATTTCAAATTCCAACCAAATATGAATTTTGTTTGAATTTTAGAATTATATTAAATGTTTTAAATAATCAAATCTTTTGCAAATTATTAAAACTTCAAACATTCATAACTTTTGAACAAGACCTTCAAAATTATGAATTTTCATATCAAATTAAAGCTAAAACTGCAATCTGTCTGAATCTAATTTTGCATGCATAAATTAAATAAATTAACTTTCGGGTTCTTTGGAAATTCAATTAATTGAATTAATAAAATGCCCTAATTGCCTTAATTGTTTATTAAATTGCTAAACCCTAATTTTAACTTGCTTAATAAAATGTTTAGCACTTAAATTGCAGCATATTTAATTTGAACATGTCATCATCCTTTTTTGAATGCATTTGTATTGATTTGCCTTTTGCTATGTTTTGGGGATACCCGTAGACGACGACGTTACCGAGTACCCCGACACCTCTGAGGATTTAGCCCAGTACCAGGTGATGCACGTAAAATGCATACATGAACTTTGCACTATAATACTTGTATTCCACTCATATTTGCATCATATAAGGGGTATATTACTGTTATTTAACGATTTTTGGTAATTAATAATGATTTCCCCTTTTTATGGAATTAATCCTGCGCAGGCAGAAAACCCCTATTTCTTTCCTTATTTATTTCAGGGCCTTAACGACGTCATAATGAGCTGCAAATTTACGGGGATTATTATTTTGGAAGGAGGAAGACCTCGGAGTGAAGGAAGCAAGCAAACAGAGGCCGGAGGGCCAAAAGAGCGTGCCCCACACGGCCCCTGTACCTGGCCGCGTGGGCCCACCTCTTTTGGGCCTCGTGGCTCCGTTTGCGTCGATCCTTCTTCCCGAAGATTCCTCGTGACCTAAAACCGACTATAAAAATAGTCCCCCGACGTTTCCAGAAGGAGGCGGCGGAGAAACACAAAACCAGAAACAGAGAGGCAGAAGGCTGCCGCCGGAGAAGATCGGAGGGGGGAAACACCTCCGGAATCCACCTCCGGAGGGCTCCACCCGCCTCTGGTGTGTTCATCATCAACATCTACAGCAAGATCATCTCCATCTCCCCCAACGACATCTCCAGCGTCTCCATGATGAAGGGGGAGCAGTCCACATCGGGGCTGAGGGCTCATGCCGTTAGCTATGTGGTTTATCTCTCTCTCCCATGGTGTGATCTTGATGTGATCATGATCTTTGTAATCTAGTTGAATCCATAGATGGTACTCTTCTTTATCTTATGAATTATGCTATTCAACTGGTTTTATTAATGTAATTTCCGGAGTCACCTTTGTCCCATGGTGTGAAGTTGACAGTGTGTGCACCGTGTGTGGCTCTTAGGCTAAAGATTACATGAATACTTATCATGAGTTATTATTTGTGTTGGATGTCTCTATGATATTGTGGTGTTTGTTAGTACTATCTTTGGATGCGGATAGTGACAAGCATGAAGTGTCCCTAGATGTGGAATGCAACTTTAAGGTGTGCTTTTATAGCCCTACGCAATGGATTGGTGTTCGTTATCCAACCGGATTATAGTTCAGGGTAGCATAGTGAAGAGGAAATATCTATGTATTCAATTATATTATTATTGTTGAGAGTGACCACTAGTGAAAGTATGATCCCTAGGCCTTATTTCCAAGCACCGTTTACACCTTTGTCTTGTCCTCTTGCATTGAAGAGGATTGGGACACTTTCACATTCTTGTTTTCTTACATTAAACTTCCATCCATTAAATCAACCATCTTGTTCTTTAAACTTGTTTAGTGCATAATCAACTAAAACTTGTGACACTTTAGTTGCAGATCGATACCCTTCTTCCACATTGAGAGGTGCTACAGTGATCCCCTTCTCTTGGGGGTTATCAAGTACTTTTATGGCGCCGTTGCCGGGGAGCGTAGCGCTTAAGTTTCTATTCTTGTGTGCACTAGACTTTAGATTTATTTTATCTTGTTTTATTTCTTGCAATCATCTAAGCTTGGGGAGGTTCCTCTTTAACTTGTTTGGTTGTGAAGTTTTTCTTAGTTTTACTTTCAGTTTTGCATTTATCAAAAACCTAAAAAAATTAGAAAATGGAAAACAACAAAAAAATTAGAGAGCTTTATAAAATTTATCTTGAAATTGGTCATGATGCTTTTGAAGAGTAAATTAAAAAACCTATGGAACTTTATTTGCATAACAATCATGCTAGTAGCAATGTTATTAGTATGATCTCTTTGAATGTCATTGTGGCTATTGCTATGGAAAACCGCAAGCTTGGGGATGCCGGTTTTGATGAATGTGATCTTTTTAGTCCCCCAAGCTTTGAGGAGGAAATTTGCTTTGATAATACTATGCCTCCTATATATGATGATTATAATGATGAATGTGATCTTTTCAGTCCCCCTACTATTGAGCATAAAATTTCTTATGATTATGATATGCCTCCTATATATGATGATTACAATGATGGCTATGGTAGTTTTAGTCCCACTATTACTAATGAGAAGGATTTTACTTATGTGGAGAGTAATAATAATACTTTTATGCATGTGAATCATGACAAGAATGTTTTATATGATACTTATGTTGTTCATTTTGTTCATGATGGCACTGAAATTTATTACGAGAAAGGGAAACATGTCTCTAAATATCTCAATAATATTAAGTTTCCTCTCTTTATGTTGAAAGTTTTGAAGTCCCACTTGTTTTGCCTTCTTATGCTAATTACTATACGCTTCATTGATTTATTTTCTTACAAGATCCCAATGCATAGGAAGTGGGTTAGAATTAAATGTGTTTGATATTTTTCTCTTGATTCTCTTTTTTGCATTTCAATTCTTATTCCTATGTGAGCATCATTAGATAACCTCTTTTGAGAGGTGGGATTGAACAATAGCGATTTGCTGTCCAGAAAACAGATTCCTAAGCTTCACTGCGAAAAATGTGTAAAATCACAGAAGAGGAATTTTGAGCTGAGATTTTATGAAAGCATTATTCAGCTATTAATACACATTTCATTAGTTCAAAGTTTTCTGATTTGAGCAACATACGTGCCTCTAAAAATTCACTCTTTATGGTCTGTCCAGTTTTTGACAGATTCTGTCTTCATTTTGCATTATTCTCATTACTTGTGTTTTGTGTGGTTCTATTGATCAAAGAGCAATGCACAACCATAGTAACAGTAGCTAATGTTCAGAATCAACTCATGCTATGTCATTGCTGTACCTATGGAGATTTAATTTATGGAGACACTAACCCCTCTAATCAAGTTTTATGATGAGTTATGTGTGAAGAGAACTTTCAAGTGGAAGAATTGAGGGTGATAAACAAAGATCAAGAGGGACAAAAACTCAAGCTTGGGGATTTAACCCCTAAGCTCACCTTACATACAAGAATTTAAGCTTGGGGATGCCAAGCCACCTCACTCCAACCATCTTGATACCAAGTAAGTAAGCCTAGCTATATGGCTATAAAGAAAGCGCTTTACGGGAGGCAACCCGGTTGTTTTTACTTTTGATTTTCTTTGTGTCCTCTTGCTGTAACAAGATAATGTTTTCTTAGCTTAGTTTCTGGAATTTTTAATAAAGTGCTAAGTTTTACCCATTTTGGTTTGACAAAGTTGCTATTTCTATTCGGAGATTTTATTCCTGCACGAAGTCTGTGCACGGTTTGATTTTAATTTTTATTCTGTAACTCCGAATGAGCTGAGATTTTAACTGTAAATGCAAATTTTCATCCTCTGTATTCCTGCATTTTTTCAGAATTTTTCGACGAGTTTAAGTAGGAAAGAAAAATACATTTTTATGCTGCTGTTTTTCTGGACAGATTCTGTCCCATATTATTTTTTGCTTGTTTTGAACTTTTAAGTTGAATCTTTTTGATCCAATTGAGTTTATGAGTAGGCATACAACATTATACACTTTCTGGACATTCATATGTATTTTAGTCCATGGATTATATGCAGCAAGAAACCTATTTATTTATCTCTACTAACGTCACCCCACAGAAAAGAAATGGGAGAAATGGTGTTTTGAAGTTTTTTCACAGGGATTGGAAGAGATGCACCATGAGTTATCCAAGGATGGTGAAAACCATAAGCTTGGGGATGTGAGAACATCCCCACTGGACCTACACACTCTCAGTTTGCACACGTCTAACTTCTGTTTTTTGATCAATACACTTTATCGCATAAACTTGGAGCGTCTTTTTGTTTGTTTTTACTTTGCTTTTCATTTTGTGAGACCACCACACTATCATTTATATATGAAAGAGCTACTGGAAATATGGGTTGAAATATGTTGCATGCTTTTATCATATTGGGAAAAGGGATGCCTAAGTTGATTTTTAATGACACATATAGTTGCATGATTCATGAGCTTCTTTATGAGTAATAATTTGCAAATGCTTTATCATGAGCTATCTTTTATTCATGTTTAGATGCTGAATGGTACTTTACTTGGTTTAACATGAATTAGTTAGTTCTATGGACACTCATGCATGCATCTAGATGGTCATCTTTCTCCCTTTTGCTAGCCCAAAAATTCCAACAAGTAAAAACTTGTTTCCAACACCTTCAACCAAAGTTTTCCAGTGAGTCCACCATATCTACCTATTAGCTTTATGCTATTCCGAGTATGTTTATCATGTTATTTGTGTTATCTATACCTCTAAATGAAAATGATTATGTTATTTATTGTAATGGGAAAAGGTTGTTAAAAAGCTCTCGCGAACTTGATGCACACTTTACTTGCATTTAATAAACATGAACCATTGTGATTAATATTATGATGATAGTGGCTTGATAAATGTTTAAGGTTGAGAGTTAGCCCATATGTGCTGTCACATGCAAAGCTTTCAACATGTTCCATCATTTATTTAGTTGATATCATGTACTTTTGTTTATGGATGCCTATCATGGTGAAATAATGTGGAAATAGAGTAAGTTTAAATGAGTTTGTATAAATGGTTAGAGAGAAACCTGGGCCGCTAATCTAAGCCATGCATCATTCATGGTGGAAATTTACTTACATGCTATTTTGAACTTTTGTGATACACCCTACAATAAAAAGCTATATCAAGTGGTAAATAAAAAGGGTGTTGAGGTTGTTCATTATGTTTGTTTGTCTTGTTGTTTTGATGTGGGCTTGAGCCAGATCATGGGACAAGAGGTACCCCAGTTGAGGCTCTTGATAATACCATTTTTACTTACAATGATAGATAACTTAAACTTGCTTTGTTTCCCAAGTTGAGTAATCATGGTGTAGGTACTTGTATTCAAGGGGCATGAGACATCTAACGTTTGCTTTATCAAGGCCACTACTCATATTTTCTTTCACATTAAACTTTAATCATTCAAGATGCTATGTTAGGGGAATGAGAGCTTGACACCAAGTATTACCATTGCAATCAATAACTTAAGTAGAATAGTTTGGAGGATAGATGAAACTTATGCATGTTTTACCTCTACTCATTTATATATATTTTCCAAAGTGTCCACCTTTTATATTCAGATTTTCATCTTCACTCTATGACCAATGTAGGATGTTCTTACTTATCATATTGCATACATGTTGTCCATATTACTATATTTTATGTTACACTTTGTGAACTATCATTGAACATCCTTGCATTGAATACTTGATATCACTTTATAAACTATTTGCATATTGCTACTTCTTTGAATTAATGAATCATTTGACTTTATGTAGCAGTAGCAATCATCTTTTATATCCATGTTGTTATTATATTGCAAAGTTCATGTTAGTTTTATCACTTTCATACTCGAGGACGGGCATGAGTTAAGCTTGGGGATGTTGATGCATGTAAAATGCATACATGAACTTTGCACTATAATACTTGTATTCCACTCATATTTGCATCATATAAGGGGTATATTACTGTTATTTAATGATTTTTGGTAATTAATAATGATTTCCCCTTTTTATGGAATTAATCCTGCGCAGGCAGAAAACCCCTATTTCTTTCCTTATTTATTTCAGGGCCTTAACGACGTCATAATGAGCTGCAAATTTACGGGGATCATTATTTTGGAAGGAGGAAGACCTCGGAGTGAAGGAAGCAAGCAAACGGAGGCCGGAGGACCAAAAGAGGGTGCCCCAAGCTGCCCCTATACCTGGCCACATGGGCCCACGTCTTTTGGGCCTCATGGCTCCGTTTGCGTCGATCCTTCTTCTCGAAGCTTCCTCGTGACCTAAAACCGACTATAAAAATAGTCCCCCGACATTTTCCAGAAGGAGGCGGCGGAGAAACACAAAACCAGAAACAGAGAGGCAGAAGGTTGCCGTCGGAGAAGATCGGAGGGGGGAAACGCCGCCGGAATCCACCTTCGGAGGGCTCCACCCCCCCTCCGGCGTGTTCATCATCAACATCTACAGCGAGATCATCTCCATCTCCCCCAACAACATCTCCACCGTCTCCATGATGAAGGGGGAGTAGTCCTCATCGGGCCTGAGGGCTCATGCCGGTAGCTATGTGGTTTATCTCTCTCTCCCATGGTGTGATCTTTATGTGATCATGAGCTTTGTAATCTAGTTGAATCCATAGATGGTACTCTTCTTTATCTTATGAATTATGCTATTCAAGTGGTTTTATTAATGTAATTTCCGCAGTTACCTTTGTCCCATGGTGTGAAGTTGACAGTGTGTGCACCGTGTGTGGCTCTTAGGCTAAAGATTACATGAATACTTATCATGAGTTATTATTTGTGTTGGATATCTCTATGATATTGTGGTGTTTGTTAGTACTATCTTTGGATGCGGATAGTGACAAGCATGAAGTGTCCCTAAATGTGGAATGCAACTTTAAGGTGTGCTTTTATAGCCCTATGCAATGGATTGGTGTTCGTTATCCAACCGGATTATAGTTCAGGGTAGCATAGTGAAGAGTAAATATCTATGTATTCAATTATATTATTATTGTTGAGAGTGACCACTAGTGAAAGTATGATCCCTAGGCCTTATTTCCAAGCACCGTTTACACCTTTGTCTTGTCCTCTTGCATTGAAGAGGATTGGGACACTTTCACATTCTTGTTTTGTTACATTAAACTTCCATCCATTAAATCAACCATCTTGTTCTTTAAACTTGTTTAGTGCATAATGAACTAAAACTTGTGACACTTTAGTTGTAGGGAATAGATAACTTTTCCTTCTTGCTCCTGCGGATCGATACCCTTCTTCCACATTGAGAGGTGGTACAGTGATCCCCCGCTCTTGGGGGTTATCACAGGCTACTGAGCCAACAGGCAAGTAGCCCCTCCCCAACATTCTCATGTGATGCCTATTCCTGTCTTGCATGCTTTAGGACTTCCGTTCTATTGTGTCTTACGATTCCTACTAGAAATGCATAGCCTGTTAGAAGTCCAGATATTCCTGATATGCCTGCCTATATCATATGCTTGTTTTCCAGTTCCTATCTACTAGCATGCTTAGGAGTTGGTTGTGGTCTATCACATGTTTCGCTGGTATATCTTAAATAATTGAAGACTTGCTATGTGGGAATCACTGTTGTTATATTAATGATAAGGCACCGGCGGAAGGCCAATTATGGTGATTTGTTCTGCTAGTGTGGCCTAGGAAAAACCGTTCTTTTCCGCTTATCCAAGAATGAGCGCCCTACCCACACGTGGGAAGACTTATGGAACTCCCCGCAACTCAGTACCGGATCTGCTATATTGGTTAGGGAGCCACAATTAGTTCGGGTGTTTACCATTTGGAGCATATACAAGAAAACAAGATGTTTTGAACTGCATATAGGTTTGCGGCATGAGCGTTAACCGCATGTGGAAGGAGGAGCAATCGTATGTGTGTTATCCTCCCGAAGCCGTCCTCGCAACGTTTGGGCCTGCAAAGGAGTTTCGGCCGGGCTCCTCACGTGGATCAGTCTCAGATAGGTGGCTCTCTATCCAATGTAGTGGTGATGGGGAAGGTCATGTTGAGATACCTAAATGCCTCTGTGGCATGTGGTTGATTGAACGTGTATGGTTACATTTTGGCACCCCTGCAGGGTTAAATCTTTTCGAAAAGCCGAGTCCGCGGTTATGGATGTCTTGGGTAATGTGCTGGCTAAAAAGATCATAGACATCACCGTATATCTTAAATAGCTAAATTGACTAGTAAATAGCTATATTCGAATAATAAACCTGCTAAAATTTGATCAACGTGTGAGTGTCCGGACTTCTTCCTCGTGGGTATATGATACGATGGAGTTGTCTCAGGACGGGTATTGCTTGGTGAGTAGTTTAGCCCAGTAGCGCAAGCACTCTCTTTCCTCTTTCTAACTAGACGCAAGTTGTAGCGTGTCTTCTGTAGTTGATAGGTGCTGCTGCTGCAAGTCCACATACAGCCCCTTTTCAACCCCAATGCATGTGCATCGTACCTTCTTTTCCTCTTGTGCGTTAGACTTGCTGAGTACCCCCGTACACATACATCGGGTGTCCGGTGCCCGTGTTTTCACCGATGCAGGAGCGACAGCAGAGTTCGACGATCCAGATGGAGGCTACTATGTAGAGTTCAACGCTGACTACGACGAGTAGATCGAGATTCTAGGCGGCAGCCTGAGACCACTGTGGGCGGGTCCGCTTTTATTTTCTGGCCTATGGCCGTTGATGTAGTCTGTACTCAGACGAGTGATTGCTTCCGCTGTATTCGGGACGTATGATCCCCTGTGATGTAATAAAAGTATTTCAAACTATGTTTATTTATCCTTTTGTGTCGTACTTGTGCATGTGATGTAACCCAATTGTGGTTCTACTTGGCGAAATGTTCATTTCCGCTAAGTGGGGCTTACAAATTGGTATAAGAGCATGGACCGCCTTTAGGAGCCTTTTTCTACTGGTCGTAGTTGAGTCTAGAACTTATTTTAGTAGCTATTCAAAAAAAACTATACGCAAGAGTAGGAACTCTGTTCTCTTTACTTCTTTCCCCAACCACCCTCCCTCTTTTCCGGTAAGTAAGTGGAATGAGTTTTTCTCTCCTTTCCTAAAATTTTCAAAATTAGGGTTTCACGTGTTCGGGGTTTTCCGTAGTACCTTAGGTTGGACCTGTTCTTATGGTGAAAAGATATGTTGCTTCGGTCACTTCGCCCTTGTGTTGAACCTTCTTGCATATGCAATTCCACTACCCTTCACACACTTATTAGTTTTATGCTAATTCGTGTTCCTTTTGAACCGGTGCATAGTCAACTTTTTGTCCCTTCTGTCCAGCTCTTTGCTCTAAACGTCGATCCTCTCCAAGCAATCCAAAATGTTCCAGTCGTTTGCTACTTTTCTGATGTTTTTCCAGAGGAGCTCCCGGGTATGCCACCCGACAGAGCTGTTGAATTCGTCATCGACCTTGAACCAGGCACATCTCCTACATCCAAACAACCTTACAAGAACTATTGCAACAATCTCATGATCTTGGACACGAAGATCATCTTCGATCCGAGTATCTCGACCTTTTTCCCTTCTTTCATGGAATCTCAGGGAGCGATTCCTTCGAGGGGTGGCGAGTTGTAACATCCCAAAAGTAATCCCCTTTTTATTTTCTTGCTTGTTAAATTTAATTGCTGCATCATCATGCCACCTTGGTTGCATTTGTGGTTTTACAAATTCAAATTTAATAAAATGAGTTGTTATTTTATGTATTTATCACATGCAACACCTTAATTAAATTGTAAACCAAATAATAAAAACTAACTTTATTTTGGATAAGAAATTAAAATGTTTTTGAAAAAGCAAAGTCACTTTTGTTTTGTGGGAAAAATAAAAACCTAGCTCTATTTTGTTTTTCCCTCTTTTCTTTCTCTCTTTCTAATTCCTGGAAAAAGAAAAATAGAAAAAGAAGAAAAAAAACAGGAGCCAGGCCGAAGCCCAGCTCCCTCTCTTTTTCCCTCTCCTCTCTTTCCTCCTGGAACGGCCCACCGGCGGCCCAATCCCCTGGCCTTTCACCTTTTTCTTACTCCTGGCGATCACGTGCGCCAGCGCCCCACGCCACTTCCGTCGCCATCGCTCCATTCCGACGCCACCACGCCACCGGCCGCATCTCACCTGCTCCCTCTCCCCCTATGAAGCCACCACCCGGGCATCTCTCCCCATCCAAAACCCTAGCCATTCCTCCTTTTCCTCTCCGCCGCCGCTCCTTTCTCCCTTCTCCCTCCTCTCTGCCTTCTTCTTCACCCGAGATCCAACCACGCCACCAGCCGGAGGAGCACGGGATAGGCGCCATGGAGCAACCGCCGGAGTAGGAGGAGCGCGGGCTGGAGCACGTCGACGACGACCGGAGCGGGAGCTGCTGTACGTCTACTCCAGGGCCTGCGTCGACTACTTCCGCTTCTTCCTCGTCCTCAGCCACTCGTCTACCACAGCCACACGTCGTCGTCCTTTCTCCCCTCGCGCCGATCTGCTACCCAACTGCCTCCCGGTGAGCCACCGCCCTCGGGCAAGCCTCTTTTCCTCCCTCCTCTGCTCTGGGTTGTCGCCATCATGCGGCACCACCGAGACGACGCCATGGCCGAGCGAGCTCGAGCTCGAGCACGAGCTCCTGCTTCTCTTGGCCCGCACCTGCTCCACACCACTACACGCTGCAAACACACCCTGCTCCTTCCTCGCACAGGCACGAACCAGCAGCACTGCTGTGATCTCCGTGCACTATCGTTTCCCTGTTTACCTGATGTCTGAACTTGGTGTCAAAAAGTTCAGTTAACACCGTAGATCTACTTCATAGGCCTCGAGTTCCTTTATTTTGCACGGTCCAAACGCAGCCCAGTTGGTTCTGTTCCTTGCACACCAAAATCGGTCCCGGGTTCGAGGCCCCATTCGGCCGATTTGAAACCCCCCTTTTTATCCCTGCATCGGCCACTGACATGTGGGTCCCCTGGCCCCACCTGTCAAGCACTGGTGTCAACTCCACCCTGGTGAGAAAAGTTCCAGATCTAGATCCAGATCTGGCGAATTTGCAGAAACCCCCAGTTTTTTAAAATCTTTTGCAACTAGGCCCCTGCTTTAGTTTTTCTGTCCTGTTTTTGCAAATATTAAATAACACCTAAACCTTTTGTCAGAAATTACAATAAAAATATGTTTTAAAATCAGAATTTCAAATTCCAACCGAATATGAATTTTTTTTGAATTTTAGAATTATTTTAAATGTTTTAAATAATCAAATCTTTTGCAAATTATTGAAACTTCAAACATTCATAACTTTTGAACCACAACTTCAAAATTATGAATTTTCATATCAAATTAAAGCTAAAAATGCAATCTTTTTGAATCTAATTTTGCATGCATAAATTAAATAAATTAAATTTCGGGTTCTTTGGAAATTCAATTAATTGAATTAATAAAATGCCCTAATTGCCTTAATTGTTTATTAAATTGCTAAACCCTAATTTTAACTTGCTTAATAAAATGTTTAGCACTTAAATTGCTGCATATTTAATTTGAACATGTCATCATCCTTGTTTGAATGCATTTGTATTGATTTGCCTTTTGCTATGTTTTGGGGATACCCGTAGACGACGTTACCGAGTACCCCGACACCTCTGATGATTTAGCCCAGTACCAGGCTACTGAGCTAACATGCAAGAAGCCCCTCCCCAACTTTCTCATGTGATGCCTATTCCTGTCTTGCATGCTTTAGGACTTCCGTTCTGTTGTGTCTTACGATTCCTACTAGAAATGCATAGCCTGTTAGAAGTCCAGATATTCCTGATATGCCTGCCTATATCCTATGCTTGTTTTCGAGTTCCTATCTACTAGCATGCTTAGGAATTGGTTGTGTTCTATAACATGTTTAGCTGGTATATCTTAAATAATTGAAGACTTGCTATGTGGGAATCACTGTTGTTATATTAATGATAAGGCACCGGCAGAAGGCCAATTATTGTGATTTGTTCTGCTAGTGTCGCCAAGGAAAAACCGTTCTTTTCTGCTTATCCAAGAATGAGCGCCCTACCCACACGTGGGAAGACTTATGGAACTCCCCGCAACTTACTACCGGATATGCTATATTGGTTAGGGAGACACAATTAGTTCGGGTGTTTACCATTTGGAGCATATACAAGAAAACAAGATGTTTTGAACTGCATATAAGTTTGCGGCATGTGCGTTAACCGCATGTGGAAGGAGGAGCAATCGTATGAGTGTTATCCTCCCGAAGCCGTCCTCGCAACGTTTGGGCCCGCAAAGGAGTTTCGGCTGGGCTCCCCACGTGGATCAGTCTCAGATAGGTGGCTCTCTATCCAATGTAGTAGTGATGAGGAAGGTCGTGTTGAGATACCTAAATGCCTCTGTGGCATGTGGTTGATTGAACGTGTATGGTTACATTTGGGCACCCCTGCAGGGTTAAATCTTTTTGAAAAGCCGAGTTCACGGTTATGGACGACTTGGGTAATGTGCTGGCTAAAAAGATCATAGACATCACCGTATATCTTAAATAGCTAAATTGACTAGTAAATAGCTATATTCGAATAATAAACCTGCTAAAATTTGATCAACGTGTGAGTGTCCGGACTTCTTCCTCGTGGGTATATGATACGATGGAGTTGTCTCAGGATGGGTATTGCTTGGTGAGTAGTTTAGCCCAGTAGCGCAAGCACTCTCTTTCCTCTTTCTAACTAGACGCAAGTTGTAGCGTGTCTTCTGTAGTTTATAGGTGCTGCTACTGCAAGTCCACATATAGCCCCTTTTCAACCCCAATGCATGTGCATCGTACCTTCTTTTCCTCTTTTGCGTTAGACTTGCTGAGTACCCCCGTACTCATACCATCGGGTGTCCGGTGCCCGTGTTTTCATCGATGCAGGAGCGATAGCAGAGTTCGACGATCCAGATGGACGCTACTACGTAGAGTTCGACGCTGACTATGACAAGTAGATCGAGATCCTAGGCGGCAGCCTGAGACCACTGTGGGCGGGTCCACTTTTATTTTCTGGCCTATGGCCGTTGATGTAGTCTATACTCAGACGAGTGATTGCTTCCGCTGTATTCGGGACGTATGATCCCCTGTGATGTAGTAAAAGTATTTCGAACTATGTTTATTTATCTTTTTGTGTCGTACTTGTGCATGTGATGTAACCCAATTGTGGTTCTACTTGGCGAAATGTTCATTTACGCTAAGTGGGGCTTACACGCATGGATAGACATGCGCCACAGAAATTCAACTTTCTGTGGCGCATCTAACTCCGTGCGCCACAGAAAGTAGCATTTCTGTGGCGCATATTGATCCATGCGCCACGGAATTGCTGTCCAGAAATACAAAAGTGGCGGCCCCTCCTCCCTATCCCCATTGTGTCTTCTTCTTCCCCTCTCCTCCCCACCTTGCTAGCTCGTGTTCCACCTCCCTCCCATCTCATTTTGCCCATACTTTTCTCCATTTTTTGTAGTTAAAGCTACTTTGTTTGGTAGATAATTGGTGAGGGGCGGGGGAGGCTCCATATATACTCTCCTCCTCTCCCAAATACATCTCTTTTTCTCTCCAACACCACACGCACTCTCTCTCATCGATCGCGGTCACGTCTCGGTGACAAACCTACTAGGTGAGTATAGTTTGATGGACATGCATATGCATGTTTTGTGCGGCCGGCGATGTGTATGGTTGTAGGTGAAGCGCTTGTCGACGGGCGGTTTGCATGATGGCGAGATGATGCTTGTACATGAAACTTGTGTGGTGTGCATGAATCTTTGCATGTGCGAAGAAACTTTTTATTGTTGCTTACGCCAGCGTGGTGCATGGATGTTTGCCGAAATGTCGATTAACTTCCGTTTCGGCAAATTTTTGCACTACCCATATGTCCTAGATTTAGGAGAGGTCATGCCAAATTTTTCCGGAGACCATGCATGTGTGTGTGTGCGCGCGTGTGCATGTTGTGTTTCTACTTAACATACTCTCGTTTCTCATTTCTGCTTTATCTATAGCAACCATGGTCATCAAGATGAGCTCCAGTCAAATCGGTAGATACAAGGAAGAAGCGAAGGCGGACATGATTTGGTGCAACAGGCGCCAGATAAGATGTCCGTGTCGAACATGCAAACTCGTGAGCTGGATCGACCCTGATTCCGGACAATTGGAGGAATACCTACTCAGGCGTGGTTTCTGGATAGGCTTCAACAAGGCGCTGACAGCAAATGGTGCGCATGAAGACGAGGGCGGGCGAGAGGACGAAGAGTCTCCCGGACATGGTTATCATGATGAAGGAGATGCCGGCGGACAAGATCATCATGACGAAGGAGATGCCGGCGGACAAGATCATCATGACGAAGGAGATGCCGGCGGACACGGTCATGATGAAGGAGTAGATGGTGGTGGAGAAGACGCGGACACGCAGACCTCGCTAACTTCGGCCTTGCGGGACCCTCATGTTCAAGAACTCCTCATCAAGGAGATGAGCAATGCCAGAGGTGCAGCCAGAGAGAAAGCCAAGCTGGAGCAAATGAAGAAAGACGTGATGACTCCATTGTATCCTGATTGCCGGCCCCAGGATACGCGCTTGCATATAACGCTTGATGCTCTACAGATGAAGGAGGAAAACAGATGGACCGACGTCAGCTTCAGCAAGAACCTGAAATTCTGGCACGGTCGTCTTCCCGAGGGGAACACATTGCAAAGCAGTATCGAGGAGGCCAAGAAAGTCGTGTGCCCTCTTGACCTACCGTATGAGAGATACCACGCCTGCATCAATGATTGCGCAATTTATCGGGGCGTGTACAAGGACAGAACCACATGTCCGGTGTGTGGCCAGGGACGGTACAAGAGTGGGAACAAGAATGTTCCTTGAAAAGTGGTATGGTACTTTCCTATCACTCCCCGTCTACAGCGGTATTTCGTGGACCCTAAGGAAGCAAAGCTCATGCAATGGCACGCGAAAAGGGAGAAGCCCGAAGAAGATCCGAAGAAGGGCGTGATCCTGACACACCCTTCAGACGCTTGCTAGTGGGAAGCATTGGACATGGCCTTCGAAGATTTTGGGCATGACGCAAGGAACGTAAGGCTGGGTATGAGCACCGATGGACTCAATCCGTTCGGTAACCAGAGTAGCACGCATAGCACCTGGCCCGTGTTTGTATGGCCTTACAACCTTCCCCCGTGGCTGTGCACGAAGCAAAGGTACATACACATGAGTATTCTCATTTAGGGGCCGAAACAACCAGGTACCGACATACATCTGTATCTCGCGTTGTTGAAAGAGGAGTTAGCCATGTTGTGGGAGACGCCAGTCCGGACGTGGGATGCCTACACTGGAGATTATTTCGATATGAGAGTCGCGTTGCTCACGACGGTGCAGGACTATCCTGGTTGCTCATATGTATCGGCCCAGGTAGGCCATGGATTCTGCGCATGTGTCAGGTGCAAGGATGAGACCCCGCATCTCCAACTACCAAGGGATCCCGGGTCTTCGAAAACCGTGTTCCCAGGGGCTCGAAGGTGGCTTCGCATGGATCACCCATGGAGGAAACGCGGTGATTTGTTCAATGGTAAAGACGAGCTTGAAAGAGCCCCGTGCCCGAGGAGCAGCGAAGAAATCGACGAGCTTTTGAAAAATTGGGAGGAGTGCCCTGCACCGGGAAAGAAGCGACCGAGGGTAGATCCCCTGCTGGCTGTATGGAAAGCGAGGTCTGTTTTCCACGACTTGGAGTACTGGAAGGTACTCCACACGCCCCATAGCCTCGATGTAATGCACATTACCAAGAACGTTACCGAAAGTCTGCTTGGCACTCTTTGCAACATGTCCGATAGGACCAAGGATGGGACGAAAGCAAGATACGACCAAGGAAGGAAAGATCTTCAGGCCCCCGATAGTGATGACGACGATGATGATGATGATCAGACGGAAGGGACTCAAGGTCGCCGCAAAAGGTTAAAGAAGAAAGTGGTGGTGCTTCCCGCTATCTGCTTCACTATGAGTCCGGAGGAGATCGAGGAGTTTTTTAGGTGCCTCCTAGGAGTCAAATTTCCTCACGGTTACGTGGGGAAGATGAGAAGATATCTGGACGCAACAAAGAAGAGGTTCAGCGGGATGAAGTCTCACGACTGTCACGTGCTGATGATGTAGATACTCCCCATTGCGATCCGAGGGCTAATGGACGAGCACGTCCGTGATACGCTGCTTGGCCTTTGCAACTTTTTCGACGTCATCAACAGGAAGTTGATCGGCGTGAGGCAGCTCCACAGGCTACAGGAAGAAATCGTGGTGATACTATGCGAGCTCGAGATTTACTTCCCGCCCGCATTCTTCGATATCTGCGTGCATCTCCTTCTCCATGTCGTTGATGACATCAGGCAGCTCGGGCCGACGTTCCTGCACTACATGATGCCGTTCGAAAGGCAGAACGGTGTCATGAAACGATACGTTTGCAACAGGTCCCGTCCAGACGCAAGCATGGCCAAGGGCTTCCTAACCTACGAGTGCATCTCCTTCTGCCAGAATTATCGGAGCACCGAGAACTAGGATGTTGGTCTGCCAACCAGGACGCACCTCGACAGGCTCGAGAGATTTGGTCACCGCGAGGCCTACCGCTCACTCCATGTCGGCATTCATGGTCGACAAGACGACTTCGACAGGGCTCACCGGGTCACGCTACAACACTTACAATTGATCGAACCTTGGGTGGAAGAGCACAAAAGCTTAATCGAGCAGAATTACATCGACCTGGGCCAGCCGAGGAAGAAGGGAGACGTAACCAGAGAGCACAACTCCAGCTTCACGCGTTGGTTCAAGAAAAGGCAACTGGTTCAAGCAAAGAGCATACCGCCAGCTGCGGAAGATGAAGAACTCATATTCTCCTTATCACAGGGCCCCTGGCACAACGTAAAGACCTATCAGACGTACGACATCAGCGGTTACAGATTCTGCACCGAGGAAAAGGACAGGAATAGCGAATATCAAAACTCAGGAGTAACTATGCTATCCTACAGCGATGACGAGGCTACTGTCAAGGAAAGATTCTTCGGAAGGATCGAGAAGATATGGGAGCTCAACTACTGTGGACAGTTGGTGCCAATGTTCCGTGTGAGATGGGCCAAGGATGTCGTCAAAGAAGACCGGTATTTCACCACCATGGTAATACCCGATGCCAAATCGAAGAACGCCTCCGCGAAAAATGAGCCATGGGTACTCGCTAGCCAAGTCGAGCAATGCTTCTTCATTACCGACCCGTCAAAACCTAGCCGTGTTGTCGCAAGGAGGGGCAAGAGGAGCATCATCGGAATGGAAGGAGACACAAACGAGGAAGACTTGGACAAGAACGGCGATCCGAAGATCGAGGAGGAATTCGACATGCCTACTACTAGCAAAGAAAGAAGGAAGACCTCCCTACCTACTAAAGGTTGTTCGTTCACGCGAAGAAATCTCAAGGTGCCCGGCCTAAAGTATTCAACCACGAAGAAGGGAAAGAAGAGAAGCTAGCTCGGAACCGGCCATCGGGACGAAGAAGACTTTTTTTGTGTATTTAATTTGTGTGTATGTGTGTGAGACAAATATTCTACCTACTAAATATTTTTTTAAATATGTGTGTTCTTTTCTTTGAATTTAACCAAAAAATTATTTTTTTAAAAGAAAAAAAAAGTGAGACAGCCAGGATTCGAACCTGGCTGCCCCAGGTTCCAGTGGCTAACCACTAGGCCATGTCTTCTGTGCTGGTCAAAATGCAACTAGCAGTGCTTTTTAGCACTGTTAGCTAGGGAATTCTGTGGCGCACGGTCGTCGGGATGCGCCACAGAATTCTGTTGCACCCACTAATGTGTGGGCCCTCCCCCGCGCCCGCCTCTCTCTCCCAAAAATTCCCCACGTCTCACACACGCGCCCGCGCTCGCGATCTTGTCGGCAACCACCGCCACCGGAGGAGCACCGCCGCCACCGGAGGAGCACCGCCGCCACCACAGGAGCACGACGAGCACCACCGCGTCCACCGCGCCCGCTGCATCCACGGCTGTCCTCGCGCCCGCGTCCGCCGTCCCCACGCCTGGTAAGTCCCCTCCCCTCCTCCTCCTCCTGGATCATGCTCCTCACAATGCTCCTCGATTTCTTTGTTCCTCTCTCTGCCTGTGACTCTGTGGACATTTGTTCAACCGTAGTGTGGATTTTAGTGTGGATTTTAGGACAATTCGAGTGGATCCTGCACATTTTGGGCATTCACTGAAATACGAGTGAGCCTGCACATTTTTATCACTGAAATACAAATTCATGTGTATGGTATGGTCCATAAAATAGGCACAAACAACTTGGGCATTCACAAGCATGTACACGTAGAATAGGGTATAAACAATGTGTATTTCATTTTTTCGAGCAACTATTAGGAGCATTGCCTTTTCGTTAAAAGGACTAAAATAAATAATTACAGTGGAAGATGAAAAGAACAGGCAGGCGTAAACACATGCTAACTAATTAAGATACTGCTATAAGCACTTGCAAAGCATCAGTTGAGAACCCACAGCCCAAAATCCATATCTCATTTTCCACATATAAGCATCAATGCCACCATAGATTATTAACCATTCAACCACTACCAAGCTGGTTCAAACAAATTGGGTATTCAGCATGACTAGATAGAATTGGGGGATCATGTGGACTATCTGATGTTATATTACAGTCCCAATAAGAATTGTAAAGCACCACTGCAGGGCAAGCATAACTAAACACATGCTAACTAAATTACAGCTGTCTCATGCAGTGCTTTATTCCCAACAACATTCTTTCATTTCATTCCAGCTATCTATATGAACCTTCTAGTGCTAGTCCTGCATCCTTAAATCCTGAAATACATTGTTAATTTTTTTTCTAGCTAGCATTCCACAAAAAAATTAATGGAATTTTGTTGGGTATCATTATACTGGAATTTTGTTCATGAATTAAGTGTTCTTGGCAAGTATGGATTAATGGCAAATCATTCTGGAATTTGACAAATCATTATTTTGCCGTATGCAGGAAATTTGGAAGAAGCTCATCCGTGTTCTTTCAGGTGAGATGTTTGTGGTTGTTTGTGCTCCGACCATCGTGTCGTGGAAATTATCGTGGTTGTTTGTGCTCTGACCATCGTGTCGTGGAGATTGTCGTGGTTCTTTGTGCTCCGACCATCGTGTCGTGGAGATGCCGGCCAGATATTTCTGTGAAATGCTTGCAGGTACCCCGAGAGGCCCTTGAGATTGCCGGAACGTCGATTAACTTCCGTTCCAGCAAATTCGGGTACTCCATATGTCCCTTTTTTAGCAAAGGTCATGCCGAAATTTTTCGTGAATTTTGGCATGACTTTGCTAAAAAAGGGACATATGGGGTATTGCGACTAATGCATGGGCCGGGGTATCTTAGTACTTAATTAAGTGATTTTTTTCTTATATTTGTGTTGTACTAACTTTTTGCCTCTTTTTAATTAAGTGCAAACATGTCGGAGTCCGCGGGCCCTTCTAAGAACATGAGCGTCGAAGAAATAGCTAGAGACGCCAACAAGTCGTTCTGGGAAGCGTCCCAGGAGTTGGAGGAGGCCACCGCTGCCAGAGCTGCTACTGGCGATCATGCCGACGATGAGCAATACGCCCCGGAGGACGACGATGCCGAAACCACCGATGGAGCTGCTAGTGGCGGCCATGAGGATGACACCACCACCACTGATGGCGGCGACCACACGGATGGTGGTGGCAACCCGACCGCTCCGAAGCAGAAGAAGGAAAGGAAGGATAGGACACCTCAAGTGCTCGCCAACGTCACAGACCATTTCACCGAGGTCACGCCAAGTGGCCTACCAGTGGCGCCTGAGGCCCTTGCCAAAGGGTACATCATGCAACTAGGGTGCATCCTCCGGGAAAGCGTGTCCATCAACACGAAGGACATCAGAAGCACGGCCAATAAGGCTTTGCGAACCGTCCTCCTCCAGAAGCTTCACCAACGGTACACGTTCCCGGAGCCGTTTAACAAAAAGGTGGACCGTTTAGCCATCTCGAAGATGAGCACCGCCTTGAGCAGCTGGAAATTCCGGGTGAAGCAGATTGAGAAGGGTCTTAGCTGGGAGGAGATAAAATCCAAAGAGCCGATGCTCGACCAAGAAGAGTTCGAGCAATTCAAGTTGTCCTTAAGAACTGAGGAGGCTAAAAAATGGACCAAGTGGGGGAAGGACATGCGGGAGCAAAACATAGGTAACCACCGTTGTGGAAGCGGCGGTTACCGAGGAAAAAAGCCCATTTGGGACAAGGAGGATGCCGAGTATGCACATCTCGGAAAAGAGAACCCGTGGGAAAAAATCACGGACGAGCAGACGAGGTACTTTGTCCGGTCCCGCTACTATCTGGACAGGACCACGGGGGAATTCGTTACCGACGATGAGGCGGTGAAGGATTTCGAGAAGTATCTGGTAAGGAATTTAATTAGCGCGGATATCTCAAAGTCCATTGCGTTGATCTAGTTAGCCAAATATCTAAATTAATGCCTAATTTGTCTGTAGGAGGCAAAGTTGAAGGCTGATGCTGAGGTCGGCGGCCCGTCGTCCCAGGGGTCGACGGAGCCGTGGGACACGACTTTCAACAGGGCGACGAACGCTTACAAGGGTAGGGACAAGTCGCTGCCGCCGACGTCAGCTGGCCATGTGTCCGGCTTCGGTACGAGCATGAAGTTCATCAACTACTACCACTCGAACGCCGAGACGAAAAAGGAGAGGAGGAGGCCGAGCAAGGATAAAGCCGAGGTTCTGGAGCTAAGGAAGAAGGTGGAGACACTAGAGAATCAAAAAGTGGACTCCACCACGGTTGAGCGGTTAGTGGACGAGAGGCTGAAAAGTTTCTTACCCCCTGGGTTGGTGGAGGGGTTAGCTGCTTGGAATGCGGCTGGTCGACAGGGGCCGATATACGTGCCCAGCGTCAGCGGCAACAACTCCGTTGTGAACCAAAACGTGTCGCCGAACCTGACGACCCCACAGCCCAACGCAACGACACCCCCTACCGCGAAAGATACCGAGCCACAGCCGGCGGCGGCTGTGCTTCATAATGCAACCGAGAGCCCCGAGAATGATAGGCCGGCCGCCGGCACCAGCGCCCTTGTCTCGACAGTTGCCGAGCTCGACGCCATCACCAAGGTAACTAATTAGTTAGTCCGCGACATCTTCTATAACTATGCCTATGACGACTACCATCTCATGATGCCCAACATGTTTTGACTCAGGACATGCCTTGCATACTACTGCATAGGGTGGTGCCCGGCGGCAAGTTGAAGGACTGTGCTCAGGGCACTGTCGTACAGCCAATGACCCGTGAAATGCACCACGGTAAAATGGACGAGGACGTTATGAGGGTCAGGCTGATTACGATAGTGCCTGAGTTTCGCGACGTCCAGCCCCCCATTCAACCTCCGAGAGCCGAAGAGGACATGGTCCTTAAAGATTGCACCGGCTGGATGATGAAATGGCCGAAGACCCAGATTCGTCTTGGGACTGGTCTTCTAGGGTTAAGGCGCACCACCGGCGCCACCTCGAGGCCCCCGATTGTTCAGCCCTCCTCGAAGCCTGAAGCCATCACCGCCACCCGGAAGGAACCGGCGGTCGTCGCCACCAGCAGCCGCCACCAAAAACTGTTGGGAGCGTCTATACCGCAACCATCCAAAGGCGCTGCCAATGCACCTCAACTTGATGCCAACGACGACGATGGTGATGATGTCGACGTCGAGGGCTTCCTCAACACTGGCGCCAGCGTGGACATGTACATGCCTCCTGTGGATGAAGAACCCTTCCGCGCTCAAGGCAATCAACCTGCTCATCCCACTACATGCACGGAGCGCCTGGACTTCCAGGGTTTATCTCAAGACATGCCTCCGGAGGCCGGCGATCAAGCTCTACGCAAACCGCCTAACATTTTCAGCCCTAGTACACTACGTAAGACGGTTTTCCCGGAGTCCGCACCCCGACCACCCTCACCATCCCCGGAGATGAAGAAGAAGCACAGGAAGAGAAAGAGGGGGCCAGGCGCCTCTGCGAGCCAGCCAGCTCCTAAGACTATCCGGGGTCATGAAGACACGATATCACCCCGTGCGGATGGCTTGACCCGAGTTCATGAAGCTGGTAAAGCGATACTGCCTCCGGAGCTGCTCCGCCTCGCACGTGGACCCATGCACGCTTTGCATGAATCTGTCTTGGTGCTAGAGAGCCTCCTCTTCAGACAGGAGCCAAATTACCCGGTGTTCACGGTCAGGGTGCCAATGGACTTGGACTTCGTCCATGATGACCCTGCGAATCTGTTCTTCATAGCGTACGAGGACGTCTTCAATCTCTTTCACTCTAGACGGCTGGACTATAACTTGGTCCGCCTATACGCGCTCGATATGGCGATGAAGATCAAGAGAGATAATACCCCGTACGTCGCGTTAGCGGATCCCTACTACATGCGTGACTTCCAGCTGGTGGAAGGATCAGCGACACGGACCATGGCGACAGAGTACCTCCGGAGGTTCATGCTGACCAACAAGAGGAAGAACAACATTCTTGTAGCTTTCTTTCCTGAGTAAGTACACATCCGCTCGCCGCCGTCGTAACTTATGCTTTCTTGTAGATTTGTTCCATTGCTAATCCTTTCCAACATTCCGTTTCAATTGTGTTGAGCAGGAACAAGTACTGCACACTTGTCGTCTTGAACCCGAGATGGTCCAGTGCCAGTTATCTCGACTCGGGGAATTTGGACATGAAGAAAGACTACACAAAGCTAAAGGGTGTTCTCGATGAGGCTCTTGAGGGCTACGCCAAAAAGGGAGGCCCCTTCGAAAAGAAGCAAGAAGTTTTCAGCAATGATGGCACACACCGGTTCAAGCATATGACCGAGTTCTGCTGCATCAAGCAGAAGTCTGGCAGCGTGAAAGAGGCCTTCTACGCCCTCCATCACCTAAAAGGGTTTGTCCGGGATTCTGAGAAAACGAAGTTTCCATCTAGCCTCCAAGAATGGACGAAATGTGCGAGGGATATCACCGATGCCGATCTTAGAGAAGACTTCCATCGCATCCAGCTGCAGTTATCGCAAATCATCGTCGAAGATGTCAACAATCATCGGGGGTCCTTACACAACGCCAGAGGTAGCAATAAGTGCTTCTTTATTTTCTTTATTATAGACTTGTCCACTTAGATGAATAAATCATACTCTATTTATATTATTAACCAATATATATATATCCAATCCATCTCCAGGGTTGCCTAAGAGGGAGATCGAAGAAATCCTAGAGGCTCAGCAGGACACCAGGACGTGGACGACGAAAGAGGGCTACAAACCATTCCCGGCGCCGACGAAGAAGAAGGATCCATGATCGTCCTCCTTTTCGGCACTTGTGTAAATATGAACTTTTGTAATGTGTGAAATGATGAACTTTTGTATCATGACTTGTGTAAATATTCGGCACTTGTCACTATATGTATGTGTATCTCGGGCTCTAAGTAATGTGCTAACATAGTAATTTGTCTGTTTTCATATACCGTGTCAACTATATGATTGTTTCTATTATATCTGTATAAAGCCTGTATATCTGTATAAATCCTGTATATATATGTGTGTATTTGTACAGCGCTGTACAAATTTGTGAATACCTGTACAAGTATTCTGTGGCGCATGTGTTTTTGTTTCTGTGGCGCACCTATTTCTGTGGCGCACGGCAGCTAGATGCGCCACTGAAATATTTTTGTGGCGCACGCTGGCGGGTGCGCCACAGAATCTTAGTATTTCTGTGGCGCACCGTGGGCGTGCGCCACAGAAATATATTTTAGTGGCGAGACTTCTGTGGCACATCCCTACATTTCCTGGATGCGCCACAGAATTCCCATATAGGTGCGCCACAGATGGCCTATTTCCTAGTAGTGTCAAGCACGCCGTCCATGCGACCGCGCCAGATGTCCCGCAATGGTTGAACTGGTCGGACCAAGCAGTTACCTGGACCCGCCAAGACCACCCTCCGCGAGTCGATTACTGATGACCCATAAGTGTAGGGGATCGCAACAGTCTTTGCGGGTAGTTTGACCCTAATTTATTGATTCGACACAAGGGGAGCCAAAAAATATTTATAAGCCTTAGCAGTTGAGTTGTCAATTCAACCACACCTGAAAAGGATTTCTCTCGAAGCAATTTATCAGTAGTAACAATGATTTGATGGCAGCAGTAGAATAGTAACAGCGGTAATAAAATAAAGACAGCAATGATGACGGTAAAAGTAATGATTTTAAACAGCGGGATTAAAACATCGTAGGCATAGGGACAGATAGACGGGCGTTGCATGAATAAGATAGCTCATGAAATGAACATAACTAAGCACGAAGCAAATAAATATATAAATAGCATCCAAGTATCAAACAGTCATAGGCATGTATTTCTAATTTAGCCGTACGTGCTTACAATAAAAACTTGCACGGCATCTTTTGTCCTCCATCCGGTTTCAGCCGGGCCAATTAAGGAACAAATTGCAATTAAGGTGTTCCTTTTAATAGAACACTGGATCAAAGCATTAACACACAATGAATACATGTAACCCTCGAGTTGCCAACCATTCACATCGATGTCCCCGTTTCTGTCACTCGGGGTCTCCGGTTCCGGTTGACAACAAGTGCATACAACTAGTAGATAGGATCCAAACAACAATTATACTCATTACAAACATAAGTGTTCAGATCTAAAAACATGGCACCCGGGCCCAAAGTGACAAGCATTAAGCATAACTAGTTGCACCAATGATGATTAACACAAATAGAGGATACTAGGCATCGTGCCCTAACAATTTGGCATCGAATTACATGAGCAATCTTATTCAATCCCTTCCATCCCCTTGCCTACAGCAGGGAACTACTCACACATGGAGGGGGACGACATGGATGGTTGATGGAGAGGCGTTGGCGGTGACGTTGGCGGCGATCTCCACTCCGGCAGGGTGCCGGAACAGTGATCCTGGACCCCGAATTTAGGGTTCGTGATGGCGGCGGAGCTCCGTAAGGTTTCTGGAAAAAGTGTTCGGGGGCCCGTCGTTTTAGGTTGAGAGGAAGCTTATAAGCGAAGGGGGGTCGAGAGACGAGGTCCCAGGGGCAGGGGCGGCCCCCTGCCACGGCCTGGACCCCACCCGCGGGTGGGACCCGCCCCTGCTCCTGGGGTGGCCCCCCTTCGCGGTCTTCTGGCTCCGTGGCTCTTTTCCCTCAAAAATACTTTTTCTGATTTTTCTGGAATTTTCCGCGAACTTCTGAACCTTGCACAAAAGAAAGACACCAAATGCAATTCTGCTGAAAACAGTGTCAGTTCGGGTTAGTTCCAAACAAATTCATTAATAATCAGAGGCAAAACAATAGCAAAGTTTTTGGAAAAGTAGATACGTTTGCGACGTATCAGCTCCCCCAAACTTAGATTATTGCTTGTCCTCAAGCAATTCAGTTGACAAACTGGACGCGATAAAAGAAACTTTGACAAACACATTTGCTTCATTTAGAGCATAGAAGTTTAAACCATGATCAGTATTTTAATAAGCACAAGAGAGAAGTTACAAAAACAATAGAACTAAAGCAATCATGGAGACTTATGCAAGACTCACAATATGCTAACAAGTAATAATTTAAACATGCAAACAAATAGCACCGATGCAATGCATATAAATAGGCATGGTAAAGTGATCTCTCGCTTGCCCCTTTTGTGGGGCAAAACATAAATGCCGGGCACCTCTTGAGACATTAAACGGTGACTAGATGTAAAGTTATCAGAATTGAGAAGTATCTCAATCATGCTCCAATCATTAAAACTTTGGGACAAAGCACGTTATACTCAGAATGACAGCAATGATCTATAAGATGGTGCTCAAAGAAGGGTGATGACTCAACATAAAATATATAAAAGAAAGGCCCTTCGCAGAGGGAAGCAGGGATTAATCATGTGCTAGAGCTTTTTATTTTTATAAGCAAAAGTAAAATAGTTTTGAGAGATGCATGCTTTCGTCAACGATTTCACAACAGAAAGGCTATCTAGTCCCTCATAACAAGCAAGGCTTCTAGACTTGTGAGAGAAGCTGGTTCTTTTGAGGAGCGAGTACGCTCCTCTTTCTCCTTGGTTTCACCACTGTCCAATGTTTGACCTGATTTCTCAGATTTTGCATTACGCGGAGGAGAATGGTGAGTTATATTTATATTTTGCTTAATCTGCTCTCGGGTTGATTCAAGTGAAGACGTAATCCATCAACACCGGGTGAAAGGGGGGAAATGACCTCGCTTGTCACAAGTTATATCTATCCCTCTACTGCTTCCTCATGAGCTAAAAACAGAGACATAAAAGGAAGCATGAATGATTTAAAGGTAGCACATGACAAATTTACTTGGAATGACGGTGAAATACCATATGTAGGAAGATATAGTGGACTCAAATGGAATACTTTGGCTTAAGGAAAATGGATGCACGGATGGACAATTACACCCAGTGCAAATGGAGGCTAGCAAAAGACACGGGAGCGACCGATCAAGAGCACTACTGTCATAATCATGCTTGCGACAAAATCAATCAATGAATAAAGCATAAGAGTGATACTACAATTCTAAGCACAATAAACCGTCAAGGCTTAACAGACTTTATTTTTAGTCTTTTACATGTGTGAACATGTGCCAAGTCAATCCAAATAAATCTTTTGGAGGAGGATCTCACTTCACCATACCATATTATAAACAATGCAAAACATGCTCATGTCTACATGACAAATTATTCACTCTTAACAAGTTGAGACTAAGCATAGGAATCCATAAAAGCTAAGTAATATCATCTACGCAACATTCTATCATAGCAAACTAAAACATGAGCATGAGGATAAGCATCTGTACAAAAATGAAAACAAATAGAGTTCATACCAAATTTCCTCATCAAATCCGTGTCGCCAAATATCATCATTATTGCATAGACGCTTGCACAACCGAAAGATGTGGAAATAATAAAAATGTGCAAGTGTCGTCACAAACACGGGTTGAACTCTGAAACAACTACAAGACGAAGAAGAGAAAATATTTTTGTGTTTTTCGAATAGTGAAAGGAATAGCGCAAAACTAGAAGAGAAATCTTTTTGCTGTTTTCAATTTGGGAAGAAGCGACTAAAAACGAAGTAGAAAATAAACGAACAAGAAACAAAAGAAAATATTTTTGGTCTTTTTTTATTATGAGAAAGAAGAGGCAAACAAAGAGGAAATCTTTTTGGGTTTTTGATTAATAAACAAAAAAGAACAACTAAAGCGACTGAGCAAATTGAAAAGAGCGAAAAGAAAAAAAAAGGAACACACTAACTGATACACAAAGGAATGATGAACACCCCGACATAAAACATTTGAGTGAATATAGTGAAAAGGTGTCGGTGAGAGATACATACTCCCCCAAGCTTAGGCTTTTGGGCCTAAGTGGGGCTCATCTACCACGGTGGTGGCGCGCCCCAGTTGGCGCCCGTCTGTGGCTGCCACTGCATATCCTGTGGCTCCTCCTCCGGCTCCTCCTCAGGGACTAATGATGCGAGGTACTCATCCAGCACCTCCTCGGGAAATGAATATCCGTCCCTAGCAATAGTGTCAAACAAAGCAGGAGCAGGTAATCTCACAAAGCGAGGGTTATCCAGATCAAAACAAAATAATAACCTGTACTGCAAATTCTCCAAAGTGGAATCATAAGTGACATAGTGGTGAGTTTTCATTGCAGCAAGATTAAGCCTAATAAAATCCAACTCTAGATCATCCTCTCTAGGAGGAAGCATGGCAGTAGCAAGCATGATCGAAGCAATAATGCCTCCATAAATAGGCCCTCTAACCTTGTTAGTGCTAAGACGACGAGCGATAAGAGCGCCAATGTTATGAGTTTCATCACAATTAATAGCGGCGGCAAGAATAGCAAGATCAAGACTAGTCATGTTACTCGTGTTATCCCGGGGAAGGATACAACGAGCAATGACATAGCCCAAATACCTCACAGCTGGAAACTGAATGCTCCCAAATTTTGCACGCGTAGAGTCTCTCCAATCATCATGACAGATTCCGGCATAGAGCTCCTTGAGGTACTGGGGCTGCGTGTTCATCTTGCCTGTGAGCCCCGAGTTCCTCACTCCTAAAGCGCTGCAAAACTCAGACAAAGGCATTCTACAAGGTCGCTCATATAGCATGAACTCCACACTAGGGTGATATGGATCATCATTGAAATTAAAGCTTTGCACAAAGATGTTAGTGAGCTTAAGATATTGGGGCCTCTCCACTAATACAATATTTGTCAACGATGCATTAGTGACAAGACTAGTAAATTCATTGTGTATACCTGCAGCTTGTAGAAATTCATAACATGGGTATACCGATGAACGCACATCCGTCTCTCGAGCAAGCACAATAACACCAAGTGGCTCCAAATCTTCATTATATGAAGGCCTCATTGGTGCATTAGAACTTGACCCTCTCGTTTCTCGACGAGAAGAGGGCTCCTTCTTCTTAAAGATCCCACCTAAATTGAACTTAGGCATGTTCTTCCTTTTCTGAAATTTTCAACAAACCTCATAAAACTTGAAAATAAAATATAGGAAGTGCATTAGACTATTCCTACAACTTAATATCAACTAGTACATGCATCAAATCCATCTAACAAGCTACAAATCAAGCATGCAAGTTCATATTCAAAGTCATAAACAACAGCAAAATACTCAACTTATACAAAACCATTCAAGATTCTAATTGGAGGGGTGAAGGAGTCACATACCGGAGAGGAATTGCTCCAATTTTCAGCAAAAATAATGGGTTGAACAAAGAGATCGAAAATCCCAGCACTCAAAAGCAAACACTCGGGTTTGAGCAATGGGGAAGTGTTTCTTTTCGAGTGAGAGAGAGAGAGTGGGAGGAGACTCACCTGGTGGGGCCCTCCACAGGGCAGGGACGGCCCTTGGCCGCGGCCTGGGTGCCACCCGCGGGTGGGACCCGCCCCTGCCCATGGGGGGTCCCCCAGGTCAGCCCCAGCCACTTCTGTGGCTCATTTCAAAAGATAAAAATCGTGTAAATTTTCTGGAATTTTTCGACAACTTTTCCCGAAGAACTTATAAGAGATTAAAATTAAGCTAATAAAACAGGAATTTGACATTTAAAAGGGACAAACTAATCAAGAAATAAAAATTACAGAAAAACTAAAGATGAGCAAAAGAAGAAGATTTAATGAATCTTGATATCTTTATGTTGCTAAAGTTGGTTTGTTAGCAAGGTTGATCAAGTCTTGCTACCACACCAAATTTATTTGACATAAATTATTCAATATTCAACAGACAATCAAGTTACCTCATATTGAATAGGAATTGTCCCAATCATGAGAGTTTCATATTTTCTTGAATGTGTATGAATAGGACAATCAATAGTTCCAATCTTGATGGATTCAATATTCTCAATGGAGTTCAAACCAATTTTGGTATTGATCTTCTTTGGAAAGTACACCGTGTGTTCTTTATCATCAACGTTAAAAGTAACTTTTCCTTTATTGCAATCAATAACAGCCCCTGCAGTATTAAGAAAAGGTCTCCCAAGAATAATAGACATATTATCATCTTCAGGCATTTCCAATACCACGAAGTCAGTTAGGATTAAACAATTAGCAACTTTAACAGGAACATCCTCACAGATACCAATGGGCACAGCAGTGGACTTATCAGCCATTTGAAGGGAAATATCAGTAGGAATAAGCTTATCTAATAAAAGTCTCTTATAAAGAGAAAATGGCATAACACTAACTCCTGCACCAAGATCACATAAAGCAGTTCTAACATAATTATTTTTAATGGAGCAAGGAATAGTAGGTATACCTGGATCACCAAGCTTTTTAGGAATCTTGCCATGGAAAGAGTAATTAGCAAGCATAGTGGAGATTTCTTCATTAGGGATTTTTCTTTTATTAGTAACAATGTCTTTCATATATTTTGAATAGGGAGGCAACTTAATAGCATCTGTCAAAGGAATTTGCAAAAAGAGGGGCTTCATCCATTCACAGAATTTATTATAGTGTTCTTCTTCCTTAGCCTTCTGAGATTTAGATGGAAAAGGCATGGGTTTTTGCACCCATGGCTCTCTCTCTTTACCATGTTTTTTAGCAACAGGAGGTGCAGTCTCCTCCTCCTGTTCTTCAGGTTCATTAGTATCATTATCATGCTCATTACCACTTTCAGTTTCAGCATCCGAATTAGAGACAGCATTAGGATTATTACTTGTAGGTTCTTTATCAAGTTCCATATTACTAGCTTCTCCTAATTCTTTATGTTTCTTCTTTTTCTTTTTCTTTTTAGGGGAACTAGTAATATTATTTTCAACCAGTTGAGATTCTTGTTCAATTCTTTTAGGATGTCCCTCAGGATAAAGAGGATCTTGAGTAGAGATACCTCCTCTAGTTAAAACACCACAAGTTTGTTTATTACTTTGTGTAGGAATTCCAGCAAGCAAGTCTTTTTGCACTTTAGTAATTTGTTCAAGTTGAGTTTGGACCATATGAAAATGCTTAACAAGACCTTTGACATCATTAGCAGTTTTCTCCAAGACAGAATGCAAATTTTTAATAACCAGGGTGTTATCATTTAATTGTTCTTGAATTTGCATATTAAAATGAGTTTGTTTAACAATAAAGTTATCAAATTCATCCAAACACTGACTAGGAGGCTTACTATAAGGAATATCATTAACAGTAAAATTATGAAGAGAGTGTACCTCTACCATAGGTGGGTGAGTGGTAGGCTCACATAAAGTTTCAATTGGAGGTAAATTCTTCACATCTTCAGCTCTAATACCTTTTTCCTTAATAGATCTTTTGGCTTCTTGCATATCTTCTGGGTTTAGGAAGAGCACTCCCCTTTTCTTCGGAGTTGGTAATGGAGGAGGTTCAGGAATGCTCCATTCATCATGATTTTTGGCAATCTTAGCCATTAGTTCTTCAGCTTCATCTACAGTCCTTTTCCTGAAAACACAACCAGCACAACTATCTAGGTATGTCCTAGATTCAACAGTTAGTCCATTATAAAATATATCAAGGAGTTCATTCTTCGGAATATCATGCCCTGGCCGAGCCCTGAGTAATGATCCGAATCTCCCCCAAGCTTTAGGGAGATGCTCATCCTCCAATTGTCTGAAATTGAAAATTCTCTGCAAAGCCTCATGCTGCATGTGAGCGGGAAAATATTTTGCAAAGAAAACATCAAGCAATTCATGAGGGCTTTTTATGGATCCATAAGGTAAAGCATTATACCACACTTTGGCATCATCTTTTAATGAGAAAGGAAACAACTTTACTAAATAGTAACGCTGTATCTTTTTATCATCAGAAAATAGAAGGCTAAGCGAAGCTAATTTATTCATGTGTTCTACAGCATTGTCATCCTTAGTTCCACAAAAAGGATCAGATTCAACATTAGATATGAGTGAAAGATCAACAGAGAAATTAAAATCATCATCTTTAATGCATATGGGAGAGGTAGCAAACTCAGGATCAGGTGTAAAATAATTCTTAACAGCATGCTTTTCAAGCAATTTTCTCAAAGCATCAGGATCTTTAGAAGCAGAACAATCCATATATTGTCAAATAAACTCATCATTAACATCAATGTAGGAATCATTAAGATACCTACTCTCATAATTATATGGATTAGAAGAGCTAACAGGTGTAGTAAGATTTTCATTGGGCATTGTAATTTGTTTAGACCTAGTGACAAGAGATTCTAAAAAGGGGCCTAAAGAACCAGCATCATCAAGCATAGCAGAAGCATCATCAAATTATCAGAAGCAGTAGCGGACTCAGAAAGCAAAGCATCAACAATAGGACGAGTGTTCACAGGTGCTGTAACAAGTTGACTTAAAACTGTAGGTGAATCAAGAGTAGCTTTAGAGTTCAGAGCAGTACCTTTCCTTGTGGTGGAAGGCAGTATTAGAAACTTAGGATCTCGCTTACCCTTCATGATGAAGAGTAAATTACAGCAGACAGAAAAACTCCCAGGTGAACTTATAAATAGAGCTATGCTCCCCGGCAACGGCGCCAGAAAATAGTCTTGATGACCCACAAGTGTAGGGGATCGCAACAGTCTTCGCGGGTAGTTTGACCCTAATTTATTGATTCGACACAAGGGGAGCAAAGAATATTTATAAGCCTTAGCAGTTGAGTTGTCAATTCAACCACACCTGAAAAGGATTTCTCTCGAAGCAATTTATCAGTAGTAACAGTGATTTGATGGCAGCAGTAGAATAGTAACAGCGGTAATAAAATAAAGACATCAATGATGACGGTAAAAGTAATGATTGTAAACAGCGGGATTAAAACACCGTAGGCATATAGGGACAGATAGACGGGCATTGCATGAATAAGATAGCTCATGAAATGAACATAACTAAGCACGAAGCAAATAAATATATAAATAGCATCCAAGTATCAAACAGTCATAGGCATGTATTCCTAACTTAGCCGTACGTGCTTACAATAAGAACTTGCACGGCATCTTTTGTCCTGCCATCCGGTTTCAGCCGGGCCAATTAAGGAACAAATGGCAATTAAGATGTTCCTTTTAATAGAACACCGGATCAAAGTATTAACACACAATGAATACATGTAACCCTCGAGTTGCCAACCATTCCCATCGATGTCCCCGTTTCTGTCACTCGGGGTCTCCGGTTCCGGTTGACAACAAGTGCATACAACTAGTAGATAGGATCCAAACAACAATTATACTCATTGCAAACATAAGTGTTCAGATCTGAAAACATGGCACCCGGGCCCAAAGTGACAAGCATTAAGCATAACTAGTTGCACCAACGATGATTAACACAAATAGAGGATACTAGGCATCGTGCCCTAACAATTTGGCATCGAATTACATGAGCAATCTTATTCAATCCCTTCCATCCCCTTGCCTACAGCAGGGAACTACTCACACATGGAGGGGGACGACATGGATGGTTGATGGAGAGGCGTTGGCGGTGACGATGGCGGCGATCTCCACTCCGGCAGGGTGCCGGAACAGCGATCCTGGACCCCGAATTTAGGGTTCGTGATGGCGGCGGAGCTCCGTAAGGTTTCTGGAAAAAGTGTTCGGGGGCCCATCGTTTTAGGTCGAGAGGAAGCTTATAAGCGAAGGAGGGTCGAGAGACGAGGTCCCAGGGGCAGGGGCGGCCCCCTGCCGCGGCCTGGACCCCACCCGCGGGTGGGACCCGCCCCTGCTCCTGGGGTGGCCCCCCTTCGCGGTCTTCTGGCTCCGTGGCTCTTTTCCCTCAAAAATACTTTTTCTGATTTTTCTGGAATTTTCCGCGAACTTCTGAACCCTACACAAAAGAAAGACATCAAATGCAATTCTGCTGAAAACAGCGTCAGTTCGGGTTAGTTCCAAACAAATTCATTAATAATCAGAGGCAAAACAATAGCAAAGTGTTTGCAAAAGTAGATATGTTTGCGACGTATCAATTACCCCGGCAAATTTGCACTGGTAGTCGCCCCGCAAGTCAAGGGCTACATCCTCACCAAGAACCTCATGGACGGAGGGAGCAGCATCAACATCCTCTACTACGAGACCTTTCGACGGATGAAGCTCTGCGACTCGGCACTGCAGCCCTCCGTCACCACTTTCCACAACATCATCCCTGGAAGGAAGGCTCACTCCATGGGTCGGGTCATCCTCGACGTCGTCCTCGGCAACGACAAAAATTTGCGCCTCGAAAAGGAAGTTGCGCCACTACTTCATGGGCCACCTAATAATGGTGGTAAGCGCTAACCCGTTAGCGGATATCATCCGCAACAGGGAAGCAACCGGGCGAGTCGCCAAGTGGGCGGTCGAGTTGAACAACTTCGCCATCGCCTACGAGCCGCGCAGGGCCATTAAATCTCAGGCTCTCGCCGACTTCATCGCCGACTGGACCGAGACCAACCAACCCGCCCCTGTCTACGAGTCGCCACGCTGGACCCTCTACTTCGACGGCTCAAAGATGTACGAAGGCTCGGGGGCTGGCGTGGTCCTCATCTCCCCTAAAGGAGACAAATGCGCTACGCCCTCCAGATCATGTTCCCCTGCACCAACAACGTAGCAGAGTACGAGGCTCTACTTCACGGGCTTCGTATCGCCAAGGAACTCGGCATATCGCAGCTTCACTACTACGGTGACTCCGACATCGTCATCCAGCAAACCATGGGAACGTGGGACGTCAACGAGCCCAACCTGGTGGCTTACAGGCGCCTGGTCGACCAGGTCGGCGGCCACTTCGCCGATTTGGAGATGGAGCACATCCCGAGGAAGAAGAACGACGAGGCAGACGAGTTGGCTCGCCTTGGTTCCAAGCGAAGCCCGGCACCACCTGGCATCTTCCTCGACTCCATCCACAACCCCTCCGTCAAACCTCTGTCGGAGATTGAGCTCGCCAGTCCTGCTTCGCCGGAACCCGCGCTGGTCGCCCTCGCGTTGGAGGCACCCGACTGGCGGGTCCCCTACATCGACTTCCTCACCACCAAGAAGCTACCTGAGGATCAAGTCCAAGCCCGACAGATGGTTCGCCGCGCAAGCGCCTACACCATCATCAAGAACGAGCTGTACAAACACAGCAACTCCGGCGTTTTCCTGCGCTGCGTTGAGCCCGAAGAAGGACGTCGCATCCTCAACAACATCCACTCCGGCGACTGCGGCCACCACGTGGGAGCCCGTTCCCTAGTCGCCAAGGCGCTACGGCATGGCTTCTTCTGGTTGACGGCTCACCATGACGCCTGGGACATAGTACGGCGCTGCGTCGGGTGCCAGAAGTATGCTCGCCAGGATCACCTGCCGGCCCAGCGCTCAAAACCACCCCCCTAACATGGCCCTTCGTGGTCTGGGGGCTATACATGGTGGGGACCTTCAAGAAGGCGCGTGGCGGCTTGACACACCTATTGGTGGTCGTCGACAAATTCACCAAGTGGGTAGAAGCAAAACCCATAAAGAAGCTCGACGGCGCCACCGCAAAGAAGTTCCTCCAAGAGATCATTTACCGGTTCGGCTACCCGCACAGCATAATCACCGACAACAGCACGAACTTCGCCGAAGGAGTGATGGCAGAATTCTGCCGTGAAAAGGGCATCCGACTAGATCTCGCCTCGGTTGCTCATCCGCAATCAAACGGGCAGGCGGAACGGATGAATCAGTCACTGCTGCACGGGATCAAGCCGTGGCTTCAAGTACCTCTGAAGAGAATGCCGGGTTGCTGGCTGGACGAGTTACCGTCTGTCCTATGGGGCATTCGTACCACGCCAAACTGCTCCACCAGCTACACGCCTTTCTTCATGGTGTACGGTGCTGAGGCAGTCCTGCCCACGGACCTCGAGCACGACTCGCCGCGAGTCGCCGCATATGACGAGGACGACAACGAGCAAGCTCACCAAGACAGTGTTGACCTCCTTGAGGAAGAACGCGAACTCGCGGCCTCCAGGACCGCCATCTACCAGCAAGGCCTGCGCCGCTATCACAGCCGCCGGGTCAAAACTCACTCCTTTAACAAGGGGGACTTGGTTCTCCGACTAATCCAAAAGTCGGGAGGGATGCACAAGCTTTCTGCTCCATGGGAGGGCCCTTTTGTCATCAGCAAAGTGCTCGGAAGAGGAAACAAAGCGTCCATGGAACATCAGTCTGCTACGCCCCTTTTACACATAGTACTCTGTAACAGTGTGTGGTCAATCAATGAAATAAAGCCGGCACCCCACGACACGCTCGGGGGCTGCCGTTTCGTCTCAATGCTTTCGAGTTTTTATTTCATACTATGATGTTATATGATTGACGGGTCTCCAGAGAGGGTTCAATGCCAAGATGCGTAACTCAACACTGGGAGACCCAGCCCATGAGGCAAAAAGGTAAGCGTGATGTTTTTTCTCTAAGTCATAGGCAACTCGCAAACGTGTACAAAGTAGCTAGACAGTATATTGAACTCGACAATGGAGGCCCATGAGACCTTGTCGATCAAATATTGTGCTGCACGCGAAAAGAGAATACACGCGATGACATACTTGGAGGAGTCGCACGATCGACAAGTCGCACGAACGGCTTAAAACAACGCGAGTGACACGATCACGAAATAATAATCAAAAAGCGCAAGTCGCACAATATTAAAACAAACTTTTGTTCTCACATGAACTTAACAATATTACAAGTTAAAGTGCTCTAAGCACTTGCAGGTGACGACCTCTCAACCCGCACATACCGGCGGATGGACGCGGCTGTGCTACTCTCGGACCCGGGGGCTGGTGCTTCAAGGATCCACTAGCCGGAAGGAAGGGGCGGCAGGTTCTCCACAGCCATGAGGGAGTCGACATGGAGATTCTCAAAGGCAAGGAACTCCTTCCCTGCATCCTCCGGCGCGACTTCATCTTCAACAAACTCGTCTGTTTCGACGAGTCGTGCAAGCCGGCAGGCGTAAGGGCCGACCCGCTCCATCACCTCTTGCGGGTTGATCTCCTGGCCGTCCTTGTCCACCTTCGGGAAGCCCGAGGTGATCTTCCGGAAGTCGGCCTTGCGGTAGCAAGAAACCGTCGCGCCAAGTGCCAGTATGGCTCCTGATCGAGCAGCCGATCGACGCCACCGGTCTCCAATGGCAGGGATCCGCGTCAAGCGCTCTACCATGTCCGCAGCCTGAGTCGGCACGTTGCAGACTCTGGCCGACATGTGCTTCAGAATGGCGGCTCCCACCTCCACCACCCAGTCGCCGAAGACGAAGACGCGATCAAGAAGGGCGTCCGGAGCGAGGGTGACAAAGTCCTCCCTACTCCCTGCACAAGACAAACAAATGTTACAACATTGCCAAACCACAAAGGCATGAAGTAGCAGCGGCTGAAATCTTACCAATAAGGCCGCGGACGGCGGCTCTCAAGTGTTTCGTCAAGTCGGTCATCTCCGACCTGACTTGCACGTTCTCCTCCTTCAGTGCCTTGATTTCATCGGCGCTGGATTTCTCCAGCACCTCCAGCGCTGGATTTCTCCAGCGCCTCCAGCGCCTTCTTCAAGTCTGTCACCTGGGCGGTGGCCTTCTCCAGGTCCGCCCGGACAGTAGACATGGCGGTTTCCTGCTCCTTCAAAGCGTTGCAGTGCGTGACATTGAGTTTATCAATGTCGGCCTGCACCGACTCGCGCGATAGAAGATTTCTACGTGCTTCAGCAAGCTGGCTCTGGAGGTCGTCAAGCTCCCTCTGCACACGAGACAACAAAATTATTGAAGATCCCCAAGCCGCGCTACGGTGACCGGGGGCTAGTGAGATTCGAGATTCAAGCCGACTTCAGCGAAATTCGACTTGACCCTCGGAGGCTACGGGCGAGTTCTGAAGGAGCACAAAAGGAAGGAACAACAAAAATCAAATTGGAGATTCGAGCCGATTTATACAAACTCACCTCGACTCTCGGGGGCTATGGCCGAGAATTTATCATAAAAAACAACTTCAGCAAGCAATTGGTCGGAGACTCAAGTCGGCTTCTACAAAGTCGCCTTGACCCTCGGGGGCTACGGGCGAAATTCTACTGGAAAAATTCTAAAGAAGAAACCCAAGCCGATATCAAGACATCGACTCAGGCCTCGGGGGCTACGGGTGGTTACAACTACCTATCGAAGGCAAAGTCACATACCTGATGCGCAGCTGCAGTAAGCTTCATCGAGTCGACGAAGCTCGGGTGACCCGCTCCTTCCGCAGCGGGTCGCGACGGCACGGAGGCGACAGGAGTCGCATCCGTAACCATCAATGTTGTGGGTGACGAAGTCACCCCAGGGACGACAGTCCCACTCGACGCAGCCTTGGCGGCATCATCCTTCTTGCTCGGGGGCTGAGCAGGAGGCGGCGAAGGAGCAATGGAGGCTCTCGCCGCGTCTTCCGCCCCACTAGCGCGTGGTGACCCGACTGGCGAGTCGAGTTCATCCACGTCAATAGCAGCGTCCGTCCCCGTCCCGCGTCGGCTCACATCAAGACAAAAGTATGCAAAACGAGAACAAGACAAGGAGGATAAAACTCGACGATGACTTACTGGTTGGAGAAGAGCTGGTTCTTAAGAGCTAGCCGCCGCCCCCTTTTCGGCAAGGGAGCAGGAGAAGGTTCGCGACTCGAAGGGGGAGGCATCTGGACGGAAGTGGCACTTGTCCCCTCCTTAGCCTCTTCCTTCTTCTCTTCCTTCTTTTTCTTGGCCTCGGCGGTCACGGTACGCTCGTGCAGGTAGGTCCCCGTGGTAACTACCGGCTGAGAAGTACCCTTGAGACGCTTTGGCTGTTGTCGGGGAGGGTCGGCGGCCTTTCGCTTCCCGAGTGCGGCGGCGGAAGCTCCTTCGCCTGAGTCAATTAACTCGAACTCGTCGTCATCCTCCGCCCTCCCGACGCCGGCTCGACTCGATGAGACGCCACTCGCGCGAGGCTCAGGAGGAGCGTCCGCACCCATGGACTCCGACTCGGACGAGTCACCATCATCGACATCCTGCGACCCAGCCGGATGCTGGGGCGCATCCTCCCGAATCGGAGGCAATCCCACCAAATGCCAGAAGGTCTGCGAGCAACAACAAGTTAAAATCCGAAGGCAAACATGGCGAGTCGACTTACCATGGGAGCCGGCTTGGAGGATCTGTACGCCGCCAGGCCTGGGACGTTCATGTCCTCCAGGACGTACCCGGTCAACCTCCCGATTTGGGCGATGAAATCTTCAACTGACCAGGTCAACCGGTTCAGCCGAGAGGGATCCTCGAGCCCTGTGTATTCATGCATCAGGGAGGGATGCTGCTGAAGAGGGGCGACCCATCGCTTGACAAAAGGCCGATACCAGGCTCAAGCCGGTCAACCCAGCCTCCATCAATTCGGTGAGCCGCGTCTGAAGCAACTCGACGGATGGCTGATCTGCGGCGGCAGGCAGCTCTTGCAGGTTGCGAGGGCGGCTTCCTCTGGCTGAGAAAGGTGGGATTGCCACCTCGCCAGACGGGACGGCTTTGCTCATGTAGAAGCTCCCTTGCCTCCACAAGTTCACCTTCTTTGGGAGAAGGAGATCCGGGTACCGTAAGCCGGCCCGCACTTGGAAGTTTAGGCCGCCACAAGGCATCAGTGCCTGCTTGTTCCCCAGCTTCCCGTGGAAGTATGGGGGACACCCGAGGAAGGCCTCGCAGAGGGTCACAAAGACAAGAGAGGTGGAGAATCGAATTCGGCGTCAGGTCATGTACCTGGATGCCGTAGAAGGACAAGAAACGCCGGAAGAACTCCGACAACGGAAATGCGAGCCCCCGATCGAGGAAGCTCGTAAACATCACGAACTCCCCTTGACGAGGTCGCGGCTGCTCGTCGCTGGTGGCGGCCCGCCACGCACCCGTCGATCCGTCCAGGAGCACGCCCACGGTCGCCCATTCCTCGAGTGTCGCCGCGGAGACCTTCGACTTCGCCCACTCTACTTTGGATGCCACCATTGCTGGAGAGGCGTGAGAAAGCGCTGAACTGGAAGCACCGATGATGGGAGACCGGCAAGCTCGGAGGCGTGCGATGGCGAGCGTGGAGAGCGGCGGCGGCGCACGATGAAAATGGGGAGAAGTGAGGGAGCGTAGCCTCGCCCCTCACCCGCCTTTCCTTTAATTGGGGGAGTTACTCCCCCCACTACCGCTGGTGAACGCGGACACGGGTCGCGCAAATTTCGGGTAACGTGTGAATATGGCGAAGTGCTCGATCCGGATCAGGCCACGTCTACCCGACGAAGTGTGCTTCAACGGTTCGATTCGACGCGCAGAATTTAAGACAGCGCCATGATCACGCATAAGACTCGAAGCGACGGGGTCGAGTTGTCGCGTCAGTCTGACCGACGGCAGGTTGACACGCCAAACCACTGTGGCAGTGCGTGAGCAGTCAAAGATGCTCTGACGTCAGCACGGAGAATACGAGGAGACAACTCGACATGGAGCAAGTCGACAAAACAAGGCGTCCCAACGGGCACAAGCCGGCATAGAATAAACTCGAGTCAGACCGGGCGTCAAGTCGCTAATATGTTCCAATTTCTTATTTCATGCTTTCACGAGTTCGTTCAGCGACTTCCACCGGAAACTCGACGAGACGACAAGCAAGCCGGAGGCAAGTCCCTGGCAAACTCGGGGGCTAATGATGGGGGAATACCCAACCGGGTAGGCCCAGACGTGCGGGTTGGACCACAAGACCCGGGTGGCCCAGCGACCCACTCAGGGGATCATATCAGGGGAAGGCCAAGCCTGCAACCCGGTGGACCAACTCGACTTGGACACGGGCTCGGTAGAAGACGGCGGTGGAGATGAAGATTGTACTCCAAGTAACCTAGCTTCATCGACAGCCGTAGGATAAGCTCTAAACCGACCCGGATGCATCTTGTAAACCCTAGCCGATTCAGTATATAAGGGCGGCTAGGGTTAAACCCTAGGACACGCCTTTTTTCCACATCCTAAACACTCTGCGCCGGAGTCGATCTACGCTTCTGCGCAACCCGCCATTGGCACACCTTGTACACCCCATCAATCCAATACAATATAGCAGGAGTAGGTCTTTACCTCGCAAAGAGGGGCCGAACCTGGGTAAACTCGTGTGTGTCGACCCCCTCGTGATTCCTATGTCACCTTGCTCCACGCGTTCAAGTCACTCGATGGCATCTGTCTCGAGAAACACCCGACAATAAAAGTAGACGTAGCAAAGATTATGCAGGCGCAGCAAAGCGCGCCTTATCCTTCTAGTAGGTTGTACCAGGGTTCAGCATATCGTTTTCAGTTTTTCTTTCGCCACTGACCGAGATTCACAAATTTCGCGAAATTGACGAAATTTTGGAGAAAATTCAAATATTTCGGCCAGATTCAAATTCTAGCGCTTAAAATAATTTAGCAAAATAAATGAAAAATGTACTGATTCGAACTGTCAACCGTACACAACACTGACTGGAGGCTCCACCAGCAGACCAAAGCATGACATCTGCTGGTTACTTGCTTTCCGTACATTATAACCATTGCGTATTTGATTTTTTGAAGTTTAAATGAAATTTTCGGTGGCACCTCTGGTGCCTTGCTTTGTTCAAAAAATGAAATTTTCGGGCGATATTAGGTTTTCTCGTCCATCTTCGAGAATCGTTAATTTCGCGATATTCGTACGAAATTTCAACGAAAGATTTTTCACTGTTGTACTCGTCAACAAATCTCAGTGTCCTGTTGAGATTGTTTATCGCCGTATAATCGAGGTGGGCCTTAAATTTCCAACTTTATCTATTGTTCATTTCTCACCATCAAACTGTTAAAAGAAGAAAGAGCTACACAGTGTTGTCTACACTCGTTCATTCCATCAGCTATGAGAACGCTATTTCGGGCTGGGTGACATAGTTGTGTTTTTCTTATTTTGTTCCTCTTTCTCTAATCTCCTTGTTATCTCCTGTAAATTTCTTGCATGTAAAAATTGAGCTGCCTTAGCTCCTTTCAATAAAAAATATAGGTAGGGGGGCACCCCTCCCGAAGTTTGTAAGAGCATCACTAGTAGTGCCCTCAAACCCTCAAACCCTTATAGCAGTTTAAGGGTTGAGAATTGGTATTTTTTGACACTTTTAAGGGTTGAAAAACAGGGGCAAAGACTAGAACCCTCAAACCCAACCCTTATAACGGAATATTCCGTTATAAGGGTTGGGTTTGAGGGTTCTAGTCTTTGCCTCAACCCCAACCTTTAAAACTGTCATTTGACATATCACAATTTATCACTACAAAAACACAATCAACCTTCAAACAAACTAGGAAATGAAAATCATTGATGCATGGTTTAATAGTTTACATCACAAAATCATCATCTTCCCCCTCTCATCGGCACCATCACCAAAAAGTTGCACCTCGGCGCCATCTCCTAGACCACATCCACGTCCATCAAGCACCTCCATAGGCGCCGGTGGAGTCCTCCACACCGCCATCGCCACCACCACTCATCGGAGTGTCAGCTCGAAAAGTAGAGGACGCATCACGGAACATCCTCTTCCTCTCCGCGATGTCCTCCTTGTAGTCCTTCCACCACTGCAATTGTTCTTCATCCATGTCCTTCTTGGACATCATCATGTGCTCCTTCTCTTCCACCATGAGTTCTTTCCATACCTTTACTTCTTTGACCTTGATCATCCTCTCCTCCAAGTCGGCCTTGCGCTTTGCTTCTTCACGCTTCACTTCAACTTGTGCAAGCTTGACCTCATTCTCCTTCTCGGTGATAAGAAGCTTTGTCTGCAATGTCTTCGTTGTCAATGCCTCTCTTGTCTTCATCATTTGCTCCATCTTCTCCCTTAGGCTTGACGCCTCTCCTTCCATCTTCACCCTTAGCTTGGCCTTCTTGGTTCCCTCGGGCTTGCACAAGTTCCTCTCCTCCTCGTCACTATCATCCATCTTAAGCATTACTGACTTCATGGGTGCGGTCTCTTGATCCCTCAACTTCCACTTGTCAAAAGTTTGAAGAATTGCCCAAGCATGCTTAAATGGGAATGGTTGGCCCTTGGAAGCGGCCATCTCCTTATACCTCAAACCGGCAATTGTCTCCTATGAACCCAACAATAGCATAGTAAACACACATAACAACCTACCACTAGCATAGAAAATTAAAATAGAAAATTAAACACACATAAAATACTCACATAGTCACTCTCCACGGTTCCACTAGGCGGTGCATCCCTCACTTGGTCCATGGCCGCACTCCATCGAGCACATGCGGGCTTCATCAACTCCCACCGGCCTTGAAGCGACCGGTATGAGCGAGAGATGAGGCCACTATTCTTCGGCTTGATCTTGCAGTAGTTGTCCTCGATGCGCTGCCAATAGCGTTTACCGGTTTGATCGGTACCGGTGCCTGCATCCATCCCCACAGCTGCCCAAGCACGAACCAGAAGAATATCTTCCGCCTCGGTATAGTTGGTCGAGCGCACGCGGTCAGTGGCGGCGAACGCCTCCTCGCCTATCTCGGTCAACTCCTCCTCATCATCCCCTTCCACTTCCTCATCCTCCTCCAAGTCATCACCAACCCTAAAGGGTTCTAGAGGAGGAGCCCCGAGGTCCACCTCTGCGTCTTGGAGAAGGTCCATGAATTCTTCCTCGGCTTGGGAGCGGCCTTCCTCGCAGGCCCCTGCCTAGGCACCTTCCGCCGGCTCTTGGGCGCGCGAGGCCGGGGTGAGCGACGCGGCCGGGGCCGGGGCGACCTTGGAGGCGGCGGGGGCCGGGGCGGCGGCGGAGGAGGCGGGCGGGGCGAGGGCGGCCTGCGGCGGGACGACGTGCTGGCCAGCACACCGCCGCTTGGCGTCGACATGGGTCGCCATCACCACGGCCGCGGCGGAGGAGGCGGGCGGGGCGGCGAAGGGGGCGGCGGGGGAGGCGGCCGGGGCGGCGGAGGAGGCGGGCGGGGCGAGGGCGGCCGTGGGCGGGGGCGGGGCAGCGGCGGCCGGCGAGGAAGGAGGCGGCGGCGGCGGGCGGGTTGGGAAATTTCCCTCCCGCGCGTGGAGAGAGGAGGATAGGGGTTGGGCCTGTTGACCCTCTCCAACCCTCACTTTTAGAGGTTGGGAGGGCGACCCGAGGTCCAACCTCTAAATTTTTTTAGGGGTTTACGGGTTCTAGTCTACGCGTTTTTTTCGGTCGAACCCGTAAAAAAGCAGTTATTTTTAGAGGTTTGGGGATTTAGGGGTACTACTAGACATGATCAGCATCTCCAACAGGCGCCCAACGCGCCGGCGCGGTATAAAAAGTTTGCAGCGCCAAAAAGGCGTTTTGGCGCGCCGCGCGTCTGTTTCGCTTTAGCAGACGCGCCAAAACGTCGCGCCAAAACTTGCCGCTTTAGCAGGCGCGCTAAAATAGAGCGCCAGAAACCTTATCCACAACGAGAGCGCGCTGAAATTGGATCGAAAAAAGACATAGAAATAGAAATATATTAGGGTTCGACGAACACACCTACGCGCACAGGCGCTACAAACGCACACATATTAACACTACGCGCATATAGGCGCGCACGGACACACTACGCGTCGGCGGAACGCGCCGGCAATCTAGAAGTCGCCGTCGGAGGACTAGAAGTCGCTATCAGAGGAGTAGAAGTCGCTGTCGGAGTTCGTCGTGTCGGAGACGGAGTCCTGCAGCGCGTCCCACATCGGGTCGCCGGCGGGCCAGCAGGACGCGGGTGTCGCCGGAGCGGATCTCCGCGGTGTAGCGACCGTTGGGGCGGCGTCGGACGCCGCGGTAGCCGGACTGCGAGCGGCGGCACGGCGGCATCGTGGAAGGGGAAGTGGTGCGGCTGAAATCCTAGCGGTGGCGGGAGGGAGGGGAAGCCGTTGCGCTACGCGTGGTGGAGCGCGCGCTGGACACGGGGCGGTGTATATAGCGCCAGAACTACCGCTTTGGCCCGCGCGCGCTTCGCTTTTTCGCGCGCGCTTTTTTTCCCGCGCCTGCTGGAGCGGCCGATTTGGCCCCGCGCGCGGGAAAAAGCAGTTATTTGGCGCGCGCGGGCCAATTTGGGCGCCTGTTGGAGATGCTCTAAAAAAACTCTACTTCTATGGTGCGTGTGCTTTGCGCACGAAAAGAAATGGAGAGAAATTACATACAACTTACAAGACGTCATGATTGCACGCACCAAATCAAATGTGTTAATCATGATACCAAGAGGATCTCTCGATCCTCAGACACCGTCGTTTCTACTCTCCTGGTGACGCCCATACATGAGCTCCTCGCCGTCGACGGTGCCGAACTTGAGGAACCCCCTCGCCTTGCACAACTTCATGAGGTAGTACATCCCGACGCCTGCCGCAGTGAAGATGGCACTGATGGCGTACACCTTCCAGCCAGCGATGGCCATGACGAAGACGAGGAACCCGGAGGGTACGAGGCACATGACAATGTTGCCCGGGAACCCCAGCGGCACGCGGTAAGGCCGCGCCATGTCGGGCCGCTTGATTCGGAGCCAGATGAAGGTGGCGAACTCGAGGAGCATGCCGAGGCTGTAGAGGAAGTTGGCGGCGGCCACGATGTTGTTGAAGCTGAAAAAGGACATGCCCAGGGTGATGAGGCTAGTGACCACGATGCTGACCCATGGAGTGTTGAAGATCGGTGCGCGTAGCGCGAAGACGCGGGGGAGGAGGCCGAGGTCCGCCATGCCCAGCAGCTGGAACGCCGCGCTGCTCAGCGTCGCCGAGTAGAGGCCGATGGAGGAGAGCACCGCGCCCACCTCGATCCAGTACTTCAGCCAACTGCCGGCGATCATTCCTGCACGAAAAGAGTCATATCACCAATTGTTCTTGGCTCTCTCGAAAAATGAAATGATTGCAGCGTATACCGATTGCACGATTAAAAATGCAAATATATATATATATGTTGAACAACATATTTGAAGTATGGATGCAGCTGTTCAGACTTCAGACAGACGTGGTAAATCAATGCAGGCGTGTAATCATCTTTCTGCTATATCAGTTGCATATGTTGATGTTGAACAGATGTATAGTACTCCCTCCGTATATTAATGTAGGGATTTGCTAATTCTCAGGCGCCTGATTTTTTCTTATGTCTCAATCATCCACAAAAATATACATGAGTTGCAATTTTCTGTGAGAAATGTGCAATTGCACTTTTCTGACAGAAAAGTGCAACTCGTTGCACTTTCACTTTTTTTTAAATGTAGTTGCACTTTTTTGAGGTGATTGAGACTTAAGAAATTCTCATTTATGTCTCAGTCACCCACAAAATATGCATGAGTTGCACTTTTCTGCCAGAAAAGTGCAACTCATTCTAGTTGCACTTTTTTGAACTATAGTTGCACTTTTCTGAGGTGATTGAGACTTAAGAAATTCTCAGTCAACTAAGACATAGGCAAACCCATTAATGTAAGACGTTTTAGCTAACTAATTTAGTTCAATATACAACGTCTTATATTAGTAAAGAGAGGAAGTATAATACATTATAAACAGTCTACTGACTTTTCTCGGAAGTAAAAAAGGTCTAATTAGTTATTACGTGCAATTGCATCAAAGCAACAGAGGCCCAAAGTCAGTACAAGCACTATTGGCAAACAGAGTGCAGTGCAGTCCACCTCCAGATTCCGGGGCAAATAGTCATAAAGCAAAAGAACCGAGTGCGGCGATATGGAGGCCGAGTTACATGTAGCTCGGTTTTCAAAAAAAAATTGAATCCACAAATTTTGACTTCAAAAAATTCTAAAAAAAATCATGGTTGTAGATAATATTGTGATCCATCACTGTGAAAATTTTCATTCACAAACTTGTTGTATTCTGATCTGAGCAAAAAAGAGAAATATGCAGATCTGAATCGGTGAACAGTGCGCAATCTCAAAATTTTGAAATCTTGCCAGATTTTTCTTTTTGTCCAGATCAGAATACAACGAGTTTGTGAATGAAAATTTTCACAGTGCTGGATCACAATATTATCTACAACCATAATTTTTTTCAGATTTTTTTGAAGTCAAAATTTGCGGATCCAATTTTTTTTAGAAAACGAGCTACATGTAGCTCAGCCTCCGTTTTGACTTTCCGAGAAGAACCCCACTTTCCTTTCTTTTAGCGCCCAAAAAATCGGGTTTTTACAGATTATTAGACCTGAAGCAGTTCTGGATTTATCAATAAATCGAATTCAAAACACAAAGTGAGTTGCACATGGCTACAACCACGGAGAGTTATTCGTTATTATCCTTCTTTGGATAGTCAATAGGGGAAATTCACTTTGAAATATGGGAGTATATGCTCATATCACCGAAAAAAAATATTTTGATATGTCAAAAAAATTCAAACAAGCTCATCTCGGCGTTTTATATGGGCATGACAAGTTTCGCGAAAAAACTTCAATTTTTGTCTAGCCATCATTCATCACTCCAATGAGATCACCAGTTCTTGTGGTGGCGGCTTGCGCCTTGTGACCCTGAAAACTCATGTGAGATCTCGTCTGCCAATTTGCCTCCGTAGTCGAGGTTTCCATCATTGGTCAACGTTCTCGTCTTGCAGTTCATACGTGAGATTGTAGTTGGCCGTTAAACTTGAACATCGTGTAATACCAATTCCCCAGTTAACTTAATCTACTTGGAGCATCTCCAGCGGCCCCCAAACCCACACCCACACACTAAAAACTGCCAAAAATAAATAAATAGGAAATGCTCCAGTGGATCCCTGAAAAATAGGTCCCATAAATCAGGATTCGGAGGGTGTTTTGAAGGATATTTTTGAAGATGCTCTCGATTGTTTATGCTGAAAACGGGTAGTCCACACGTTATCCTGGGTCATTGGCTCATAGAAATCTCAACAAGACTAGAGAATCGTTACTAAATCCATCGATATGGTCCACTGTCCATGGAAGCACGCATGCCCAATTGTCTATAGAAAAAGATGATTACTACGACGAGCTGTATCGCAGCGCATCGACAGGAATCATGGTTGGCACTGGCAGTATAACGACTAACAAGGCGATTTGTTGTTTAAAGTAAAGCGTGTGCGTTGATTTAATCACTGTTAAGGAGTAATTACCTGCGGCGTCGGCGAAGAATCCGTTCCCCCAGTTCTCCGGCGGCGCGTCGATGGCGCCGGTGGCCGCCATGAGCGGCAGCAGGTACCCGAGGGAGGTCATGGCGACGGACGAGAGCAGCGCCGCCGGGAACGTCTTGCCGGGGTTCTCCACCTCCCCTGCCATGGTGCTCACGCTGTCCCAGTAGTTGAGGTTCCAGAACAGGGTGTTGAAGAAGAGCTTCCAGTCCTTATCGACGGCGGTGGCCCTCCATCTGTGCGGGCGGATCTTGGGCAGCGCGATGCCGGACATGAGCACGAAGGGCGAGAGCGAGGCGATCCCCAGCGCGACGGCGGACCAGCCCACGACGCTGAGGCCGGTGTAGTTGAGGAAGGAGAGGGCGACGTTGAAGGTGACGATGGTGGCGACCCGGGGCCCGCCGTCGGCCACGGCGGGGATGACGCGGGCGAGGTAGTCGGCGCAGAGCGCCGGGAAGGCGGCGCCGTTGATGGCCCCGGACACGTACTTCCAGGTGCCCATGAGGGAGCCCGAGAAGGGGCCGAAGGCGCGGTCGGCCCAGACGACGAAGCCGCCGTTGCCGGGCATGGCGGTGGAGAGCTCGGCGGTGACGAGGGACTCCGGGATGGCCCAGATGAATGGGAAGATGAGGAAGCCGAGCAGCGCGAAGAGGGGCCCCGCGGACTGGACCGCCGGCTCGGCACCGTAGGGCCCGCCGGCGACCTCGAAGAAGATGAGGAAGATGAGCGGGACCAGGGAGAGCTTGTTCCTCGAGGCGACCTTCCCATGGCCGGCGCCGCCGCCGTCATGGGCAGGCGCCGGGAGGACGTCGCCGTCGACGTTCTTGGGCTTTGGCGAGGCGTCCCCGAGATGGATTTCTCGAGTCATCCCCGGAGTGGGAATAGGATACTGCTGCAACTAACTAACCGTGGGTGGGTACGTGCTCCGTGGGATCCGAGGAGGTTGCTCACCCCTTCTTCTCTCCCCGATCGACCCCGCGCCCGCGGCAATTGTAGATCGAGTTTATATATACGGATTTACGTCTGATTTCCTTATGTCTCAAGTCATCCAAAAAATATGTATGAGTTGCATTTGATGATTTTCCGTGCTTTATTCAGTGTGCCGCATTGGAGTCGGACCTGCCTGGAGATCGTCTCGGTGTTGATGATGACAAACACATAGATAGTCGTAGGAGTTAAATACACTGGCGGTACCCGTACTTTAGGTCAAAGTACAATACGGTACTCGTATTCAACAATACGCTCAATACGGTCACTTAACTTGACTTGTGATGATTATACGGTCACTGGTTCATCGTATAGCTTCGTATTTTGTCAACGTGGCACTCTGTTGACTGGTCAATTAGTCAACATGATGTGGGTCCCACATGTCAGGTTAATAAAAAAATAAAAATCCAAAATTCCCCATCGATGCCGTCTCCTTCCTCCCGTCTCTGCCATCCTGCAGCGCGGCCTCCGCGGTGGTGTCTCAACGGAATGGACGTCAACGACACCAAGATCGCCGGGGAGACCCCGACCTGAACGGCCCCGCCTCCTCGCCGCCCGCCATGGGATCCGCTCCGTTGGGGTCATCGAACCGGAGGACGAAGACAACGACGACGTCCGGGGCGAAGAGCCAGCCGTGGAGGTCCAACCTGGCTCCGGCACAGGAGGTCCAGCCGTGGAGCAACGCCTGCAGCATCCGCATGAGGACGGCCTCCTCGGCAGAGGCCTCGGCCCCGGCCTCGAAGCGGTAGCTGGCGACGGCGTCGACGACCTCCCGCAGCGCGGAGCCTGGGAGGGAGTGGCGGAGGTGACGGAGGCGTTAGCGGCCGGGAGCGCGGGCGAGTCGGCGGCGGCGGAGGCGGAGGTGACGGCGGCGTTGGCGGTCGGGAGCAAGGGCGAGGCGGCAGCGGCGAGGCGGAGGAGAAGAGGAGGCTGCGCAGGGCCTTGAGGAAGGAGACGAGCGGGTGGTCGACGGCGGCATCGTTGTCGGCGGAGGAGCGCGGGTGGCGGAGGCTGCGGCGCATGACGGCGAGCACGGCGCTAGGCTCGGCGGAGATGGCCCGCGGCCAGAGCGACGGGAGGTAGGAGACGACCTGGGTGGGGAATTTTGGTTTTTTTTTGTTTTTTATTAAGCTGACGTGTGGGACCCACATCCTATTGATTAATTGACCAGTCAACAGAGTGCCACGTACGGAGCTATACGTTGAACCAGTGACCGTATGATCACCACTAGTCAAGTTGAGTGATCGTATTGAGCGTATTGTTGAGTACGGGTACCGTATTGTGCTTTGACCTAAAGTAGGGGTACCATTAGTGTATTTAATTCTAGTCGTAGTGGTTGGATCTCCGGAAGCTTTGCATATTTGTCCTCTCAAGACTATCGTCGAAAACGAAGTTGTCTGACAGGGACGTGCTCGAGCAGGCATGGCTTGGCGGCGTTGTTTATCCTTCTTTGTTTGGTGTGTCGTGTTTGTGCTGTCATGGTAGTGCCGGTCTGTGGTGCCTGGGTCTAGCTAGAACAGGTAAAAGTCCAATGTTGAATGAACTCTTAATTACAGTATCATCTTGAAACATTAGTGTTTTATCATTTTGAAGAATTAGCATAGTGCCTATTTCAAACAAAATTATATTTTCCTCTCTTGGTAGTGTACTATGGCATATATTGATCCCTGAGTGGTACGGTGTGCCCAGCTCTATAGAGGGTCTGACCCATGGGTACGTCCGCCCATGGGCACCCAACCCTAATGGGCAGGGTATGGGTCGCTGTTTTCACCCATGGGTCTCGCCCATGGGCGACCCGATTAATCGTGGGTAGGGTATGGGCACAAGTTCATACCCATGAGCCGATGGATCACCCGATTAATATTAATTGTTATATTTTTATTTTACGTGTTAATTTTTGTGTGGAAATGTTGATTATATACACATTCATAGAAGTAACAAATGAACACGTTGTATGCAGTTTGGACCTAGTCCCCCTTTAATTTACTAAACGTTGCATTCATTTTGCTTTTGCTGATCACGGTGGACAGGCTAAGCCTATAAATAAATGACCATTCAATTTAGCTAGCCTACTAACTAGACTTGGCAACGTGCATTATACTGTCTTATTGGGCCGCCGAATGCTTCAAGCCCATGTAGCACATCTTCTGCGTTACGTTCACGAGGGAAGAGTGCAGTCTGCTCGATTAGTACCACCTCGCCCAGTCGATCAGATGGGAGGGTCAGCTTTGCCTATAAATATGACCGAGGGAGGATCAACCGAGGTTCATCTTCACTCTGAGACACAGCAATCTGGGGCGGAAATACATTGCAAAGCATAAAATAAAATAATGAATTTTTAAAGTTATATGCTAGACCCGATGGGTGCACAAACGGGTCGGGCGACCCGGCGGGTTCGGGCATGGGTCTGTTCTTAGACCCATGGGTCGGGCTGTGGGTGAGAACCTTTGCCCATTTGATAATCGGGCATGGGTCTGCAATAGGTTGACCCGGCCAAACCCGACCCGATTACCAGGCTTACTTGGCGTTGTTTATCCTTCTTTGTTTGGTGTGTCGTGTTTGTGCTGTCATGGTAGTGCCTGTCTGTGGTGCCTGGGTCTAGCTAGAACAGGTAAAAGTCCAATGTTGAATGAACTCTTAATTACAGTATCATCTTGAAACATTAGTGTTTTATCATTTTGAAGAATTAGCATAGTGCCTATTTCAAACAAAATTATATTTTCCTCTCTTGGTAGTGTACTATGGCATATATTGATCCCTGAGTGGTACGGTGTGCCCAGCTCTATAGAGGGTCTGAACTGTTACGAATTTCCTGCTGAAAATATCGCTATCTGAATCCTACCGATCTTATTCAAGCAATAAATCCAAACATACCAGGAACCAAATTAATAAGGTGTACAAGCAATGTTTGGATTGAGGAGGAGCACTCACCTCGACCTGGCCCTTCTTGGCGACGGTGCTCCAGTCCTTGGCGGAAACACCGCTGCGCCAGTCGAATTCGAATGTTATCGTGGAAGGCGGGAGGTGGTCGAGCGCCCAGAAGCAGGCGAGGTAATCCCCGGCCTCGGACGACGTAAAGGCGAAGTTGCCCGACTGCACGTTCTCCGAGTAGTGCAGGCTGCTGTCGTAGGGTGACGTGACACGCAGCGAGATACGGTGGGAATCCCGGAGCTGAGAGTAGCCCTGGGGCTCCACGATGTGGTACTTGCCGACGCCCATGGCGCCGACCTTGATGTCGTCGGAGATGCACTTCGTGTGGCCCGACAACAGGTCGAACCGTAGGGCACCGGCGGATAGGGCGCCGGAGAGAAGGATAAGGAGGACGACGAGCGGGAGGAGGGATCTGGGGACGCGGAATTCCATGGAGGTGGTGGAAGGAGGAGGCTAGGAGATCGGAGAAGAGCCGCGGTGATCGGCGAGACGGGAGGCAACGCAGCACATCGTTCGTTCCAAAACAAGAACAGTGAACACTATGTAGCACATTTTCAGTAATCAGTATAGTCCCCCAACAGTTGCGATTTTATACAGAATCGAGGGCCAAAAAAATGCATAAAATACTCTGTTGGTGATCGGAAATGTTAGAAAAATGCATAAAAAAATTAACACTTTATTCTGCAAAATATGAGCGGCTTCATAAAGATAAAAGTACAATGACCTAAAGGGGTGTTTAGCAAAAATTCTGAGAGCTCGTTTAGAAGCCATCATTTCGTGCTAAAATTGTGAAATCCAATCAAGATTCTATACCCAACATGTTTGACTAACATGAAAATGGAACCGATTCTATAATCAACTGGAAATTCCAGGGAATGGGTACAATATGTTTAAGTCAATTCCTTTTCTAACCCATTCATTCATCTAGAAATCATTTAATTTCTTAAATTCTTCCGGCAGTCAAACATGATTTTTCAGCTTGGAGTTTTAAATTGGACAAATGAAATGATGGCTTTAGTGCCATTTCATTTCTGCCAAACGAGCTCTTAAGTAATCTGGATGAAATGAATGGTGGAGATAATATTTGGACTGAAAAGATGAGTATAATGATTTTTTTGGACAATGCAAGGGCTATTATTATTTGTGTTATTTTTATTGTCTTAGCGTCTCTTTGGTTCGCAGGATCTGAAAACATGTGAATATAAAAAATGCTGGTGTAGAATGTCATAGCATTTGGGATCCAAAATAAAATCGAAAACAAGAGATCAATAACATAGGTTTTTCGGTTACACCGAAGAAAACTTAGGAAATTTATTCAAGGACTGAGTACATGTAATAGTTCTCATAGGCAGGTAGGAATTTTTCCAAGAGACCTCACTTGTAGCTTGAATTCCTATAGGATTATAGTGTAGGAAAGTAATCCTTAGAAATTTTGGAGAAATCATTCCTCCGAACCAAATGAACTTTACAAGAAAAAAGTTACTATGGATTGAAATCCTATAGAGTTCCTTTGAAAGTCTTTTGAACCAAATAGAACCCTTAATTTTGGCTCACGATCTTCTATAGTCGTTTTTTTTTTTTTTTGGTTTCCTGATTTTATCAATGGCTGTGTGTTTTTTTTCTCTCGAGTTTGATGCAGAGCGGGACGTTCACGGTGAAATCGGCATACAAGCTGTTGCCTGAACTGGCTAACGAGTAACAAGGAGATGGCAGGAACTAATTCTGCTGGAAACGCACCGAATTTTGCTTGAACTGACATTTGGTCGACTCCATGCACAGCTAAGGTCCAGCAGCTCTGATGGTGTACAGAGCATAATAGCTTGCCGGTCCGATGAAACACCCACAGAGGCGTGGAGTTGAACTGCAGCCATTTAGCCTTGTGCGCTCCCGTCTGAACGAGGATGGAGGCCACTGCTTGTACGTAAACCAACTGGTTCTGAACTTGAAGGAGTTTCTGAACTTGATCCTGAAGCTAGGCCTGCCTGACAAGCTACAATGCATCGCCCTGCAATGGATATGGTGGCACGCGAGGAACAAAACAAATGCAGGGGGGCAGTGAATGATGCTTCAGCCGTATCAGAAGCCATGCTCTGAAGTTTTAGGAAGAAACTAACAGTCAGCCGTAGGTAAAGCTGTTGCGTGTCTACATATACGTGCACACACTCACCCCTATGAACGCACGCACGCACACCCTAGCTCTATGAGCACCTCCGAGAGACTGAGCTGGCGGGTCGAGTCTTGAGATTGACGAAGTCACCAAGACGCCTCGCTATCGACGGGAACTCCACTGAAGAATATTCCGTCTAAATGAGAAACATCAGTGTCAAACCTGGGGTTTGAACTCTGGTGGGCTGGGGGTACAACCACCCTCCTAACCATCCTACTACAGGTAGGTTCTCAAAAAACATCGAGTTCAGGTTGTAGCATAATGTGAGTTCCGGGGTGCCGGCGCGATAGGTGATCTCAGATTCGATCCCACCCTACCCTGCCTACCCACTCGGCCGTAGGCATATATCTCTTGGAACATCTAGAAATTCAGTTCAAACGACTCCTTGAGACGTTCCCAATTACATCTAGTGGGTCACTCATTAAGCATGACAAGAGTCTGATTGTCTTGGTAATTAGTAATACCATAAAGGCACAAACTAACAAAAAGTTGTTACAATTTCTATCATGGTGGGATTCTTTAGACTAGTTACGGTGGGAGTATCGCATGTGTGTTATCAAACATACAAACTACAGTGACATGTCACCATTTTGCCAACATGACATGCATAATGTTAACTATGATACCTCCACTGTGGCTAGTCTCAAGGTGCGAGATTACTCTCTCAGTTGGCTTTGACTGAAAAAACGCATTTAAGGCCATAGTAAATGTGACATACCTTCACTAATATAGAGAGAGGGTGGCTGATCCAAACGATCTGGGCTCTTCAATCACGATCCAACGATCCAGGACCACCCAATGATGAGCACCTCATCACGCCCACGTCCGGAAAAAAACGACCCGCTCCTCGCCCCCTACGCCCCTGATCCCCTCCCTACGCCCCCGTCGATCCCCTCCTCGCCCTGCTCCGCCGCTGCCAGCGCAGGTCACTCTCCTGCTGCTCCGCCGCCGCCTCCCCAATCCCCCGGCGCCGACTCCTTCAATGGCAACCGCCGGTCAGCCCGGAGCGGTCAAATCCGTGGCAACCGCCGAAGGCACCGTGCGCGACAACCTCATCATTGAAGGAGTCGACCACCGCCCATCGCCGTCGTTCCCTTGAACAGGCGGGGACGCGTTGCCACAGCCCATCGCAATGTTGCAGTTGTTGGGACGGCGCAGACGCTGCCTTCCTTCCTCCGCGCGGCCGGAGACTATGCAGACTGCAGCTTTTCCTCCGCGTCCCCAAGGATGCAAACGTCTCTCTGTGGTCGACGATCTGAACCATTGTCGTCCGGCAATGTCGCCTGCGATCTTATTCCCTATGCTACAGGTGAGGAACGTCAATTGTGTGTCTTTTTCAGATGTTTGAAACAGCAAGTCGGATGGTGATCTGACGGACCATGGTCCCTGGCGGTGTCCACGAAGCAGGATGGGTCGATCACGACGTGGTGGAGGGTGCACCGACAAGACGGCATGTCCATCGACGATCTGCAAGAAGAGAGCGTTGGTCTCAGGAAGCGGCCGGCAGGGTTGGACAGCAGCGGACCGGCCGGACGATGCTGATTGATCGAGTTCATCCACTCTACCAGTGCCTGAAGGTTTGCGATCTGATGTTTCATTTATTCATGAAGAACGTTCGTAATCCATCAACGTTCATTCTCCTAGACTCCTTGTGGATTGGGTTGGTGAAATTTATTTGTTTGTTTCAGTTAGATTTTGGTAAAGTTAGCTCCTATAAATATATTATTTCCATGGAGATCAATTGCATGGAGAAGGATTATATTAGTTTACCTCAAAAGAAAATAATGGTTGAATCCTTTCTATAATCTTGAAGCTTGAAGATATCCGTTTACTAATTATGTATTATGCGCTAATGGCAGCAATTTTTTATGGATTACAGGTCCAGCTCTATATGCAATTTTTATTCTTTGATGCAATCTGGTTATCCAAATTTAGGTATGGATTACTTTTCTTACTTTTTGAGCCGTGCTCTGCAGCAATACAAAGTTTGCTCTGAGTACAGTACCAGGAGAGGAGCTACATGAATCTGCGGTAGATACTGATGATGTGCAGACCGACAATACAATAATTGTATGAAATCTTAAATCCGTTGAACTTTTAATCATTTTCTCAATCCGCTGTGACGATGCACCGTCTCCAGTCCTGTTTCATCCTCTGTTCAGATATGTTCGTTGGTTCTTGTACCTCTGAACATAGTACAGCTATGTGAGAATTCGAAGAAGCTTATGAGCAATGTTCTTTTCAAGATTTTACATTGTTTATCCTTCAAAGTTGCCAGCATGAATATAGTGATCCCCCGTGGCCGGCAAGGTTATCCATTAACCTTTGTTCTGATGAATTTTGTACCTCTGAAATTTTGTGGAGCTATATGCTGTAGAGGAGAATTGGAGTAAGCTTTTGAAGCAATAAAGGTGTTTTCCAATTTTTTTCTATTTTTCTTGTCATGGATTGCTTTGTTTATCATGCAATTAGATGAAAGATGTTTAGTTAGCAAGCTATCCATCTTCTGGTTATCCTTGACAAGTTTGAAATTCTTCTTTCGATAGGATAATATGTCCCTGCTTTGTCTTCTAATTTAAAGTTTCCATAACAGATATAAAAAGGGAAATAAAGTTGGCTCTGAAGTACCACCAAGGGCTGTGGGTTTAGCATAACTGTTCATTTGTTCTATGTGTATCTTCTTTCCATCATATATCTTCTAATTTGACACTTTTTCATTTTATAAAGTGAGCTTGACAATTATCACTCACATATTTTATGGATTTGACCACTAGTAATTTTCATTTTTTTTTTGTAATTTGGTTGAGTGAGTTAAGCAACGGATAACGAACAGAAGAAGAGATGGAGTACAGGTAGTAGTGGACCAAGTTCCATAGTGCAGTTATGATGTTGATAGATATCGCTATATCTGCATATTATCTTGACAAAAAGCTGATCTGTTGGTTTAGTTTGGTCAATCCGAGTTCAAGTGACACTTGAGTATGATTTGGTTGATGCCCAATCATATTCTAAATAGATGTTAGTTCTGTTGTTCATGCGATTTTGTTCCTAAAAGTTAGCTTATGGGTTTTTCACTGCAACAAAAATTGAATATATTGGTGACATTGATTGAAAGGTCGGGAAAGATCCATTCATATCAGACGATGTTCTAGCTGCATGCTACTAAATACTACAATACGGTCATATTCTCCTTCTACTGCAGTGTGTACTGTGTGCTGCAGCGACTATGAGATTCTTCTGTAATTGTGGATCTGATGATAACCCACCATGGTCGTGCACCCCTCTATCTTGTCGACACTTCTTAATTTTGTCCTCTTCAGAAAATCAAATAATGTACTGCACTAGTAGTGGAACTTCATCAACCACTTCCATATGGTGAAGGATGTAATCTTCTTACCCCTGCCATTGCTGCGGTAGTGCGCGAAGATGTTATGCTATTAAGCTTAGCGGGAAGATTTTGAGTTTTTCCTATTTAGAGTATGAGAGTGTGGGCGGTGGAGCTTGTTGTGGCCTGCCCATTGTAATGGAACTACAAAGATGATGAACTCTTGCTTGAACAGAGTTCTTACAGTAATTATGTTCGATAAAATTAGTAAGAAGTAAGGATTGTACAAGATAGAGTGAGCAAGACAGAGGAGGTTCCACATTGCAAGAAGCTACTTTTTGGACTGTGGCGGAGCCATAAACAAAGCAAGTTAGTTGCTAACTTATGCATGCAAGAAGAATCACTTGATTGCGACTAAAATAAACAATAGTAAAAGTAGTTCATTTCTAGTACCAGGAACAACAACTATATCATCCCGAATAGTCCAATTCCCTAACTTTTTGTAAAGGCATCTCTTGAATATCTCTCAGTTCTATCAAAATATATAATCATGAAAACAATAAAAAAAAGTAAATTGATGCGAATTGAGGGTTACATGTTTGAGGTTCTTACCAGGTGTATCCTGAAAACATGATCTAACCGATTATTCAAGACGTTTTCTTGGTGCCTGAATTGCTACGTTGTGTTAGTTCATTGTTTGGGGTCTATGTTTGACTGTAGGTGATACAGTTTACTGCGCCACTAGTGTCGAGTTTAACCGATGTTAGCCATGTGTCGTCCCATTGAAAAGCGCTCCCGTGAAGGTTTGTTTTGCCGGTTTACCTTATAAACAACACCAACTCCATTACTCTTGTTTAATTGCAGGAACTCTTGGTCCATTTGATGAGATTCGTCAAAAAATTAGCTTGCACGCCGTGGAGCATCTTAATGGATATATAATATTGACGAGGGCAAGCCCTTGGCAGGTTTTGGCGAATAAACCCAAGAATGTGATCACAACACTACGGTTGCCCTGAATAGCATTTGATTTCAACACTATATATATTTCTTATCAGACATGAAAGTTGTAGAATTTGAATCTATGATATGAAGCACGTGTTCAAAGACGACTTGTTGCCACTTGACCTTGTACTCTAGCAATTATTCTGCCATGCTGTGAAGAAGTATCTTTTGGGCACTGATCATTCCATCAAGTTGCTATCAGTTTGGGAAAAAATAGACACTGTACACATTTGTTTTATCGCTAGCACGGTTTTATCTCTTTCTTAATAATGGACCTATGTGCATTCCGTTTGGTACACTGCATCGCATCACTAACACAGTTTTTTTATCGCTAGCACACTGAACGTCCCCCTTCATATATATGACTGCCTGATTTCCTTGACTTGTACTCCTACTTCCAAATGTGTCAGCAACAAGTTATCTCTTTCTTAAATTTTGAAATCTACTGCAGGTTGGACTCATTTGCAACTTAGTCAACATCAAGTTGCAACGTAGGGCAAAAGACAATTTTTTTGCTTGGTTGCTGCTCTCTGATAGGTTGAATACTAAGGATTTGCTTCAGAGAAGGCACTGGCAGGTTACTGATGATTTCTCATGTTCTTGGGGAGGCCGACCCCTGTTTTATATCTCTAGTTGAACCTTTGGCGAAACTGTATGCCGCAGCGCGCTTGTATCCCGTGACTTGCTACCTTGAACCTGTTTTGCTTTATTAATTTAAAGCAGGGCGTAAAGCCTGGTATCTAAAAAAATGATTTCTCAGGTGTGCTCTGTCCTGGGAGCCAGCATGAAGATAGGATGCATTTATTCTTCCAGTGTAATTTCAGTCACAGGGTTTGGAATTACTTGCAGATCGACTGGTCCTTGAGCAATGACCTACAAACCTCGATTTCTATGGCCAGGTCCAGTTTCAACCAACCCTGTTTTATTGAAGTTGTTGCGCTAGCTTGCTGGAATATTTGGAAGCAGAGAAATCGCAAGATTTTTGAAGCTAGAAGGCCCTCATTTGCTGCTTGGTTTGTTCGTGATGTATCCATGCTTGGGCATAGGATTAAAACTAAGTGCCATGCCTCCCTTATGGCCTGGATAGGCAGCCTCATGTAATCATCTTGCTTTCTGGTTTAGTCTTGTATATGGTAGGTCTTTATTTTCTCCTTTTGTACATGATGTAAATAATTTTTGAAAAGTTTTAATAAAATTTTGTTGTGGGGCTTTTGCCTCAGTCATTTGGTCAAAAAAAAAACACACGAAAAGTTCCCATTGTGATCATCCGGACTTTAATGCTGTGATCATTGCTGCTTGAATCAACTGAAAAGAACGGAAGGCGTATAAAAGAATTAAAATAAAATAAAATGGTACAAGCAAGTTTTTTATTTTCTTATAAGTTCATTAAGGAAGCCGGAAGAAAACCCCAAGCTGTATGAATTAAAGTGAAACTTGGCTCCTATCGAAAGTGGACGAAACCATGTCATGATCATGCCATCGTCGCACGCTCGCACGACAATAATCTGGACGATAACTTGGAAAATTACATAATACTCCCAAAAAGGTATCGTAACAATTGGTCAGCTTGGATCGACGTATGTGTGCCGATTAGTTAATCAACCGTCTTTCCAGTACTGCATGTGTCCCCACGTGGGGCAATACTTTTGTGTTAGCAGGGATTCTTTCTCAGCAATCTTCCTTTTATTACGCGTTAACTAGCTCCTTTAGGAAGCTAGGGAAGAGGGGCTTCAGCTTTCTCAATACATATATGATAAGAGCTTCATCAAGAATCAAGTGGTAGGCCACACCTGTCTGGATTGTTCAGGTGTTCCTCGTTGTTTATATTGGTGGAGGTAGTTGCGTCTTACCTCGCATGTTGTTCATACTAAAAACGGAGCTTCTACTTGTTTTCGTACTAAAATGGGAGCTTTTAGTTTTAGAATGGAAAAAGGAGTGAGAAATCAAGGCGTTTCCTGTTGTGCAAGTGTGTAACTGCAGCACCATAATAAGAAGTTCAGCGCATACCCTCTTATTCAGTCGCTGATGCTGACAAAGTAATCTGGTCCTCCGACGAGTCTATCCGGCATGATTATCTCGTGCTGCAATCCTGAATACGGCAATTACCAGTCTCCGATTTTTACATATCATAATTCGTGATTTCCGGTAATATAAATCAGGAGGAAACCCCTTATATCCGGGTATAGGAGCGCCAACCAGGCAACCAGTCCAGCAGCAAGCAATTGTAGACGAAATAGTGAGACACGACAATGAACTTCTTTAAACTGGAAAAGGGACTTTTTTATGAAGAATAACTCAAACGGATATAGGAGTAACAACATACAGTAGTTCCGAAGTTCGATCTTCACAAAAGAATGGGGAACACTTAGGGTGTGTTCAGTTTTCGGATGGGGTGGAACGGTATGGAACCGTTCCATTCCATCCCATCCCATCCCATCCCATTCCATTTTATCTGGGTGTTCGGTTGATTTCAGAAGCAGTGGAATGGAACGGAATCTAATTAGTCTAAACACCCAATTAATTAGACCCTAATTTAATCTAAATATTTAATTAACCTAATTATTCCTCAAACCACAGGAGAGGACGGAGGCCGCCTCGCATGGACGCCGTCCTGGCCGCGAGCACGGACGGCCGCGCCGTCGTGGCCGCCGTCGGGCCTGGATCCGCCCGCGCCGCCACGCGCCGGTGGGGAATCGCAGGCGCGCCGCCGCGCATGGAGGTGGCCCGTGCCCGGCGACCTCCAGCCTCCGCCCGCGTCCAGCGACCTCCGGGCCCCGCCAGCCCCTGCGCGCGTCCTGGCCGCGCCGTCCTGGCCTGGCTGACCGCCGGCCGCCGCCCCGCGAGCCGCTGCTCCACTCGGTTCCACAATGGAGAGAGATTAGGGAGAGGTGAGAGAGAGGGATTAGCGAGCGTTCCACTCGATTCCACTCGGTCCGGCCGATTCGGCCGGACGAGTGCGTTCCGGATATTAGGCGAATATTCCATTTCGAGGAACCAGCTCCTTCCATTCCTTCTCCCAACCGAACACATGAACGGGCTCCCGGAATGGAACGGTTCCATTCCGTTCCACCCAATCCGAAAACCGAACACACCCTTAGATTTCCTGCTCTGCATTCTACACATATTTAATCTTTGCTAGGAAACTGGGAAGACATATTGCTCAGTTGCGCTAAGACCTAAGGTATTTGTTACTCGCACGGAACTTTAGGCCTGGTATAGGTCACAGGCAAAAGAAAAAAATCTAAACGTGACAAATTCGCGTAATTATGCCTAAGATAATATTGTTCCTAAATGTTCATGTCATAGGAAAATCACAGCAGCTTCTTTCTCTCAAAGAAGTTTTTCAGATGCCACAACTGCAACCCTGCCACTGATAAGCAGATACCAAGTGAGAGGAAACTGAGCCAAGCCATCCTTGAGTTGGTTCTCCTGTTCAGTTCCTGCATCTCCTCCTCTCTGGAGGAATGACAGAACGACAATAGGATTTAAGAGCTTAGTTGAGTTATATAACAAAAGAAGTGTTTGTTATTCCAAGATAAACAAGAATACCTCTCACGAAGGAAGAACATTTCTTCATGGACAGATTTGATCGTATCCTCCAGTTTCTTGAGCACAAGTTCCATTATCTACAACAACAAAAGGGACATATTATGAATAAAATATGTGTCCGCATTCCCAAAGTTTAGTCCTGGAAATTGTACATAATTTGATGGATACTGCTGATGTGTACTCCACTTTTTAACATGAGTACTCAAGGTGCTGCTGTACATTTAAAGACCCCCGAACAAATTTTAAGTTATAATATATTATGATTAATATCAGCCGTGGAAGCTTATCTTGGAAGCACTGCGAGACAAGAAAGGCTTATATTTAGGGGTAAAAGGATTATTCTCTAATAGGAATAGTGTGAATTTGAAGTTATAATATAGTATCAGAAGTTAATTCTAATTTGGACCACCTATTATTAAGTCATGAGTTCAGTGGCGGAGCTACAAAGAAATAACGGGGCCAACAAGGATAAATGAGAGCAGATATTTTTCAATTTTTTTGATTTATGCTATTTCAATAGATATAAGTCGGGACTAAATGTCTATCATATGAATCAAACAGCTTATGAAAGAAAAATCTCATAAGATTACAATCCTACAAAAATCCTTTGAAATCGTATGAATCAATAGAGCCCAAAACCTAGAACTCTACGGCTGGTGAGAAGAAGGGAATGTGTGGTGGTACTTGTGGCTGCGGTGCTAGTCTTCAAGTGCTAGTGGATTGGGCTAACGATGCAAGTATAAATTTCTTTAGCAAAAATTCAGGGCCAAGTTCGGCCCCTATGCCCCTCCATTAATTGACAGTTTGCAAGACATTGAAATTTGAGCACTTTGCACCACATTTTAGGGTCCCTCTTGGTACCACTCGAGTGACCACCCACTCGGTTGGGCCGGAGCTATGAAGGTCCCTTTTTTAACTTTATATTCTTCATTATTTCGAGCGATGCCTCGTGCGAGTTCACTACGCTGACATTTCGTTGGTCGGGCTAGTGTCTGGCACTTAGATTGAGGGAGTCGACTATTTAAACAAATTCGGATGGTATACGCTCGGCTGTATGGACTATTGTTTCTACTATATACCATAGCAAAATTATTATGTTGTTTTATCTTGCATGTTAAGCACACAACTAGAACATCAGTTTATTTTATAAAGATAGTGTTTTCGTAACTGTCACAGTTAAATGAAAAAAAAATGGTGCATGTAGATCGAACGAAAAAATAGCACTCGTAGAACAAATCACAACAATGATGAACCAAAATTTATCGCACCCCGGAACAAAACATGACTATTGTCGGAATTAAAAAATCGACCAAGGGAAACAAACATTATTTGCGAGTAGGATCATGACTAGTAGTGGAACAAATGACTAGAATGAGGAGAATGGAGAGGAACCTATTTCTTCGCTTTTTTGCCAACAAATCTGAATTCTCTTTAAAAATAGAAGGATAGATAAGTTTTCTGCATGTGGAACAAATAATGGCTTTTGGCGGAACATGTGACTAGATTGAGTGAAACAAATCATGACTAATAGTGGAATAAATGTTTAGCCGGGCGAAAAAAATTGAAGTGCTCTTGGAACAAAATCATGATTACTAGTAAAACGAATAATATTAGAGTGAACTGAAAAGGTTTAGTGCCCGTGGAACAGATCACAAAATTGATGGAACGAAAATACTTGTACCCAAAACAAACATGATTATTCGAGGAATAGAAAATTAGGCCAAAGGGGAACAAAACATTTAGTGCGAGTGCCACCAATCATGACTACTGGTGGAGTGGTGGGACAAGTTACTAGACTGGGGAGATCGGAGGTTTAGTGGACATAGAAAAAAAAACATGATTTTGGGTGGAACAAATGATTCATTTGAGTTAAACACGACTACTGGTGGTTTAATATTCCTAGTAAAAAAAAATAAAACCGTCCTTGGAAAAGAATCATGACTACGGGTGAAAAAGTGAACAGAGAAACGAAATAGAATTGGATACTCACAAATAATATAAAAATAGACCAAATGGAACAAAATTATGTAATTATGGAACAAAACATATACTAATAGAACAAAAAAAAATGATCTAAGTGGAACCCAGATTTACGTGCTCGTAGAACAAAAATACTACTCCCTCCGATCCATATTAATTGTTTTGCGACAATTAACATGGATTAGAGGGAGTGGTATCCAGAACACAAATACTACTCCGTAGTATCTAAGCCAGCGAGCGATACAGCCATATGGGTTGGTGGCATGGTGATGGGTGTTATGTGATGTTCAGGTCGCAACAAGGGCTTGGTAGTAGACTCTCCGGCGTGTTTGATGATTTTCCGTGCTTTATTCAGTGTGCCGCAGTGGAGTCGGACCTGCCTGGAGATCGTCTGGGTGTTGACGATGACAAACACATAGATAGTCGTAGGAGTTAAATACACTGGCGGTACCCGTACTTTAGGTCAAAGCACAATACGGTACCCGTACTCAACAATATGCTCAATACGGTCACTCAACTTGACTTGTGATGATTATACGGTCACTGGTTCATCGTATAGCTTCGTATTTTGTCAACGTGGCACTCTGTTGACTGGTCAATTAGTCAACATGATGTGGGTCCCACATGTCAGGTTAATAAAAAAATAAAAAAATCCAAAATTCCCCATCGATGCCGTCTCCTTCCTCCCGTCTCTGCCATCCTGCAGCGGCCTCCGCGGTGATGTCTCAACGGAGTGGACGTCAACGACACCAAGATCGCCGGGGAGACCCCGACCTGAACGGCCCCGCCTCCTCGCTGCCCGCCACGGGATCCGCTCCGTTGGGGTCATCGAACCGGAGGACGAAGAGCCAGCCGTGGAGGTCCAACCTGGCTCCGGCACAGGAGGTCCAGCCGCTCGCTGGCGTGGAGGTCCAGCCGTGGAGCAGCGCCTGCAGCATCCGCATGAGGACGGCCTCCTCGGCAGAGGCCTCAGCCCCGGCCTCGAAGCGGTAGCTGGCGACGGCGTCGACGACCTCCCGCAGCGCGGAGGCTGGGAGGGAGTGGCGGAGGTGACGGCGGCGTTAGTGGCCGGGAGCGCGGGCGAGTCGGCGGCAACGGAGGCGGAGGTGACGGCGGCGTTGGCGGCCGGGAGCAAGGGCGAGGCGGCAGCGGCGAGGCGGAGGAGAAGAGGAGGTTTCGCAGGGCCTTGAGGAAGGAGACGAGCGGGTGGTCGACGGTGGCGGAGGCGGCGGCGCATGACGGCGAGCACGGCGCTAGGCTCGGCGGAGATGGCCCGCGGCTAGAGCGACGGGAGGTAGGAGACGACCTGGGTGGGGAATTTTGGTTTTTTTAGTTTTTTATTGAGCTGACGTGTGGGACCCACATCCTATTGATTAATTGACCAGTCAACAGAGTGCCACGTACGGAGCTATACGTTGAACCAGTGACCGTATAATCACCACAAGTCAAGTTGAGTGATTGTATTGAGCGTATTGTTGAGTACGGGTACCGTATTGTGCTTTGACCTAAAGTACGGGTACCGTTAGTGTATTTAACTCTTGTCGTAGTGGTTGGATCTCCGGAAGCTTTGCATATTTGTCCTCTCAAGATTATCGTCGAAAACGAAGTTGTCTGACACAGGGACGTGCTCGAGCAGGCATGGCTTGGCGGCGTTGTTTATCCTTCTTTGTTTGGTGTGTCGTGTTTGTGCTGTCATGGTAGTGCCGGTCTGTGGTGCCTGGGTCTAGCTAGAACAGGTAAAAGTCCAATGTTGAATGAACTCTTAATTACAGTATCATCTTGAAACATTAGTGTTTTATTATTTTGAAGAATTAGCATAGTGCCTATTTCAAACAAAAATTATATTTTCCTCTCTTGGTAGTGTACTATGGCATATATTGATCCCTGAGTGGTACGGTGTGCCCAGCTCTATAGAGGGTCTGAACTGTTACGAATTTCCTGCTGAAATATCGCTATCTGAATCCTACCGATCTTATTCAAGCAATAAATCCAAACATACCAGGAACCAAATTAATAAGGTGTACAAGTAATGTTTGGATCGAGGAGGAGCACTCACCTCGACCTGGCCCTTCTTGGCGACGGTGCTCCAGTCCTTGGCGGAAACGCCGCTGCGCCAGTCGAATTCGAATGTTATCGTGGAAGGCGGGAGGTGGTCGAGCGCCCAGAAGCAGGCGAGGTAATCCCCGGCCTCGGACGACGTGAAGGCGAAGTTGCCCGACTGCACGTTCTCCGAGTAGTGCAGGCTGCTGCCGTAGGGTGACGTGACACGCAGCGAGATACGGTGGGAATCCCGGAGCTGAGAGTAGCCCTGGGGCTCCACGATGTGGTACTTGCCGACGCCCATGGCGCCGACCTTGATGTCGTCGGAGATGCACTTCGTGTGGCCCGACAACAGGTCGAACCGTAGGGCACCGGCGGATAGGGCGCCGGAGAGAAGGATAAGGAGGACGACGAGCGGGAGGAGGGATCTGGGGATGCGGAATTCCATGGAGGTGGTGGAAGGAGGAGGCTAGGAGATCGGAGAAGAGCCGCGGTGATCGGCGAGACGGGAGGCAACGCAGCACACCGTTGGTTCCAAAACAAGAACAGTGAACACTATGTAGCACATTTTCAGTAATCAGTATAGTCCCCAACAGTTGCGATTTTATACAGAATCGAGGGCCCATAAAAAATGCATAAAATACTCTGTGGTGATCAGAAATGTTAGAAAAATGCATTAAAAAAATTACACTTTATTCTGCAAAATATGAGCGGCTTCATAAAGATAAAAGTACAATGGCCTAAAGGGGTTTTTAGCAAAAATTCTGAGAGCTCGTTTAGAAGCCATCATTTCGTGCTAAAATTGTGAAATCCAATTAAGATTCTATACCCAACATGTTGACTAACATGAAAATGGAACCGATTCTATAATCAACTGGAAATTCCAGGGAATGGTACAATATGTTTAAGTCAATTCCTTTTCTAACCCATTCATTCATCTAGAAATCATTTAATTTCTTAAATTCTTCCGGCAGTCAAACATGATTTTTCAGCTTGGAGTTTTAAATTGGACAAATGAAATGATGGCTTTAGTGCCATTTCATTTCTGCCAAACGAGCTCTTAAGTAATCTGGATGAAATGAATGGTGGAGATAATATTTGGACTGAAAAGATGAGTGTAATGATCTTTTTGGACAATGCAAGGGCTATTATTATTTGTGTTATTTCTATTGTCTTAGCGTCTCTTTGGTTCGCAGGATCTGAAAACATGTGAATATAAAAAATGCTGGTGTAGAATGTCATAGCATTTGGGATCCAAATAAAATCGAAAACAAGAGACAATAACATAGGTTTTTTCGGTTACACCGAAGAAAACTTAGGAAATTTATTCAAGGACTGAGTACATGTAATAGTTCTCATAGGCAGGTCGGAATTTTTCCAAGAGACCTCACTTGTAGCTTGAATTCCTATAGGATTATAGTGTAGGAAAGTAATCCTTAGAAATTTTGGAGAAATCATTCCTCCGAACCAAATGAACTTTACAAGAAAAAGTTACTATGGATTGAAATCCTATAGAGTTCCTTTGAAAGTCTTTTGAACCAAATAGAACCCTTAATTTTGGCTCACGATCTTCTATAGTCGTTTTTTTTTTTTTTGGTTTCCTGATTTTATCAATGGCTGTGTGTTTTTTTTCTCTCGAGTTGATGCAGAGCGGGACGTTCACGGTGAAATCGGCATACAAGCTGTTGCCTGAACTGGCTAACGAGTAACAAGGAGATGGCAGGAACTAATTCTGCTGGAAACGCACCGAATTTTGCTGACTGACATTTGGTCGACTCCATGCACAGCTAAGGTCCAGCAGCTCTGATGGTGTACAGAGCATAATAGCTTGCCGGTCCGATGAAACACCCACAGAGGCGTGGAGTTGAACTGCAGCCATTTAGCCTTGTGCGCTCCCGTCTGAACGAGGATGGAGGCCACTGCTTGTACGTAAACCAACTGGTTCTGAACTTGAAGGAGTTTCTGAACTTGATCCTGAAGCTAGGCCTGCCTGACAAGCTACAATGCATCGCCCTGCAATGGATATGGTGGCACGCGAGGAACAAAACAAATGCAGGGGGGCAGTGAATGATGCTTCAGCCGTATCAGAAGCCATGCTCTGAAGTTTTAGGAAGAAACTAACAGTCAGCCGTAGGTAAAGCTGTTGCGTAGGTAAAGCTGTTGCGTGTCTACATATACGTGCACACACTCACCCCTATGAACTCACGCACGCACACCCTAGCTCTATGAGCACCTCCGAGAGACTGAGCTGGCGGGTCGAGTCTTGAGATTGACGAAGTCACCAAGACGCCTCGCTATCGACGGGAACTCCACTGAAGAATATTCCGTCTAAATGAGAAACATCAGTGTCAAACCTGGGGTTTGAACTCTGGTGGGCTGGGGGTACAACCACCCTCCTAACCATCCTACTACAGGTAGGTTCTCAAAAAACATCGAGTTCAGGTTGTAGCATAATGTGAGTTCCGGGGTGCCGGCGCGATAGGTGATCTCAGATTCGATCCCACCCTACCCTGCCTACCCACTCGGCCGTAGGCATATATCTCTTGGAACATCTAGAAATTCAGTTCAAACGACTCCTTGAGACGTTCCCAATTACATCTAGTGGGTCACTCATTAAGCATGACAAGAGTCTGATTGTCTTGGTAATTAGTAATACCATAAAGGCACAAACTAACAAAAAGTTGTTACAATTTCTATCATGGTGGGATTCTTTAGACTAGTTACGGTGGGAGTATCGCATGTGTGTTATCAAACATACAAACTACAGTGACATGTCACCATTTTGACAACATGACATGCATAATGTTAATTATGATACCTCCACTGTGGCTAGTCTCAAGGTGCGAGATTACTCTCTCAGTTGGCTTTGACTGAAAAACGCATTTAAGGCCATAGTAAATGTGACATACCTTCACTAATATAGAGAGAGGGTGGCTGATCCAAACGATCTGGGCTCTTCAATCACGATCCAACGATCCAGGACCACCCAATGATGAGCACCTCATCACGCCCACGTCCGGAAAAAAAACAACCCGCTCCTCGCCCCCTACGCCCCTGATCCCCTCCCTACGCCCCCGTCGATCCCCTCCTCGCCCTGCTCCGCCGCTGCCAGCGCAGGTCACTCTCCTGCTGCTCCGCCGCCGCCTCCCCAATCCCCCGGCGCCGACTCCTTCAATGGCAACCGCCGGTCAGCCCGGAGCGGTCAAATCCGTGGCAACCGCCGAAGGCACCGTGCGCGACAACCTCATCATTGAAGGAGTCGACCACCGCCCATCGCCGTCGTTCCCTTGAACAGGCGGGGACGCGTTGCCACAGCCCATCGCAATGTTGCAGTTGTTGGGACGGCGCAGACGCTGCCTTCCTTCCTCCGCGCGGCCGGAGACTATGCAGACTGCAGCTTTTCCTCCGCGTCCCCAAGGATGCAAACGTCTCTCTGTGGTCGACGATCTGAACCATTGTCGTCCGGCAATGTCGCCTGCGATCTTATTCCCTATGCTACAGGTGAGGAACGCCAATTGTGTGTCTTTTTCAGATGTTTGAAATAGCAAGTCGGATGGTGATCTGACGGACCATGGTCCCTGGCGGTGTCCACGAAGCAGGATGGGTCGATCACGACGTGGTGGAGGGTGCACCGACAAGACGGCATGTCCATCGACGATCTGCAAGAAGAGAGCGTTGGTCTCAGGAAGCGGCCGGCAGGGTTGGACAGCAGCGGACCGGCCGGACGATGCTGATTGATCGAGTTCATCCACTCTACCAGTGCCTGAAGGTTTGCGATCTGATGTTTCATTTATTCATGAAGAACGTTCGTAATCCATCAACGTTCATTCTCCTAGACTCCTTGTGGATTGGGTTGGTGAAATTTATTTTTTTGTTTCAGTTAGATTTTGGTAAAGTTAGCTCCTATAAATATATTATTTCCATGGAGATCAATTGCATGGAGAAGGATTATATAGTTTACCTCAAAAGAAAATAATGGTTGAATCCTTTCTATAATCTTGAAGCTTGAAGATATCCGTTTACTAATTATGTATTATGCGCTAATGGCAGCAATTTTTTATGGATTACAGGTCCAGCTCTATATGCAATTTTTATTCTTTGATGCAATCTGGTATCCAAATTTAGGTATGGATTACTTTTCTTACTTTTGAGCCGTGCTCTGCAGCAATACAAAGTTTGCTCTGAGTACGGTACCAGGAGAGGAGCTAACATGAATCTGCGGTAGATACTGATGATGTGCAGACCGACAATACAATAATTGTATGAAATCTTAAATCCGTTGAACTTTTAATCATTTTCTCAATCCGCTGTGACGATGCAACCGTCTCCAGTCCTGTTTCATCCTCTGTTCAGATATGTTCATTGGTTCTTGTACCTCTGAACATAGTACAGCTATGTGAGAATTCGAAGAAGCTTATGAGCAATGTTCTTTTCAAGATTTTACATTGTTTATCCTTCAAAGTTGCCAGCATGAATATAGTGATCCCCCGTGGCCGGCAAGGTTATCCTTAACCTTTGTTCTGATGAATTTTGTACCTCTGAAATTTTGTGGAGCTATATGCTGTAGAGGAGAATTGGAGTAAGCTTTTGAAGCAATAAAGGTGTTTTTCCAATTTTTTTTCTATTTTTCTTGTCATGGATTGCTTTGTTATCATGCAATTAGATGAAAGATGTTTAGTTAGCAAGCTATCCATCTTCTGGTTATCCTTGACAAGTTTGAAATTCTTCTTTCGATAGGATAATATGTCCCTGCTTTGTCTTCTAATTTAAAGTTTCCATAACAGATATAAAAAGGGAAATAAAGTTGGCTCTGAAGTACCACCAAGGGCTGTGGGTTTAGCATAACTGTTCATTTGTTCTATGTGTATCTTCTTCCATCATATATCTTCTAATTTGACACTTTTTCATTTTATAAAGTGAGCTTGACAATTATCACTCACATATTTTATGGATTTGACCACTAGTAATTTTCATTTTATTTTTTTGTAATTTGGTTGAGTGAGTTAAGCAACGGATAACGAACAGAAGAAGAGATGGAGTACAGGTAGTAGTGGACCAAGTTCCATAGTGCAGTTATGATGTTGATAGATATCGCTATATCTGCATATTATCTTGACAAAAAGCTGATCTGTTGGTTTAGTTGGTCAATCCGAGTTCAAGTGACACTTGAGTATGATTTGGTTGATGCCCAATCATATTCTAAATAGATGTTAGTTCTGTTGTTCATGCGATTTTGTTCCTAAAAGTTAGCTTATGGGTTTTTCACTGCAACAAAAATTGAATATATTGGTGACATTGATTGAAAGGTCGGGAAAGATCCATTCATATCAGACGATGTTCTAGCTGCATGCTACTAAATACTACAATACGGTCATATTCTCCTTCTACTGCAGTGTGTACTGTGTGCTGCAGCGACTATGAGATTCTTCTGTAATTGTGGATCTGATGATAACCCACCATGGTCGTGCACCCCTCTATCTGTCGACACTTCTTAATTTTGTCCTCTTCAGAAAATCAAATAATGTACTGCACTAGTAGTGGAACTTCATCAACCACTTCCATATGGTGAAGGATGTAATCTTCTTACCCTGCCATTGCTGCGGTAGTGCGCGAAGATGTTATGCTATTAAGCTTAGCGGGAAGATTTTGAGTTTTTCCTATTTAGAGTATGAGAGTGTGGCGGTGGAGCTTGTTGTGGCCTGCCCATTGTAATGGAACTACAAAGATGATGAACTCTTGCTTGAACAGAGTTCTTACAGTAATTATGTTCGATAAAATTAGTAAGAAGTAAGGATTGTACAAGATAGAGTGAGCAAGACAGAGGAGGTTCCACATTGCAAGAAGCTACTTTTGGACTGTGGCGGAGCCATAAACAAAGCAAGTTAGTTGCTAACTTATGCATGCAAGAAGAATCACTTGATTGCGACTAAAATAAACAATAGTAAAAGTAGTTCATTTCTAGTACCAGGAACAACAACTATATCATCCCGAATAGTCCAATTCCCTAACTTTTTGTAAAGGCATCTCTTGAATATCTCTCAGTTCTATCAAAATATATAATCATGAAAACAATAAAAAAAAAGTAAATTGATGCGAATTGAGGGTTACATGTTTGAGGTTCTTACCAGGTGTATCCTGAAAACATGATCTAACCGATTATTCAAGACGTTTTCTTGGTGCCTGAATTGCTACGTTGTGTTAGTTCATTGTTTGGGGTCTATGTTTGACTGTAGGTGATACAGTTTACTGCGCCACTAGTGTCGAGTTTAACCGATGTTAGCCATGTGTCGTCCCATTGAAAAGCGCTCCCGTGAAGGTTTGTTTTGCCGGTTTACCTTATAAACAACACCAACTCCATTACTCTTGTTTAATTGCAGGAACTCTTGGTCCATTTGATGAGATTCGTCAAAAAATTAGCTTGCACGCCGTGGAGCATCTTAATGGATATATAATATTGACGAGGGCAAGCCCTTGGCAGGTTTTGGGCGTCCCATTGAAAAGCGCTCCCGTGAAGGTTTGTTTTGCCGGTTTACCTTATAAACAACACCAACTCCATTACTCTTGTTTAATTGCAGGAACTCTTGGTCCATTTGATGAGATTCGTCAAAAAATTAGCTTGCACGCCGTGGAGCATCTTAATGGATATATAATATTGACGAGGGCAAGCCTTGGCAGGTTTTGGCGATAAACCCAAGAATGTGATCACAACACTACGGTTGCCCTGAATAGCATTTGATTTCAACACTATATATATTTCTTATCAGACATGAAAGTTGTAGAATTTGAATCTATGATATGAAGCACGTGTTCAAGACGACTTGTTGCCACTTGACCTTGTACTCTAGCAATTATTCTGCCATGCTGTGAAGAAGTATCTTTTGGGCACTGATCATTCATCAAGTTGCTATCAGTTTGGGAAAAAATAGACACTGTACACATTTGTTTTATCGCTAGTACGGTTTTATCTCTTTCTTAATAATGGACCTATGTGCATTCCGTTTGGTACACTGCATCGCATCACTAACACAGTTTTTTTATCGCTAGCACACTGAACGTCCCCCTTCATATGTATGTCTGCCTGATTTCCTTGACTTGTACTCCTACTTCCAAATGTGTCAGCAACAAGTTATCTCTTTCTTAAATTTTGAAATCTACTGCAGGTTGGACTCATTTGCAACTTAGTCAACATCAAGTTGCAACGTAGGGCAAAAGACAATTTTTTTGCTTGGTTGCTGCTCTCTGATAGGTTGAATACTAAGGATTTGCTTCAGAGAAGGCACTGCAGGTTACTGATGATTTCTCATGTTCTTGGGGAGGCCGACCCCTGTTTTATATCTCTAGTTGAACCTTTGGCGAAACTGTATGCCGCAGCGCGCTTGTATCGCGTGACTTGCTACCTTGAACCTGTTTTGCTTTATTAATTTAAAGCAGGGCGTAAAGCCTGGTATCTAAAAAAATGATTTCTCAGGTGTGCTCTGTCCTGGGAGCCAGCATGAAGATAGGATGCATTTATTCTTCCAGTGTAATTTCAGTCACAGGGTTTGGAATTACTTGCAGATCGACTGGTCCTTGAGCAATGACCTACAAACCTCGATTTCTATGGCCAGGTCCAGTTTCAACCAACCCTGTTTTATTGAAGTTGTTGCGCTAGCTTGCTGGAATATTTGGAAGCAGAGAAATCGCAAGATTTTTGAAGCTAGAAGGCCCTCATTTGCTGCTTGGTTTGTTCGTGATGTATCCATGCTTGGGCATAGGATTAAAACTAAGTGCCATGCCTCCCTTATGGCTTGGATAGGCAGCCTCATGTAATCATCTTGCTTTCTGGTTTAGTCTTGTATATGGTAGGTCTTTATTTTCTCCTTTTGTACATGATGTAAATAATTTTTGAAAAGTTTTAATAAAATTTTGTTGTGGGGCTTTTGCCTCAGTCATTTGGTCAAAAAAAAAAACACACGAAAAGTTCCCATTGTGATCATCCGGACTTTAATGCTGTGATCATTGCTGCTTGAATCAACTGAAAAGAACGGAAGGCGTATAAAAGAATTAAAATAAAATAAAATGGTACAAGCAAGTTTTTTTATTTTCTTATAAGTTCATTAAGGAAGCCGGAAGAAAACCCCAAGCTGTATGAATTAAAGTGAAACTTGGCTCCTATCGAAAGTGGACGAAACCATGTCATGATCATGCCATCGTCGCACGCTCGCACGACAATAATCTGGACGATAACTTGGAAAATTACATAATACTCCCAAAAAGGTATCGTAACAATTGGTCAGCTTGGATCGACGTATGTGTGCCGATTAGTTAATCAACCGTCTTTCCAGTACTGCATGTGTCCCCACGTGGGGCAATACTTTTGTGTTAGCAGGGATTCTTTCTCAGCAATCTTCCTTTTATTACGCGTTAACTAGCTCCTTTAGGAAGCTAGGGAAGAGGGGCTTCAGCTTTCTCAATACATATATGATAAGAGCTTCATCAAGAATCAAGTGGTAGGCCACACCCTGTCTGGATTGTTCAGGTGTTCCTCGTTGTTTATATTGGTGGAGGTAGTTGCGTCTTACCTCGCATGTTGTTCATACTAAAAACGGAGCTTCTACTTGTTTTCGTACTAAAATGGGAGCTTTTAGTTTTAGAATGGAAAAAGGAGTGAGAAATCAAGGCGTTTCCTGTTGTGCAAGTGTGTAACTGCAGCACCATAATAAGAAGTTCAGCGCATACCCTCTTATTCAGTCGCTGATGCTGACAAAGTAATCTGGTCCTCCGACGAGTCTATCCGGCATGATTATCTCGTGCTGCAATCCTGAATACGGCAATTACCAGTCTCCGATTTTTACATATCATAATTCGTGATTTCCGGTAATATAAATCAGGAGGAAACCCCTTATATCCGGGTATAGGAGCGCCAACCAGGCAACCAGTCCAGCAGCAAGCAATTGTAGACGAAATAGTGAGACACGACAATGAACTTCTTTAAACTGGAAAAGGGACTTTTTTATGAAGAATAACTCAAACGGATATAGGAGTAACAACATACAGTAGTTCCGAAGTTCGATCTTCACAAAAGAATGGGGAACACTTAGGGTGTGTTCAGTTTTCGGATGGGGTGGAACGGTATGGAACCGTTCCATTCCATCCCATCCCATCCCATCCCATTCCATTTTATCTGGGTGTTCGGTTGATTTCAGAAGCAGTGGAATGGAACGGAATCTAATTAGTCTAAACACCCAATTAATTAGACCCTAATTTAATCTAAATATTTAATTAACCTAATTATTCCTCAAACCACGGGAGAGGACGGAGGCCGCCTCGCATGGCCGCCCTGGCCGCCTCGCATGGACGCCGTCCTGGCCGCGAGCACGGAGGGCCGCGCCGTCGTGGCCGCCGTCGGGCCTGGATCCGCCCCGCGCCGCCACGCGCCGGTGGGGAATCGCAGGCGCGCCGCCGCGCATGGAGGTGGCCCGTGCCCGGCGACCTCCAGCCTCCGCCCGCGTCCAGCGACCTCCGGGCCCCGCCAGCCCCTGCGCGCGTCCTGGCCGCGCCGTCCTGGCCTGGCTGACCGCCGGCCGCCGCCCCGCGAGCCGCTGCTCCACTCGGTTCCACGATGGAGAGAGATTAGGGAGAGGTGAGAGAGAGGGATTAGCGAGCGTTCCACTCGATTCCACTCGGTCCGGCCGATTCGGCCGGACGAGTGCGTTCCGGATATTAGGCGAATATTCCATTTCGAGGAACCAGCTCCTTCCATTCCTTCTCCCAACCGAACACATGAACGGGCTCCCGGAATGGAACGGTTCCATTCCGTTCCACCCAATCCGAAAACCGAACACACCCTTAGATTTCCTGCTCTGCATTCTACACATATTTAATCTTTGCTAGGAAACTGGGAAGACATATTGCTCAGTTGCGCTAAGACCTAAGGTATTTGTTACTCGCACGGAACTTTAGGCCTGGTATAGGTCACAGGCAAAAAGAAAAAAAAATCTAAACGTGACAAATTCGCGTAATTATGCCTAAGATAATATTGTTCCTAAATGTTCATGTCATAGGAAAATCACAGCAGCTTCTTTCTCTCAAAGAAGTTTTTCAGATGCCACAACTGCAACCCTGCCACTGATAAGCAGATACCAAGTGAGAGGAAACTGAGCCAAGCCATCCTTGAGTTGGTTCTCCTGTTCAGTTCCTGCATCTCCTCCTCTCTGGAGGAATGACAGAACGACAATAGGATTTAAGAGCTTAGTTGAGTTATATAACAAAAGAAGTGTTTGTTATTCCAAGATAAACAAGAATACCTCTCACGAAGGAAGAACATTTCTTCATGGACAGATTTGATCGTATCCTCCAGTTTCTTGAGCACAAGTTCCATTATCTACAACAACAAAAGGGACATATTATGAATAAAATATGTGTCCGCATTCCCAAAGTTTAGTCCTGGAAATTGTACATAATTTGATGGATACTGCTGATGTGTACTCCACTTTTTAACATGAGTACTTAAGTATATCAGCCGATGGAAGCTTATGATTAATATCAGCCGTGGAAGCTTATCTTGGAAGCACTGCGAGACAAGAAAGGCTTATATTTAGGGGTAAAAGGATTATTCTCTAATAGGAATAGTGTGAATTTGAAGTTATAATATAGTATCAGAAGTTAATTCTAATTTGGACCACCTATTATTAAGTCATGAGTTCAGTGGCGGAGCTACAAAGAAATAACGGGGCCAACAAGGATAAATGAGAGCAGATATTTTTCAATTTTTTTGATTTATGCTATTTCAATAGATATAAGTCGGGACTAAATGTCTATCATATGAATCAAACAGCTTATGAAAGAAAAATCTCATAAGATTACAATCCTACAAAAATCCTTTGAAATCGTATGAATCAATAGAGCCCAAAACCTAGAACTCTACGGCTGGTGAGAAGAAGGGAATGTGTGGTGGTACTTGTGGCTGCGGTGCTAGTCTTCAAGTGCTAGTGGATTGGGCTAACGATGCAAGTATAAATTTCTTTAGCAAAAATTCAGGGCCAAGTTCGGCCCCTATGCCCCTCCATTAATTGACAGTTTGCAAGACATTGAAATTTGAGCACTTTGCACCACATTTTAGGGTCCCTCTTGGTACCACTCGAGTGACCACCCACTCGGTTGGGCCGGAGCTATGAAGGTCCCTTTTTTAACTTTATATTCTTCATTATTTCGAGCGATGCCTCGTGCGAGTTCACTACGCTGACATTTCGTTGGTCGGGCTAGTGTCTGGCACTTAGATTGAGGGAGTCGACTATTTAAACAAATTCGGATGGTATACGCTCGGCTGTATGGGACTATTGTTTCTACTATATACCATAGCAAAATTATTATGTTGTTTTATCTTGCATGTTAAGCACACAACTAGAACATCAGTTTATTTTATAAAAGATAGTGTTTTCGTAACTGTCACAGTTAAATGAAAAAAAAATGGTGCATGTAGATCGAACGAAAAAATAGCACTCGTAGAACAAATCACAACAATGATGAACCAAAATTTATCGCACCCCGGAACAAAACATGACTATTGTCGGAATTAAAAAAATCGACCAAGGGAAACAAACATTATTTGCGAGTAGGATCATGACTAGTAGTGGAACAAATGACTAGAATGAGGAGAATGGAGAGGAACCTATTTCTTCGCTTTTTTGCCAACAAATCTGAATTCTCTTTAAAAATAGAAGGATAGATAAGTTTTCTGCATGTGGAACAAATAATGGCTTTTGGCGGAACATGTGACTAGATTGAGTGAAACAAATCATGACTAATAGTGGAATAAATGTTTAGCCGGGCGAAAAAAAATTGAAGTGCTCTTGGAACAAAATCATGATTACTAGTAAAACGAATAATATTAGAGTGAACTGAAAAGGTTTAGTGCCCGTGGAACAGATCACAAAAATTGATGGAACGAAAATACTTGTACCCAAAACAAAACATGATTATTCGAGGAATAGAAAATTAGGCCAAAGGGGAACAAAACATTTAGTGCGAGTGCCACCAATCATGACTACTGGTGGAGTGGTGGGACAAGTTACTAGACTGGGGAGATCGGAGGTTTAGTGGACATAGAAAAAAAAACATGATTTTGGGTGGAACAAATGATTCATTTGAGTTAAACACGACTACTGGTGGTTTAATATTCCTAGTAAAAAAAATAAAACCGTCCTTGGAAAAGAATCATGACTACGGGTGAAAAAGTGAACAGAGAAACGAAATAGAATTGGATACTCACAAAATAATATAAAAATAGACCAAATGGAACAAAATTATGTAATTATGGAACAAAACATATACTAATAGAACAAAAAAAATGATCTAAGTGGAACCCAGATTTACGTGCTCGTAGAACAAAAATACTACTCCCTCCGATCCATATTAATTGTTTTGCGACAATTAACATGGATTAGAGGGAGTGGTATCCAGAACACAAATACTACTCCGTAGTATCTAAGCCAGCGAGCGATACAGCCATATGGGTTGGTGGCATGGTGATGGGTGTTATGTGATGTTCAGGTCGCAACAAGGGCTTGGTAGTAGACTCTCCGGCGTGTTTGATGATTTTCCGTGCTTTATTCAGTGTGCCGCAGTGGAGTCGGACCTGCCTGGAGATCGTCTGGGTGTTGACGATGACAAACACATAGATAGTCGTAGGAGTTAAATACACTGGCGGTACCCGTACTTTAGGTCAAAGCACAATACGGTACCCGTACTCAACAATATGCTCAATACGGTCACTCAACTTGACTTGTGATGATTATACGGTCACTGGTTCATCGTATAGCTTCGTATTTTGTCAACGTGGCACTCTGTTGACTGGTCAATTAGTGAACATGATGTGGGTCCCACATGTCAGGTTAATAATAAAAAAATAAAAAATCCAAAATTCCCCATCGATGCCGTCTCCTTCCTCCCGTCTCTGCCATCCTGCAGCGCGGCCTCCGCGGTGGTGTCTCAACGGAGTGGACGTCAACGACACCAAGATCGCCGGGGAGACCCCGACCTGAACGGCCCCGCCTCCTCGCCGCCCGGCACGGGATCCGCTCCGTTGGGGTCATCGAACCGGAGGACGAAGACAACGACGACGTCCGGGGCGAAGAGCCAGCCGTGGAGGTCCAGCCGCTCGCTGGCGTGGACGTCCAGCCGTGGAGCAGCGCCTGCAGCATCCGCATGAGGACGGCCTCCTCGGCAGAGGCCTCGGCCCCGGCCTCGAAGCGGCAGCTGGCGACGGCGTCGACGACCTCCCGCAGCGCGGAGGCTGGGAGGGAGTGGCGGAGGTGACGGCGGCGTTAGAGGCCGGGAGCGAGGGCGAGTCGGCGGCAACGGAGGCGGAGGTGACGGCGGCGTTGGCGGCCGGGAGCAAGGGCGAGGCGGCAGCGGCGAGGCGGAGGAGAAGAGGAGGCTGCGCAGGGCCTTGAGGAAGGAGACGAGCGGGTGGTCGACGGTGGCGGAGGCGGCGGCGCATGACGGCGAGCACGGCGCTAGGCTCGGCGGAGATGGCCCGCGGCTAGAGCGACGGGAGGTAGGAGACGACCTGGGTGGGGAATTTTGGTTTTTTTTTATTGAGCTGACGTGTGGGACCCACATCCTATTGATTAATTGACCAGTCAACAGAGTGCCACGTACGGAGCTATACGTTGAACCAGTGACCGTATAATCACCACTAGTCAAGTTGAGTGATCGTATTGAGCGTATTGTTGAGTACGGGTACCGTATTGTGCTTTGACCTAAAGTAGGGGTACCATTAGTGTATTTAACTCTTGTCGTAGTGGTTGGATCTCCGGAAGCTTTGCATATTTGTCCTCTCAAGATTATCGTCGAAAACGAAGTTGTCTGACACAGGGACGTGCTCGAGCAGGCATGGCTTGGCGGCGTTGTTTATCCTTCTTTGTTTGGTGTGTCGTGTTTGTGCTGTCATGGTAGTGCCGGTCTGTGGTGCCTGGGTCTAGCTAGAACAGGTAAAAGTCCAATGTTGAATGAACTCTTAATTACAGTATCATCTTGAAACATTAGTGTTTTATTATTTTGAAGAATTAGCATAGTGCCTATTTCAAACAAAATTATATTTTCCTCTCTTGGTAGTGTACTATGGCATATATTGATCCCTGAGTGGTACGGTGTGCCCAGCTCTATAGAGGGTCTGAACTGTTACGAATTTCCTGCTGAAAATATCGCTATCTGAATCCTACCGATCTTATTCAAGCAATAAATCCAAACATACCAGGAACCAAATTAATAAGGTGTACAAGTAATGTTTGGATCGAGGAGGAGCACTCACCTCGACCTGGCCCTTCTTGGCGACGGTGCTCCAGTCCTTGGCGGAAACGCCGCTGCGCCAGTCGAATTCGAATGTTATCGTGGAAGGCGGGAGGTGGTCGAGCGCCCAGAAGCAGGCGAGGTAATCCCCGGCCTCGGACGACGTGAAGGCGAAGTTGCCCGACTGCACGTTCTCCGAGTAGTGCAGGCTGCTGCCGTAGGGTGACGTGACACGCAGCGAGATACGGTGGGAATCCCGGAGCTGAGAGTAGCCCTGGGGCTCCACGATGTGGTACTTGCCGACGCCCATGGCGCCGACCTTGATGTCGTCGGAGATGCACTTCGTGTGGCCCGACAACAGGTCGAACCGTAGGGCACCGGCGGATAGGGCGCCGGAGAGAAGGATAAGGAGGACGACGAGCGGGAGGAGGGATCTGGGGATGCGGAATTCCATGGAGGTGGTGGAAGGAGGAGGCTAGGAGATCGGAGAAGAGCCGCGGTGATCGGCGAGACGGGAGGCAACGCAGCACACCGTTGGTTCCAAAACAAGAACAGTGAACACTATGTAGCACATTTTCAGTAATCAGTATAGTCCCCCAACAGTTGCGATTTTATACAGAATCGAGGGCCCATAAAAAATGCATAAAATACTCTGTTGGTGATCAGAAATGTTAGAAAAATGCATAAAAAAATTAACACTTTATTCTGCAAAATATGAGCGGCTTCATAAAGATAAAAGTACAATGGCCTAAAGGGGTGTTTAGCAAAAATTCTGAGAGCTCGTTTAGAAGCCATCATTTCGTGCTAAAATTGTGAAATCCAATTAAGATTCTATACCCAACATGTTTGACTAACATGAAAATGGAACCGATTCTATAATCAACTGGAAATTCCAGGGAATGGGTACAATATGTTTAAGTCAATTCCTTTTCTAACCCATTCATTCATCTAGAAATCATTTAATTTCTTAAATTCTTCCGGCAGTCAAACATGATTTTTCAGCTTGGAGTTTTAAATTGGACAAATGAAATGATGGCTTTAGTGCCATTTCATTTCTGCCAAACGAGCTCTTAAGTAATCTGGATGAAATGAATGGTGGAGATAATATTTGGACTGAAAAGATGAGTGTAATGATCTTTTTGGACAATGCAAGGGCTATTATTATTTGTGTTATTTTTATTGTCTTAGCGTCTCTTTGGTTCGCAGGATCTGAAAACATGTGAATATAAAAAATGCTGGTGTAGAATGTCATAGCATTTGGGATCCAAAATAAAATCGAAAACAAGAGATCAATAACATAGGTTTTTCGGTTACACCGAAGAAAACTTAGGAAATTTATTCAAGGACTGAGTACATGTAATAGTTCTCATAGGCAGGTAGGAATTTTTCCAAGAGACCTCACTTGTAGCTTGAATTCCTATAGGATTATAGTGTAGGAAAGTAATCCTTAGAAATTTTGGAGAAATCATTCCTCCGAACCAAATGAACTTTACAAGAAAAAAGTTACTATGGATTGAAATCCTATAGAGTTCCTTTGAAAGTCTTTTGAACCAAATAGAACCCTTAATTTTGGCTCACGATCTTCTATAGTCGTTTTTTTTTTTTTTTTGGTTTCCTGATTTTATCAATGGCTGTGTGTTTTTTTTCTCTCGAGTTTGATGCAGAGCGGGACGTTCACGGTGAAATCGGCATACAAGCTGTTGCCTGAACTGGCTAACGAGTAACAAGGAGATGGCAGGAACTAATTCTGCTGGAAACGCACCGAATCATTTGGTCGACTCCATGCACAGCTAAGGTCCAGCAGCTCTGATGGTGTACAGAGCATAATAGCTTGCCGGTCCGATGAAACACCCACAGAGGCGTGGAGTTGAACTGCAGCCATTTAGCCTTGTGCGCTCCCGTCTGAACGAGGATGGAGGCCACTGCTTGTACGTAAACCAACTGGTTCTGAACTTGAAGGAGTTTCTGAACTTGATCCTGAAGCTAGGCCTGCATGACAAGCTACAATGCATCGCCCTGCAATGGATATGGTGGCACGCGAGGAACAAAACAAATGCAGGGGGGCAGTGAATGATGCTTCAGCCGTATCAGAAGCCATGCTCTGAAGTTTTAGGAAGAAACTAACAGTCAGCCGTAGGTAAAGCTGCTGCGTGTCTACATGCCCTGTATTCGCCTGGAAGCTGCACAAGATTTTGGGTACGACCAGAGTCCAAGTTGAAACTGATGCCCAGCTGATGGCCAATGTTGTGGCAATTGACAAGTTTGAATCTCAAGACTGGCACCAAGTGGCGTCCTCTTTAGTCTTTAGAGCAACTCCAGCCGTTGGCCCCCCAGGGTATCCGGCGAAGGCTTTTTAGCCCGTTCGCCGGCGCCCCCCAAGCCTTGGGGAGGACTCGGTTCCCACTCGCCCCCCCCCCCCCCCCCCCCCCCCCCCAGCTTTCGGCCCCCAAGACTCTTTTTTTGAATCGACATGTTCCCGCTACATATCGGCGATCGCAAGTTCGGTGATCCAGCCACAATTCGGCGGTCAAGTTTGCATAGTTTTAGACAAAAAAACATAATTCGGCGATCAAAAGCGGCCAAATCGACGACGTCGACCTCAAATCGCCGGCTCGTCGTCCTCCACTTGCACCACGACGGAGGAGTCGGTCGATGGCGCAGCGATCGGCGGCGACGATGCCGGAGTGGTGACGGTGCTCGGCGTCGATTTCGTGGTGGAGCCTTCCGTTGGCGGAGTCGGGGTCATCGTCGGGGGTGGAGTCGGGGTCGGGGTCGGCGCTGGTATCTCGTTCAGGATGAGGTCACGCTGGCTCATGTACCACGCCTTGACCTTGTCGTCCATGATCATCCCCGGGTCGGCGCTCATGAGGAACGCCAGATCGGTGTTCCTCTTCTTAGCCGCAACGTTGGTCTTGAGGAGCTCGATCTTCATGTCTTGTTTCTCCATCATCTGCGACCACCTCACCTCGCACTTCTCCTCCCTCTTGACGGCGTGGGTCTAGGCGTCGGCGATGCACTTCTCGATCGACGTGTGCAGCCTTTCTGTCGCCGGTGCACTAGCCCTCGCCGTCAACCGAAGTAGAACGAACAGGCCATGGGCGACCGAGTCGGGGTTTACCTGTCGCTCGACGTCGACGCCGCTCTCCGGACGAGCCATGACCTCCTCGACGATCCCGTGCCATTTGCTGCAGGCCGCGACGACCGCCCAGTGGTTTGCCATCACTTTCTCGCCGCGCTCCATGTAAATTCCTTTGAACTCGGGGTCGCAAAGTTTGCGCTCGTCGAACGATCTCTTCACCCTCGCCCAATAGTTCTCCGAGTTCTGATTTGCGCCGTTGATTGGGTCAATGCTCACCATCTTCCACGCTTCGGCGAGACACTCGTCTTCCTTGGCGGACCATTTGATGCGAGGCTCGGCTTTGTCGGCGGCCGCCTTCTTCTTGTTCTTCTTCTTTGTCGGTGGGCGACGGCGAGAAGGCCGACGGTGACGGTGACGCCACGCTTGCTTGGCTTCCTCCTTGGCTTCCTTGGGTTCCCCAAGCGCCGGGCAGCAAATAGAGGCCGTGCGGCGTAAACAGTGGCGACGGCGCAGGAAAGCACGGTTTCCCGGCCGCCACCGCCGTCGCTCGTCGTGTCTCCTTGGCCTCCTCCGCCTCCTTGGCCTTCTTCCTCTCGTCCCTTGCCTTGCGGTCGGCGGTGACCGTCTTCCTTCGTTCGACTTCGTTCGCCCACTCGGTGTTGCTCAAGCCGTCCGGCCGTCCCCTCCCCCTCCCCCTACCCCTCCTGGCAGAGGTCGCCCCCGCCCTCTTCGCCGGTGGTTCTTCGTCGGCGGCTCGTGGGTTGTTGAATTTCTTGGGCGCCATGGGAGGTGATTGCCGCAGAAAACGGCGGGAGCTACGGGATATGGAGAAGGAGAAATGGAGGGAAGCGAAACAAAAACGGCGGGAATCGTGTTGTCTCACCGACAAGGCTGGCCCGCGCAGCTTTTCCCTTGTGCCGGCGCCCCCAGGCCAAACCCAGTGGGTACGCCGGATAACTTTTGGGCCAAATCCGACGAAAAACGAGACCTGGGGGCGCGACTGGGAGGAAAATCGCCCGCCGGCGTCCAAAAAGCGGTCCTGGGGGGAGGCTGGAGTTGCTCTTAGGGTGATGAATGCCTCAGTTTTTTGTTTTTAAGATTTTGATTTGTCCACATACTCAGGGGATGCCCTAGCAGTGTTTGGTGCCAAGATGGTTCCCCAGCCCCAATACAGTGCACCTACCCTTTGTACACGATCCTGTTGCCAGCAATCTTGCTCAGCAAATTGGTCAATGAAATGGATCTGGTTGAGAACTACTCCCTCCGTATCAAAATATAAGATGTTTTAGCATTTCTCTTTCCATCCGTATGTAGACATGTTTTAGTGTAAGATTCATTTGAAATTTGCACTAAAACATATCTAGATACGGATAAAAAGAGAAATGCTAAAACATCTTATATTTTGATACGGAGGGAGTATATATTGGAATGGACACTCACATCCTGGCATTTGAATTAAGGATATCAACCTTTATTAATCAACATAACATGTAAGGAAACAAATGAAACAATTTATTCGCAGTCATCAACTCAATAATCAAGAGCCTACAGAAATATGACCAGATAGGTTTCCACGTGATCTCAAGACAAATATGACCAGATAGGTTTCCTTATTGGGGATGCATACGACGCTTAGATCTTGTCAAGGGCCTGACCGATGTCATTTTTCAGGTCCTCAAAATCCTCAACTCCGACGCTAAACCTGATCAGGTTGTCCTTGATCCCATAGATGTCTCTCTGCTCCTTCGAATCCCTGTTTATGAATCACAGGTCAAGAGTTGGAACTAAAACAATACCATGTGCACAATTACTGCATATGATGACTGATAAATATAAGTTCATACCAGTAGGACATGATGGCAGGCTGATCAATTATGCTCTCACAACCCCCAAATGAAGGGGCATGGTATGGTATCTTGACAGAATCAATGAATTTCCTAGTAGAATCAAAGTCCCCGTTAACCTGAATACGTAGTGAAATTTAGGTCAAAATGCTTGATATAGTCAACAAATTGTCTGTTATGGTACATTTTACTAAGACATCAAATTACCTCAAAACTGACAACACCACCAAAGCCAGTCATTTGGCTCTTGGCAATGTGATGTTCCGGGTGACTTGGCAAGCCAGGATAGTATACACGTGCAATCTAGAAATATGAAATGAAAGCTTCAGTTAAAACAGCAAAAACAGGGATAGTCAGTAATTAGCTCTACAAATAAAATAAACATAGTTAGCACACCTTTGGATGTTCCTCTAAAAACTGGGCCATCCGTAGTGCAGTAGTATTCTGGCATTGAACACGGAGATGCAGTGTTTTCATGCCTCGGAGAATCAGGTAGGAAGCATTCTGATATCACAATACAGGGAAATGTTACAAGTTGGAAACTAGATATCAGAACATTCAAACATGGCTAAATATCACAATTTGAATACTTATTTACAAAGACAAAAACATATATCTTTGTCTTCATAAATAACATGCGAGTAGCACAACATATATCGTTTAAAATACTACTCAAATTGCTTTTCAACAGCCTAACATCAACAGTGATATGTACGAGGCACTAAAGCTACGTTCAATATCAGGCAGGTCAAACTTCTGCACATGAGTACCCTACTAGTCTATAACTAGGATCAAACCCATGCACTACTACAGAAACAAGGTTGTCCGTAGTTATACAAATTTTGGTAATAATATATTTATATAGAGTATTCTAGGAACACAATATCATCGTTCTGTGATTTTATTGAGTTGAACATTTGGAAAGTAAAATCTAATTCATTCAGAAATAAACTAGGAATACAATCTTATGGGTATCGTGTTATCTATATATGGAAAATCAATTGTAAGAATCCTCATGATTAGAATAGAGTATGTTGTAGGAACACAAATTATAACAACAAAAAAAAAAAATTTGTCCATGTAGAGCATGTCGTCAATCTAGAACTGAAAGACAATGTAAATGCAGTATTATATATAATGCAATTGCAATCAATCAAGGGTATGGACAGTTGCAAGACACTACGATATGTGGCTGGTCAATACAGGGAGAGCCAAATATAGCTCCTGGTATAGAAACTTGCTAGACAGAATTACAAGATTTGCAACTAAATCTGATGAAAGCAAATAGGTACGAGGATTGGATAGAAATCGGACCAAACAACTTACCGGATTTAGAACACCACCAACTACATGGTGATAAATGCGGACCATGGAAACTAGCTCGTCTCTGCCACTGATACAGCCTCCAATAACCTTAAAACAAAATAATCTCAACAAATGCATATCTTGATCTGTAAATAGAGTACTGCAAATTTGGTTCATTCACGACTTACATCATTATGCCCAGCAATGTACTTTGTTGCAGAATGAACAACTATGTCAGCACCTAAAGTCAGTGCCTTCTGATTGATAGGGGAGGCAAAGGTGCTGTCAATGCACAGCAATGCTCCCTTGCTATGGCACATATGGGAGACAAGCTCAATATCAATGCATCTGAGAAATGGATTTGTAGGAGTCTCGGTGAAAAACAGAGATACCTAAAAATGTAGCAACCAATAAATTAGGCTACTTGTCAACGAATAGGTTAGCACCAACAATGGGGGTGACAAAAATTGCAAAGATAACGGTAACACTCACATTATTTTTATCAAGTGCATCTTGGAGAGCATCCATGTCAGCAGGTCTAATAACAGTCATCTGGCATCAATTGTACAACATATAAGAATCACACAAATTATACAAAAAAACGAAACAAAGATCCATTCTGATTACTTAAATGTGCAAAATCATGGTTATTTAGTAAAGCCTGCTGAAATACTTGATCTTGAATGCAGTTGCATTTCTGCATTGTTTTAGATACTTCTACAAGTATTATATGATGTTGCAGTACGCATTCAGCTTCTATAATCTGGTCACATACCACATTACTCACTGGATTTATAGAATCAAGTTATGCTATATTGCTGGTATGAACATCTCCTATTGGGTCTCACATAATTAGCTGGACTGCATCAAGACTACCGAATCATATTGCTGAAACAATAATATGACCACAAGGATAGCACATATTACCGTAATTCCCCTCTTAGGGAGCTCAGTCTCCATGTAAATTCTTGTCTTGCGGTACAAATCCGTGGTGGTCACGATGTGCCCACCTGCAGGGACAAGTGTGCTGAGCATAGCAACACTCGCATACATCCCAGAGGCCACAAAGACAGTAGACTCGGCTTTCTCCAGTGCACTGCAGCATCAAAACTCGTAACTATTTTGACAAATCCTAATCAATGGAACATCAAAATTTCCACTAGGAAGAAGCAGAATCAAAGATTTCACCTCATCTTCTTTTCTAGAGCCTCAGTGGTCGGGTTCCCATACCTCCCGTACTCAAAGCTAGCATGCCTTCCCTCCTAACAAAATGAAATTTTGACAAAAGAAGAGCAGATTTATCAAACCTGAAAATCTAGAACACAGGATAGTGAGTATTGAGGTAGGGAGAGGTTCAAACCTTGAAATCGATGAGCTCCTGCGAGCTTTTGAACCAGTAGGCGGAGGTGTTCACTACTGGTGTGGTGATCGCGTCTGTCGCGATCCTTCTCCCGAGCCTCTCGCCTTTTGCAGGAAAAACATCAAACAGGTCAGAACCAAAAGGAAAGCTGTGCGAGATACTGCTAGATCTGACGGGCAACGAGGGAGCGCGAGTGGGTTACCTGCGTGGACGGCGAGGCTAGCATCGGAACCGAGCAGGGCACGCTCGGCCAATGCGAGGGCGGACGGCTGCGCGAGCTTGGCGTTGGGGATGGCGCCAACCTCGGCAGCCGCCGCCGCGGAGGCGGCGGATGCGGCCGCGGCGTGGGAGGAGACGCCGCGGGCGCGGCTTCCGCCGCCGCATGGGGAGGGGACGGCGGGGCGGTCGGACCAGGCGGCGGCGACGATCTGCGCGACGCCAATGTTGCTGCAGTTGCGGCGGGCCTTGGTGCTGAGCTGGCGGACGAAATTGGGCGGGAAACGGAGGATGGTGGCTGAGGTGAGGGCGCCGCTGTTGTCGCCGGCGAAGGACGCCGGGGAGGAGAAGGAGAGGGTGGCCATGGAGGGGGGCTAGGGTTTGGGTGGCGGCGCGAGGCGCTCGGCGGATCGCGACGGAATCGAGGGGCCGGGGTTGGTGGGTTGGGTGGCGCTCGTGTGGCCTTTCGAATGGGGAGCGGCCTATTTGTAGTGAAGTCGTGCCGATGGCATTCCTGGTTTGGTAATAGCACGCTCGTCGCCAGACATGCACCCGAGGAACGGACGGATTTGAGCTCACGCCGCCGTACCAAAATCCTGAAATCAGTGCGCTTAGAGCATCTCCAACAGCCTCTCTATGTTTGCATTTTTGGTTTGTGGTGTTGTTCATGCACCAACGATGAACTTTTATGTTGGACTTCCATTATGCTATCGGTTCTATGCTTGAACTTTTATTTTGGATTTGGTGTTCCTATGATGTTAATTCGGATGAAGTGTTAATTATTTTGTGTAGAAATGGAAGTTAATTTCGTTCATATATGCATTTGTCTAGAATAGAAAGAAACTTGCAATTCCAGTTTTGGATTGCTATTATAGAAAGGCTAGGAAAGCAAAAACTTTGTTGGCTTTGTAAACCTTCTCTCTCCTCTTGCTATCACCTATTTTTACAAATCCATTATAGAAATGTTGTTGGCGATGCTCTTAAGAGCAACTCTAGCAAATAAGCCTCCGGCCCAAAAAATTCCGGCCGATATACGGGTTGGTCTATTTTATGTCTCAAATAAACATCCCATATCGGTCCGGTCCGGATAATTTTACCCGGGCACCGGATAAACGGTGGTTCGGTATCAGATCCCAGAGATGGAATGGAACAAGAATGCTCCCGATACGGAGACCCCTCTATGAATTGGGGAAATTTCTAATTAACTAGATCCTAAGATGCAGAATTAAAGAGGGATAACTAGGGTTCATAACATATGTTCTCGATAGCACTGACGTTCCCCATCGGGAGGGCTATATACAGCCAGTTCAGTTATTACACGTTACCGACAGTAACAGTAAATAGAAGCTACGGTGAGACAGGTACAGTAAATAGAAGTGAAGTCATCGCAGCCGTTCATCCTGTCGAACCGTCCGAGCCGTCGATTCTTCATAACACATCGAAGCGTTATCCTGGTACCAAACTGAGGAAGGAATACAGTAGCCTGAAGGAGCAGAGGTTTGACAGTGCCGCCCGCTTGAAACAACACTTGTCCTCAAGTGTTTGTGTCAGGAAACCAAGACTGAATCGTTGTTGAGTAGAATGTTGGGAAAACCTTCTTGATGAAGTTGGCGTCCTCCCAAGAAGAGTCGTCCGGATGGAGATTTGCCCATTCGATCAACCATTGTGTTACCAGGACAGTCGAGGAAGTGATCTTGTTTCCAGCACTCGTTTGGATTCAGTTCGAATTTTACCATTTGAGCTGATCAGTGGTAGTCCAGCTTTAGGAACTGCCGTGTTGCCTAGGTGTTGCTTCAGCTGACTCACATGGAATACAGGGTGGATTTGAACCCCTGCTGGTAGCTGTAGTTTATATGCTAGCGTTCCCACCTTTTCCAATACGCGAAATGGGCCATAGAACTTGGTGGACAGCTTAATTGAGTTTCTGATGCCAAAAGCAGCCAACCTGTATGGTTGCATACGCAAGTACACCATATCTCCCACTGCGAAAGATCTTTCGCTTCGCTTCTGGTCTGCATATTTTTTCATGCGAGCTTGGGCTTGTGTCAAATTTTCCTTCAACCTGGCAAGCTGATGTTGTTTCTCTAGTAAGAAATCTCTTGCTTCGCCATCGTCAGGACCAGGAATGGCAACTTCACTGATCAGAACTTCTTTTTCAAATGTCTTATCTTTTTCAACAAAGATATGGAGATATCTTTTCTTAAAATAAAATGCTTTTATAAAAAAAAGAGATACCCTAGAGCCTCCCACCTAAATAGTAAGCATTAATCTTGACAATACTTTACTACCGGATGGTTTGCGAGTACATTCAAATGTACTCATATTTGTTTCGTCCCTGGCTATTGTCTTGGCCAGACTTTGAGGAGCCGTATGAAGAAGGAGACTACGACGCCAATAATGCGAACTAGGGATCTTCATCAGCCAGCTGCCTGTAGTGTTGTTAAGGCATTAGCCTACGACGCTTGTTGCTACTCCGCTGCTTGAAGAATGTTAAGCCCTCTGAGGCATTTATGTAAGACTATGGTCCTCGTGACCCTTTTGTTGTAAGACTTAAATTCGGTACTGTAATGGATGTAAACTTTGGTAATCAGTTCAAGTTAAGCGCAACGACAGACTGATCATGGGATCGTTGTGTTAAGCATAACGGGTATTTCTGACAGCTAGTCCGGGGTCCCCAGAAAAAGTGATGAATAAAGGTTGCAATCAATGTAGAAAAGATGGACCGGGGGCTGACGTGGGTGTACCCTTCGGGTGCCCCACGGTTTGGATACTTGGTGTTCAAGCATTGTCGTGGCCTGCGGAACAAGGCCGAAAGGAAGGCCCATACCGAAGGAAACAAGCCCAAGATAAGCTAAGGTTCATGTCGGTTACGAATTGTAACCCTAGTCGGTAGAGGACTCCCGAGACCCAGCCCTACTATTTAAGGGCTGGGAGGGCTACCGGCTAGGGACACGTTGATACTAGTCACCGAAACCTAGCGAGATCGCATCTCCCAATCTCGCCATTGTAATCCTTCTGTAAGCTCCATCCATCAATATCAGACAAGCAGGACGTTGGGCTTTTACCTTCGGGGGCCTAAACCTGGGTAACTCTTGCTTGTCAGCCGACGAATCTACCAACACCACCATCTTCTCCACTTCTCTAAACCCAAGGATGACCTCCGAGGGATTTGGCGTGGTAACCCCACGTCAATTGGCGCCGTCTGTGGGAAAGACTGGTGTTGGATCTACGGATTCGGCGGCTTCATCATCGACAACTCGCGACTCGCCGAATCTGCAATCGCCGATCTTCTTCGGCTCCCTAGGATTCAGCCCGCACTCGCCGGTCACTCTTCCGGCCTTCGCGGATCTGCACGCTGGCGTGGACGTAAGCTTCGGCGAGTTGTGCTTCTTCGTCAACAAGTGAGCCACTCTCCGCCTCACGGACGCACTGCACCCTACGGCAACAGCACCCGCTACTTCATCGACTTCCGCGGTAGAGTCTGCCCCATCATCGGCTGCATCGGCTTTCGCCGTGTCCTCCGACGACGAGTTCTCAGGCAATTCGCTGAAGGAGATCACGTCATTCTCGACTGCGACAACGCGATCTTCATCGCCAACCACCACTCTCGCGCGCACGACTGAGTGGGCAGTCGTGCCCTATGCTTCATCGACTCTACCATCGAGCCCTTCAGACTTCGCCGGCGGAAATCAAGCAAACTTTGAGTCCGTCTTTGGAGACGACTCGGACCTGGAGGAAGTTCCGCGCATCCTCCACATGCAAGTGTACATGACAGCACCCGCGGGACCAGCCGCGGGAACGGCCATCGTAACGGCAGCATCACCAAGCGCTCCACCCGAGCCACGCACATACCCGTTCACAGTAACTCTGCAGAACGGACGAACTCAGCTCCATATCACCCAAGCTATGGGTGAAAAGGCAATAAAGGCTGTAGCGGATGGTGCTCCGGCGGAGGATGCCACGGCTGAAGACCTGCAATGCTACCAGTACCTGCTATGGCAGGAAAGCATCAAGCTGAAGGAGCAGGAGAGAGTCCTCACGGAAAGAAGAAGGCGAGCTAGCCTGTCAAGCGCGCGACAGGCGGATTTATCCGTCCAATCATCAGGGCGATCTCAACCCTCTCGCGACCGGCCTCGCTATCTCCGTATGCCGGAGGGGGCAAGGACCACCGTCACTCGCAACCTTGAGGACTCCTTCATGTCTCTGGATGACGGAGGAATACCAATTCCCAAAATAGCTACCGGCGCTCTCATGTCGGTGGCTACGTACCTGCAAGCGACACAACCTCCGGAGAACGATCCTAGGGCGGCTTTGCACCGCCAGCAAATAAAATTCGTCAGCATGGCGGGTGCGGAGTTGATACTAGAAGAACCACCACAACCAGCCGCAGGTGCAGCGGCTGCTAACAACGCGCCTCCACGGCGCCAACAAAGCCCACGGCATGAACCGCGGACCCGCAAACGAGGCGACCGCGCTGCTCGCGATCAGGAGGATCACATCATATGTGTAAACAACGAGCGTGCCGCTCATGACCGAGAAAACCGCGCCACCCGCGATCGAAGGCATCGCGCAACTCGCGGACGAGAAGACTGATATCACCTCGCGGAAGGTGAAGATGCACGCAACGTCATCACGCAGAGCAAGGTCAATAAGAACCGCTCGAGACGGGCCGCACGCGACACGAGCAGCGATGATCCAGACTCCGAAGAGGATTTCGAACCTTGCGGAGCACTATGCTTCAGTCGCCGTATCCGAGAGGCAAGGATGCCAAAGGGTTTCAGATTAACATCTGAGACTCCAAAGTATGATGGTCTGCAAGAACCCTCCGCTTGGTTGGAGGACTACCTAACGGCAGTAACTTGCCAGAGAGGTTCTACTTCCACGGCCATGCAGTACATTCAACTCATGCTCTCAGGGTCCGCCCGAGCCTGGCTTAAAAGCTTGCCACGGGGAGCATATACTTGCTAGGAAGATTTCGGCGAAGACTTCATCCGCAACTTCGCCGGCACATGCAAAAGACCCGCCTCGTTCGAAGAACTTCGAGCTTGCAATTAGCGATCGGACGAGACGCTACGCGACTACATCCAGCGGTGGACCCTCCTCCATAACTCGGCAGAAAGGATCTCAGACGACAACGCGATATACGCGTTCACCTGAGGCGTCTATCGACTCGAGCTGAAGGAGGCGCTCGGAAGAGTAAAGCCGAAGACTATCTCTCACCTCATGCAAATCGCTAACGAGTGGGCAGACGGAGAAGATTCTATACGCAACGAGCGCGGTGGCACACCTGCGGAGAACGGCGACCAAGGCCACTGGAGTCACTGCAGCAGCGATCGCCGCCGAAAGCGGAAGTCGCGGGCATATGATGACAACGAAGGTGCAGAACTCGTGGCGACGGGTTTTCCCGATAGCCGCGAGCAGAGAAACCGTGACAGCAGTCGCTATGAAAGCGGCAGCTGAACAACCGGTTATAAGGACAACAAGAACATCAAGCAGGAGTGGCGACCACGCCAGTCGCGCAACGGGCGAGTGCCGCGCCCTCCCCTACCCTGCAAGGAGCCTGCAGGTTCCACATGTTCAGGGACGAGCATGGCAACCTCACGTCCTCTCACCTCATGAAGGATTGCGAGGGTTTTCAAGAACTGCATGCGCAGTATACACGCCTCCTCCAGCAACAGGCGCAAATTGTACCAGGTGCGCCAGCCATCAGAGCACCACCTGCCCCAGCTCTGCCCCCACCAGGACAAAGGCGGGAGCTATTCAGCTCCAACCACGCGTCGAGGAACCTCAAGCAGGTGAAGACTCCTACCCGAAGCCCGTCGGGCGCATGTTCATGATACAAAAGGGACGCCCTTCCAACCGGGACCAGAAGCTCATAACGAGGCAGGTGCACCTCGCCGTCAAGTCACCACCGGCGCTGCCGGAATATCTAAGGTGGTCTCACGAGAGCATTGTCTACTCTCGCAACGATCACCCATCGCAGGTGCCACGGCCAGGACACGCAGCCCTCGTCCTCGACGCCCAGATTGGCGGCTTCGCAATGAGCCGCATCTTCATGGATGGTGGCAGCGGCATCAACATCATGTTCGCCGACACGTTGCGCGGGATGAACATATTAACAACCAACCTTGCCCCGTCGGTTAACACCTTCCACGGAATCGTACCAGGGCGGCCGGTATACCCCCTGGGCACGATAACACTCGACGTCATCTTCGGCGAGCCAAAGAACTTCAGAAAGGAGAAAATAGAGTTTGAGGTGGTGGACTGGAAGTTGCAGTACCATGTCATCCTCGGATGACCAGCTTATGCCAAATTCATGGCAGTACCACACTACGCCTACCTCAAGCTCAAGATGCCAGGACCTTTTGGGACCATCACCATCAACGGCGACTTCGAGCGGTCTGACGAGTGCGACCGTAAGTTCAACAAGATCTCTGAGTCGTTTGGAACCCAGGAGCTGGCGCTCACCAACGATCGCGTCCTCTTCCCTGAGGGCAAAAAATCACCGCCTGAGTCGTCCTTCAATGCGACCAACAACACAAGGGCGCACCAGATACGCCCGACTGACCCCAAGAAGACAGCCCTCGTCTCGACGAGCTTGCCTCCTACATAGGAAAGCGCGCTCGTCGAGTTCCTGTGTGAGAACTGGGATATGTTCGTCTGGTGTCCAGCCCTTCGGCGTCTACTGCTACACAACAATGCCCTTCGGGCTCAAGAACGCAGGTGCCACCTACTAGCGCATGATGCAGAACTGCCTCAAGAAGCATTCATCAACCTCAAGCGCATGCTATCGACTCCGCCAATCCTGGTCGCTCCTCAGGAGAAGGAGCCATTGTACCTTTACATAGCCGCCATGAATCGAGTGACCAGCACAGTACTGGTGGTCGAACGTGCAGAAGAAGGAAGAGCACATGGGGTGCAGAGGCCTGTATACTACCTCAGCGAGGTCTTATCTCTCTCCAAGCAAAGATACCCCCACTACCAGAAGCTCGCTTATGGTGTATTCATGACCTCACGCAAGGTGGCACACTACTTCCAAGAGCACCCGATCACGGTGGTGAGCGCGGCACCACTTGCCGACATCTTGAACAACTCCAAGGCAACCGACAGGGTAGCCAAGTGGAGCATCGAATTAGGTCCTCTGGACTTAACATACAAGCACCCAACATCGATCAAGGCGCAGGTCTTACCTGACTTTACCACCGAATGGATGGAGATGCAGCTGCCCTCAGTACCTGATACATCGAACTCTTGGACCATGTACTTCGACGGCTCGAAGAGGAACGAAGGAGCAGGTGCAGGCGTTATCCTCATATCACCGAAAGGTGACAAGCTGCGCTACGTCCTGCAGATGGACTTTGAAAAACCATCCAACAACGAAGCCGAATATGAAGCTCTCATACATGGGATGAAGATGGCCAAGGAGTGCGGCGCCGGCCGCCTAATGATCTACGACAACTCCAATTTGTTGTACAGCAGACCATGAAGGATTGCGATGCCGCAACAGACAACAAGATCGCCTACAGGAACCTGTATAACATCATGGAGGGCAACTTTGACGGTTGCGAGCTCCGTCATGTCGGGTGCAATAGCAACAAAGAGGCGGACACCTTAGCAAACATTGGGTCCTTGAAAGCTAAGGTGCCCCCCGGAGTCTTCTTGGAAAAGATAAACAAAAGGTCGATCAAGGTGGCGCGACCTGCGGCTCCCTCTACACCAGCAATTGGGACGCCCGAGGTTGACGCCTCGAGCTCCGAGGCACCCGACTCGGCAATCGCCTAGTCGAAGTGTTCCTCGTCGAGCCCATATGGAAGAAACCATTCCTGGCGTACATGCTACGACAAGAACTCCTAGAAGATACAGTCGAAGCACGGCGCATCACTCGTCGTGCCAAAGCATTCACAATAATCAACGGAGAGCTTTACAAGCGAAGCATATCAGGCATTCTCCAGAGGTGCATCGCATCCGAGGATGGCAAGGCTATCCTCCTTGAGATCCACGCCGACACATGTGGGCACCACGCCAGCAGCAGGGCCTTAGTCGCTAAAAGGGCAACCGTCGCGGGCCGTATAGCCCACTACGCATGGGAAACGAGGAGGCCACCATCATTGCAATTTACTAAAATGTCGTAAACTCCATATTACTCCCATCGGGAGCAAAAAATTCTCAGAGCAATTTACAAGGTCAGCGGGTTGAGATTATCCCCAATTACAAGTAATTCAGCTTAATCTCGGGGGCTACTCCCATCGGGAGCGCTGTCGCGCACCCGATAACTGAGAGACTAAAGGGCACTCGAAAGGTTATCGACTCCTGTCTAACCCGAGCAAAGACAAAGAAAATTCCCGAGATGAATTAGACACAATTGACCCTCGGATGCTGCATTTACCGTGCAAAGGTAAGTCCCACCGATTCGTCGTGTAGGGCCGGGACTGACAGCAACAGCTGAGGTGCCTGACAACTGTGCCGCGCCAACAGGCATGATGAAAATCCCGACGGACGCGTTGGGTACCCTATAAGCTCAGTTTGACTCTGTGAGACCTCAAATATGGCCTGAGTCGAATGGACAAGCTTCCGGATTCGAGCCCGAGGACTCGAGTCTGATGTAGGCTGGTAGAGTTTGTGCCCAAGAGCACTTAACTAGTCCCGATACTGTCGAGTGAACCAGGCCTGCCATGTCGAGCATCCCACGACTAAAGCGCCCTGCGAAATGGGTACGAAACATAATATTTAAAGCTAAAAACAACCTTACTTGAACACCTGACTAAGGGTGGAGTCCCTGTCAGACTCCCTGAAGTCTATCAGGTCCTCGGGGCTACTGACATGGGTGTACCCTTCGGGTGCCCCATGGTTTGGATACTTGGTGTTCAATGCATGCGGAACAAGGCCGAAAGGAAGGCCCATACCGAAGGAAACAAGCCCAAGATAAGCTAAGGTTCATGTCGGTTACGAATTGTAATCCTAGTCGGTAGAGGACTCCCGAGACCCATCCCTACTATTTAAGGGCTGGGAGGGCTACCGGCTAGGGACACGTTGATACTAGTCACCGAAACCCTAGCGAGATCGCATCTCCAGATCTCGCCATTGTAATCCTTTTGTAAGCTCCATCCATCAATACCAGACAAGCAGTACGTAGGGATTTTACCTTCGGGGGCCTGAACCTGGGTAACTCTTGCTTGTCAGCCGATGAATCTACCAACACCACCATCTACTCCTCTTCTCTAAACCCAAGGATGACCTCCGAGGGATTTGGCATGGTAACCCCACGTCAAGGGCCATGGGTTCACTAGTGGAGTCTCTCAAGTAAATAGAACAATCATATGATGGGTAAACAAATTACAGCTGGGCAATTGACAAGATTATAACACAAACTTAATCTAGCTATGGCAAAGAGAACATGATAATATTTAAGTAGGCATCACGACAATGAGCAAAGACCGTTGAGTCCAACTGCATCTTTGTCTAAAAAGTCCACCATGGGATCGCTATCCAGCCTGTCACCCATCGGTATTAAGTTGCAAGCAACAGACATTTGCATTAAGTAAAGCGCATTAAGTAAGCAATAGTAATATCAAAAGAGACATTAACACCGCTGTTTTACCCTTAGTAGCAACAGCACACCCTCGCCCTTAAACGTTTCTGTCACTCGTGCCCAGGAACAAAAGGGGGCATGAACCCACTATCTAGCATAAATACCCTCTCTTGGAGATACACATAATCACTTGGACAAAGTAACTACGCACATCGGAGAGCATGCAAGAACATAAATCAACATATAAGAATCATGCACAATCTAATCATAACTTTATAATCCATCGGATCCCAGCAAACACATCACATAGCATTACAATAATCGATCTTGATCATGTTAGGCAGCTCACAAGATCATAATACATGAAGCACAAGGGAGAGAGACTAGGGTTAAATGGAATTGCTTCAGAATCATCCCCGAACTAGGGTTTGAGATGACAGCGCGTCGGGATGACTTCTCTAAAAAATAATGGCCGCCCCATCGTTTTTAGGGTTAAAGGGAATTTATAGGCGTCGGAGGGGGCCGAGGCGGTGCCCAGAGGGCAGTGGCGGGCCCCACCCACGGGTCCTAGGGGGGCCGCGGCCACACCCGCCTATGGCCCCAGGGTGCCCCCCAGGCTGCCCTTTGGTCCTCTGGTTCCTTCCGTCGCATAAAAAATCTCCGTAAATTTTCAGCGCAATCCGACGATATTTCCTGTGGTGGACTTTCTAAAATACAAAAACAGCAAAAACATGAAATTGGCACTAGGCATCTTGTCAATAGGTTAGTCCAACAAAATTCATAAAAATGATTAATATGATAATAAAAACATGTGACAACGTCACAAAACTAGCATGGATCAATCAAAAATTATAGATACGTTTGACACGTATCAGCCGGCTCGGGCTGGTCCTTTCTATTTTTTTTTGTTCCTTCTCCTTTTCTCTTTTCTGAAAACTTTTATAACTTTTGAAATATTCAACCAAATGAATTCAAACAAATTTGTGTAAATTTTTAAATATAACCTTTATCAATATATACTGTTTGGGAACACTTTTCACAAATTTAATTACCAGAGTACCCATGGATATTAAAAGGTATTTTTTTGGTATTTCCCAAGTTTATAGAAAATAAAAGAAATAGCTTTTGATTTCTTTTGAAATCTTGAAAACCAGGAGTGCAAAATGCAACAATGCATTGAAAACATGCATGTCATGCTTGGAATTTTATTTTATGAAAATTGGGATGTTACATAGGTGGTACTCGTAGTTCGCCTAGACATGGGTGTCCCAAATGGGGAATGAAATCGCGTACCTAGGATCGCGTTGTTTCTCCCACGACGTGGCCTCCCCACGTCCTTTTGATTAAGTCGAGGTGCGCCTACCGGCGCCACTGGCACATAGACCAAGTTGGTCACCCAACCATCTAGGAGACCAACCTGTCGGCAAAAGCCAGTTGTTGTGGACGTGCTCGCGCGCCTCATCCACAGTCAATAGACAATGCGGGTCAGAAGGCGGGAGCAGCGGCGGCACGCGGGACGAGCTCGTCTTGCCATGGCGATGCATCTCTCGATGACCTGACCGAGCGGCGCTCTGCTCGTTGACGAGGGGAATGGAGTGGGCTAGGGTTTGTGTTAGGGGCGAACGGGACAGTGGGTTAATGGCGTAGGTGATGGGATTGAATGTTTCTTCCTTCCCCGGCAACGGCGCCAGAAAACTGTCTTGATGACGTGAAACCACACGTTCGTTGGGAGACCCCAAGAGGAAGGTATGATGTAGTGCAGCAGTAGTTTTCCCTCAGTAAGAAACCAAGGTTATCAAATCCAGGAGGAATTAGAAGTGCTCAGAAGGTTGTCAGCTACACGCGCGGCGCAACACGAGTGCGGACGTGGAACCTGCACACAACACAATCAAACTACTTTGCCCCAACGAAACAGGAAGGTTGTCAATCTCCTCGGCTTGCTGAAAACAAAGGATTACAACGTATGGTGTGGAAAACAAATGCAAATGCAAAAATTGGATAGAGAGCAAATGATGATGGAACGTGGTGTAAACGGTGTTTGTTTCAGTGTAAAAGAATGGACCAGGGTCCACAGTTCACTAGTGGTGTCTCTCCATAAAAGATAACTAACATGCTGGGTAAACAAATTACAGCTGGGCAATTGACAAATAATGAACGCATGACAATGCAAATATATGACAAGATGATTACTATGAGATTTAATTGGGCATTACATCAAGACACATAGACCGTTATCCAACAACATCTATGACTAATAATCCACCGCCAGGTTAACATCCGTGTCCCCTATTGGTATTAAGTTGCAAGCAACAGATAATCGCATTAAGCAAAGTGTGTAATGTAAACAACACAAATGACCGTAGACATAGCATTGTTATTTTATCCCTAGTGGCATCAGCACATCCACAACCTTAGATGTTTCTATCACTCACCCAGATTACCAGAGGCATGAACCTGTTGGGAATATGCCCTAGAGGCAATAATAAAATGGTTTATTAGCATATTCATGTTTATGATAATAGTTTATTATCCATGCTATAATTGTATTAAATGGAAACATAATACATGTGTGGAATATAAACACCAGGAGTCCCTAGTGAGCCTCTACAGGACTAGTTCGTTGATCAAGAGATAGTTAGAGTTTCCTAACTATGGACTTGTTATAGTCACTTGATAACGGAGTCTCGTCATTGGGAGAATGACTTGATGGACATGACCCAAATAATAAAGAGTTACAATTAATCGTGTCACAAAAGTTTTGTTGTCAACAATTTTAATATGCCAAATATAGTTTCCTTAGACCATGAGATTATATCACTCCCGTTCGGCGGAGGAATACTTTGTGGACATCAAACGTCACTTCGTAACTGGGTGATTATAAAGGTGGCTTTCAGGTATCTCCGATGGTGAGTTGTTGGGTGATATGAATCAAGAGTGGGATTTGTCCCTCCATGTGACGGAGAAGATATCTCCAGCCTTCTCGGTAATATATCATCAAAAGTCTGCAGACATGTGATTAGGATGTAATCACGGAGATCCTATATTATGGACGAGTAAAGAGAACTTGCCGGTAACGAGATTAAACTAGACATGGGGATGTCTACGATTAAATCTCGGGCAAGTAAAATATCGTGAGACAAAGGGAATCGTATATGAGATTAATTGAATCTCTGGAATCGTGGTTCAATCGAGAAAGAGTTTCGTTGAGTGTATAGGAATTAATATGGGCATCCCGGTCCCGCTATTAATTATTGATATGATCATGTCTATGCATTCTCGAACCCGTAGGGTCACACACTTAACGTTCCGATGAAATTAGGTTTTGCAATGAATTGAATGATGAAACGAACGAATGGTGATTCGGAGTCTCGGATGGGATCCCAGATGTCACGAGGGGTTCCGGAGGAGTCCGGAGGATAATAAATATAAGGAAAGTGTTTCCGGAGGTATCGGAGAGGTTCCGGGAAATTTGTATAGAGTGCCGGAAGGTTCTAGAATGTTCTAGAGGGGTCTAGAAGTGGGGCCCACATATTGTATGGGGTCCCACATGGACAATGGGGGTGTAGCCACCACATGGGTGTTCCGCACCACCTAGGCCTACATGGGCCAATTCGGCTAAGGCTAAGGGGTGGGAGTCCTACTCCTAGTTGGACTAGGAGTTAGGCCCCTTTTTCCTTTAGGAAAGGCCCAAGCCCGAGTCCACTTGGGACTCGACTTGGGGGCCAAGGCAAAGGGGGCCGGCCGGCCCCTACCCTAACCCTAGCCGACCACCTATTTAAGGGGAGGAGGGGAGGGGTGCGGCACACCCTTGGAGCTGCCCCCAAGTTTCCCTAGCCGCACCCCTTGACCTAAACCCTAGCCGCCGGCCTCCACCTCCAAGCCGCCGCCGCCGCACCCCCCTTGCCCTAGGGGCTGCGCCACCACCACCACCTCCTCCTCGAGCTGCCGCACCCCCCTTAGCCCTAGGGGCTGCGCCACCTCACCTCTCTCTCTCCCTCTCCTCTTGCTTGTCTTGGCGAAGCCCTGCTCGTGGAGATCGTCATCATCACCACCACACCGTCGTGTTGCTGAGATCATCAAGGCCACATCTACCTCGCTTGCGGGATCAAGGAGTAGACGTCTTCATCGAGCTGTACGTGTGGATACCGCGGAGGTGCTGCCGGTCGTTGCTGCACTTCATCGGATTGGATCTCGAGGATAATACATCTCCTCGCGACTAGACGAGTCTAGTTGCGGGGATCGACTAGCCAACCCCTGCACCGACAAAACGCGTTTGTTCGATCTTCAAGGGTAAGATATTGGATCTCACCTTCGCTATCTTCATCTAGTAGATCTAGATCCTTGGGGTTTATTCCGTTTGTTGCGTAGGATTTTTTTTTTGTTTTCTATGCTACGACCCCTACAGTGGTATCAGAGCCTAGATCTATTCGTAGATGTTGGTGCGATTAGAACACATGGAGTTGTGGGCGTTGATATTTTATGTTGCTACCTTCTAGCGTGCACTTTGCATCTTTGCGGTATTGTGAGATTGAAGCGGCCCTGACCAACCTTACTCGTCCACGCACGAGAGACCAGTTCCACGACTGACATGCAACTTGTTTTGCATAAGTGGCTGGCGGGTGTCTGTTTCTCTTGCTTTAGTGAGGGTGCAATTTTCAAAGGAAGGCCTTTCAAAAGGATGAGTAAATAAGCAACTATTATATCATCGTTGTGGTTTTGCGTAGATTAGAACGGTTCTATCTTTTGACCCAAGCCACGTAAAATTTGCATAAACAAAGTAGAGGACGTCTAACTTGTTTTTGCAGGGGGGGTCATGTGATGTGGTATGGCCAATGTGTGATTTGTGATAATGTATGCCATGATCATGTTTGTAATATTTCGCGACTTGCATGTCGACGAGTACGGCAACCGGCAGGAGCCATATGGTTGTCTATTATTTTATGTGACCTGCGTGTCATTAAATCACCATGTAATTGTTTTTACTTTATCGCTAAGAGTAGCAATAGTTGTAGTTACAATAGTTGGTGGATAACCATGGTAATGGCGCCACAATGATGGAGATCATGCCGGAGATGGAGATCATACCGGTGCTTTGGAGATGGAGATCAAAAGCACAAGAAGAAAGGCCATATCATATCACAATTTTTGAATTGCATGTGATGTTAATCCTTTTATGCACCTTATGACTTGCTTAGATGTGATCGTGACGGTAGCATGATAAGGTGATCTCTCACGTTAATATCAAGATAATTAAGTGTTCTCCCCTAGTATGCACCGTTGCGAAAGTTCGTCGTTTTGAAGCATCACGTGATGATCGGGTGTGATAGATTCAACGTCCACATACAACGGGTGTAAGCCAGTTTACACATGCATGAAATACTACGGTAAATCTTGACGAGCCTAGCATGTACAGACATGGCCTCGGGAACACGGAACCAAAAGGTTAAACACGAGTCATATGAATGATATGATCAACACTGAGTTGTTCACCATTGAAGCTACATCATCTCACGTGATGATCGGTTGTGGTGTAGTGGATTTGGATCGTGTGTCACTAAACAACCAGAGAGATGTTAAGTTTAGTGGGAGTTCATGTATTAATTTGATTAATATGAACCAAAAATTATCATAAACAAATGTCCTAAGAAAATGTCTTTGCAAAAATCCTTGTAGATCATGGCTGACTACGATAACTTGTTCGTAGCTGAGGAGCTGCGTCTTGATGGGTCAAATTTCATCGAGTGGTACCAACGTCTTAGAGAAGTCCTATCGACCAATGATGAACTCTACGTGTTACATGAAACTTTAGAAGAGAAACCCAAAGCTTCTGCAAGTTACAACAAGCGTATGGCTTGGCTCAATCAGAGTAAGACTCACATTCAAGTCAAATGGTTGATGAGTGTCTTCATGAATTCAGACCTGGCCAAACAATTCAAGAACTTGAGTGCCATTGAGACTGTCACTGAGCTAAAGAAAATGTTCGTAGCACAAGTGAGAATTGCGAGGTTTGAAGGTCTAGATGAATTTCTTTCAACTAAGATGGAAGAAAATGATTGCTTGGAGGAGCATCTGAAGAAAATGTATAGGATATATTACACTCTTGTGGATGCTTGGGATATGGAGATGAGTGACGAATTCGCGATAGATGGGCTATTGCGTTCGCTTCCCCCCAGATTCAAGAATTGTGTCAGAGACTATGTCAAGAAAAGGGATTCGATCACTTATCCTGAACTGGTGTCTCGACTTCGTCGGATCGAAAAGAATCCCATAGCAAGAAAAGTAGCCAATGCAGAAGGTATATTTTGATGTACAAGTTGTAAATGTTTAAATGTCCCGTCTACACTTGTGGTGAGCTAAGTATTTGATACTTGTGCTGTTTTGTGAAAACAGGGCCTGCCGTTTGAGAAGTGCATGGAGGGACTGAGTGGATTTCGCGGAAAGAAGGCAATCAAGGAGTTGATGCTGGCGACATTCTACTTCTACATTTATCGTTTTAAATTAGAGGATTTGAATAAGTTTTTTAATCGAATTAAGTGTGATCTTTAAATTAGTGTGTCTCGATTTGTGAGATGGTCATTCATGTTAAAGACAAGTGGTTGTTCTATTTTCATGAGTAATCCTTTTTGGTGATCACGTTTCGATTATGAGATTATTGTCCTTTGTTTGATTTAACCTATAATTAGCTAAACATTTATAAAATATGAAACATGCTAAAATATCCAATACTTGATGATGAGAGTTGTTTTATTTATACTATAGTGTTGATAAGCATTTGGATGGGCATCACTAAGTAGTATGATTAAAAATGCCATTTTCTGAAAATGCCATGAGTAGCTGAAAATAAACACAAGTGTTGGTTGAATTTTTTCAGTGAATAAGAAACATCATTATTTTGTGTGCTTCTTCATGAATTAGTAAATAGGTGTATTTATTCAAGTTATGATGAGACTATGGAATTAAAGGATATTAATTTAACAAGATAATTGAGTCTTTTCGATTTGATCAAAAGAGACGAAATATTTGAGTTATTGTTTAGTATGCAGACTTGTGACATGTGTTATCACAAATTGCAATATTTAGAGTTTATTCAAAAGTGTTTCGATGCACCCTAAAGTATTGTAGTCACATTATATTTTGATATTATGTGGTCATAGAAATGGGATTTAAATTTAAGGTTTCATTTGTATCATTTAGATTTATTTTTGATAAACACTCCGTTTTAGAAATAAAGGATCTATTTAATGATTTGCATATGAGTTATGTGAAAACAATGGTTTCAGTAATTATGGGATAATTAGAAACTATTACAAATGGAGTTTTGTAGAATATTCATATGAGATTATGAATAGAGATTCCACAATATGAGACTAAAAGGGACAAACCAATTTGTTTGGGTGTGTCAAGGATTTTAGTGGTTTTATCATGAAATGGTTTCATAGATAAAAGAATTGTTGGAATAAATTGAGAAAGCTAAAACCTTGTATGTTTATGTATCAAGTGGCACATGTGTAAAGTGCTATGTTGGTTAAAACTTGACACATAAAAGAATTTAATGATGGTGACCATTGAATTTTGGTTTAGCTTGTCTAAAAGAGAAGTGGGATTCAAGAATATTGTATTTTGTCATGTTACAAAATAATATTCATGATTTACTTGTCATGTTTGAGAAACAAGACATACCTGCGAAACTACAAAAGGAAGAAATAGAAACTTTAAAATACGAAAGTAACTTAGAGTCATCCTATGTTAAGTTTAAATCACAAAGTAATTGTTACTTGATTTTGTGAAAACAATGTTTCACATATTTATTCTTCAAAAGGGTTTGGAAGGAATAAATAAAACTTGCTGAACAGAAGCACAAGAGGTAAATCTCTTTAAACAGATTCAATGTTGTTAACTACATGGTGTAGTTGTGCTTAAAGTCAAGAGGATTGATGCTAGCAAAGTACTAGTATTTCGTATATGAGTTCTCGAATTTTAATGGTTAATTAAGAATTTTGGAGGAGTCCAAAGTATCGAGAAAGTGCATAAGAAACTGAGTGGGATCTAATTAACATATGTGGTGACATATATTAAGTTAGAGCAGAAACTATTTTCCATGATCAAAATAAGTGGAGACATATGTTTGAGTGAGAGTTGTTTAATCATGGTCAAATATAGAGATAACATATTTCTGAGTGGGAGCCAGAGTGGTTTCACAATTTAATATGTGTATGATGGATATTTGAGTGGGAGTTTACAACATCTTGTTTGAGTGAAATGGAGATTTCATGAATGTTGTAAATATTGTCATGGACCAATGCATAACTTGTGAAGTTAGTTTGAACGTCAAATATCCATGGAGATGGATGTATCTATGGTGGATAGATATGTTTGATAAACATTATGTCAGGATGTTTTAACCTAAGTAAGATTTTGAAGGAGTTCAAAATAAAACAAGAGAAGAAAGGTTCATCTGCTTGTAAGAAATAGGTAAAACATTGAGTTGATAAATCAATACAAAATTGATAGTTGGAGGATATGTTGGTATTCACTATGAATGGTTCATAGTTCTAAACATATAAGAACCATGTGTTTTGTATTTGACGATATGTGACCCAAGTTCTTAGTTGGAAGAACATGTTAAATGAGGAGTCATTTTCATGAAATTGAGATGAATTTAGAAAGTGGTAGACTTGGTTGAAGTCATAAAACCAAACTAAATTGGAGATCTCTTAAAATCAGAAGCGTAGCGAAAGCATGATCAGAAATATCGAAGTGACATGGTACACTGTCGATTTGTTAAGTCTACAACATATAGGAGTATATGATTAATTCAAGGATTAAAATAAGATATAATATTTTTGGTTTGAGAAAGTTCTTCAAGATTGAGTGAGTTCCGGATGCACATGCTATGTGAAAGTCCTTTTGACTGATCATACGTCATGTAGGCATAAAGTGATACAAGCATCTCACTCTATAACCAAACATATTATACTCATTATATGATGATGAGTTTTATCATGGGATGATAGGAAGTTTATCATGTGATGATAAAGTAATGTCAAATTAGGTGACAGTTGCAATTTTGCAAAGGACATAAAGAGCTGCATAGTACAGAGCACGGACAGAACCTCTTCCACAAGCAAACATGATCAGCACTGAGACTGCATGAGTGTGACTCCATGGGTGTTAGATTGAGGAAAATGTAAACTAGATTATTGACTCTAGTGCAAGTGGGAGACTGTTGGGAATATGCCCTAGAGGCAATAATAAAATGGTTTATTAGCATATTCATGTTTATGATAATAGTTTATTATCCATGCTATAATTGTATTAAATGGAAACATAATACATGTGTGGAATATTGTAGCGCCCCGACCCCAGAACTATGCAATGAAGCTTTGTGCAACCGGTCATGCTACACAATCGAAGGTTACTGGGGTTACCAATCCCAGGCCAAAACCTTTGGCAGGCGTGCTCGGAATGGATCATCGGCACCGCAACACATCGATCATGCCATAAGCTCAGACATAGCTATCATGCATAATAGAGAGATCAAGACTGCGGAACAACTGGCACATCACAGACTCTACGACTCAAAGAGATCATAGTTCAACTCATATAATGAGAAAGATAGCAAATAACACATCAGAGGTCACAGACCCAACATTACATCATACGGAAGCAAAATATAGTTGTCTAACAACAAGATCCAAATTATGGCCTAAGAGGCCTACAGATAAACATCCCGTGCCAGCCTGTTCCAAGAAGTCCCAAGCTGCCACCTGGGAACCCCAAACTACTCGTCGATGTCCAAGAAGAAACCACCTGTCTGCTCGGTGTCGTCCTCCTCTGAAACAAATTATAAAAGAAGCAAAGAGAGTTTGAGTACGACGTACTCGCAAGTTTAGTAGGGCGATATAGGCCCAATGCTGACGGAAGCTCTAAAGCTATATGTAGTATTTTTGCATAAAGCTAGTTTTCCTTTATAAAAGACATAAATGACTCCATGGCATCATCTACTCAGAAATGTTTTCTCAAAGGGGATAAGAGAGTAACTTTTTCCTTCGGTTCTCATCGAACCAAATAGTACCAGGAATCATACCTTGTCACCACCAAGGCACTCCCTTGAATCACCTTCGAGGAAATGAACCTTTATCACACGTTGATTATGCAACCTCTAGCTGCCCAATTAATTAAAATGTTCAGATTCTCTATGATCTTATCGTCCATTCCCATGTCGTCCATAACCGCGGACACGGCTTTTCGAAAAGATTAAACCCTGCAGGGGTGTACTAATTTACCCATTGGTACCGTCCGGCTCGCTTGATTAGCTCTCTTCCGGGGAAAGCGGGCAAGTGGGCGCGGTTAAACCTTTACCTCGCATGAGACTATCCAAGGATCATCTGTGGCGACAGGACAAGTTTATCTAGCCTATTTCAGCCCCTGCCCCCATCGCCACGTCCTAAACACCACCATCCTCATCATTCCTTTTCCACCCACACACTCACCCGCAAATGGAAATAGCAAACTAGAGGACCCTTGGATACGCCCGCACAAGTTATTCAGTTAAGGGGGATTCCATATGTCCCCACCGTTGGAAGCACGCTCATCTTGGTTCAAGAGGTAAAGAACTCGCACCTAGGGGCCAGAATGAGACAAAACACCATCCCCAATGGCAACTCATCCAAGCCTTCTTAGCATTTTAATTAAGCATCACAAGTAACCACCATGTCTGAATCATTCCATCAACATCATCATTATGGAATTTAATCAACAGACCTAAGTAGCATTCGACTAAGCATGGCTAAGCATAGCTAAGCATATGAAAACAATAATTATAATTTTGTATCCGGCCAACACATCAAACCTATGGTTCATAGGAGGGGAAACATGTGATGGTTCAGGGGACCATGCATATCATAGGATACTCTATGTCTCGATCAAAGTTGATATTGGAATCGAATGCAATATTTTGGTGGATAAAATAATTGTATAAAACAATAGGATGCTAGATGCCAAGAAGTTTAGGTTATCTTGCCTTGTTGATTAGTACCCGGTCGCGCTGCTCGTCGAGGTATTGTGGTGGAACCTCGACTCCTGAATCTGATGGGGTCGCAGCATGGAAAACAAAAATTTTCTACGCGGCAAAGCGGAATAAACCCCAAGGATCTAGATCTACGAGATGAAGATAGCGAAGATGAGATCCAATCTCTTACCCTCGAAGATCAACAAACGCGTTTTGTCGGTGCAGGGGTTGGCTAGTCGATCCCCGCAACTAGACTCGTCTAGTCGCGAGGAGATGTATTATCCTCGAGATCCAATCCGGTGAAGTGCAGCAACGGGCAGCACCTCCGCGGCGTCCACACGTACAGCTCGATGAAGACGTCGACTCCTTGATCCCGCAAGCGAGACGACGTGGCCTTGATGATCTCAGCAGCACGACGGTAGTGCCGGTGACGATGACGATCTCCGCACGCGAGGCTTCGCCAAACCAAGCGAGGGGAGAGGGAGAGGAGATGGTGGCGCAGCCCCTAGGGCTAGGGGGTGCGGCTAGGTGTGGAGGTAGGATGGCGGCAGCCCTTCGGGGTAAGGGGTGCGGCTAGGGTAGATGGGAGAGAGGGGTGCGGCTAGGGGGGTGGTGCGGCAGCCTCCAAGGGGTATGGTGCGCACCCCCCCTTCCCCTCCTTATATAGGTGGCGGCTAGGTCAAGGGGAGGGGGCCGGCCGGCCCCTCCTTGCTTGCCCCCCAAGTTGGAGTCCAACAAGGACTCCTTCTTGGGCCCCTTTCCTAAAGGGGTGGGAGCCCACCTCCTAGTCCAACTAGGAGTGGGACTCCCCTCCTTGTGCCGCACCCCTTCATGGGCTTAGGTGGTGCGCCCCACCAAGTGGTGGCAGCACCCCTTTGCACCATGTGGGCCCCATACAAATTATGCGGTCCCACTTCTAGACTCTTCTAGAACATTCCGGAACCTTCCGGTACCCTTTAAATAATTTCCGGAACTTTTCCGAAACCTCCGGAAACCACTTTCCATATATGAATCTTATTCTCCGGACTCCTCCGGAACTCCTCGTGATGTCCGGGATCCCATCCGAGACTCCGAATCACCATTCGTTCACTTCATCATTTAATTCATCGCAAAACCTAATTTCATCGGAACGTTAAGTGTGTGACCCTACGGGTTCGAGAATGCATAGACATGATCATATCAATAATTAATAGCGGGACCGGGATGTCCATATTAATTCCTATACACTCAACGAAAACCTTTTCTCGATTGAACCACGATGCCGGAGATTCAATTAATCTCATATACGATTCCCTTTGTCTCACGATATTTTACTTGCCCGAGATATAATCGTTGACATCCCCATGTCCTAGTTTAATCTCGTTACCGGCAAGTTCTCTTTACTCGTCCATAATATAGGATCCCGGTGATTACAACTTAATCACATGTCTGCAGACTCTTGATGCTATATTACCGAGAAGGCCTGGAGATATCTTCTCCGTCACAAGGAGGGACAAATTCCACTCTCGATTCATATCACCCAACAACCCACCATCGGAGATACCTGAAAGCCACCTTTATAATCACCCAGTTACGAAGTGACGTTTGATGTCCACAAAGTATTCCTCCGGTGAACGGGAGTGATATAATCTCATGGTCTAAGGAAACTATATTTGGCATATTAAAAGTGTTGACAACAAAACTTTTGTGACACGATTAATTGCAACTCTTTATTTGGGTCATGTCCATCACACCATTACTCCTAATGATATGACTCCGTTATCAAGTGACTATAACAAGTCCATAGTTAGGAAACTCTAACTATCTCTTGATCAACGAACTAGTCCTGTAGAGGCTCACTAGGGACTCCGGGTGTTTATATTCCACACATGTATTATGTTTCCATTTAATACAATTATAGCATGGATAATAAACTATTATCATAAACTTGAATATGCTTAATAAACCATTTTATTATTGCCTCTAGGGCATATTCCCAACAGTCTCCCACTTGCACTAGAGTCAATAATCTAGTTTACATTTCCGCGATCCAACACCCATGGAGTCTCACTCATGAAGTCTCAGTGCTGATCATGTTTGCTTGTGGAAGAGGTTCTGTCCGTGCTCTGTACTTTACAGCTCTTTATGTCCTTTGCAAAATTGTAACTGTCACCTAATTTGACATTACTTTATCATCACATGATAAACTTCCTATCATCCCATGATAAAACCATTATCATATAATGCATATAATATGTTTGGTTATAGAGTGAGATAATCATATCCTTTCATGCCCATATGTATGATTAGTCAAATGACTTTCTCATAACACATGCATCTGGAACTCACTCAATCTTGAAACAACTTTCTCAAACCAAAATATTATATCTTATTTCAATCCTTGAATTAATCATATACTCCTATATGTTGTAGACTTAACAAATCAACAGTGAACCTTGTCACTTTGATATTTCCGATCATGCTTTCGCTGTGCTACTCTGATATTAAGAGATCCCTAATTTAGTCTGGCTTTATGACTTCAACCAAGTCCACCATTTTCTAAATTTATCTCAATCTCATGAAAAATGACTCCTCATTCAACATGTTCTTACAATTAAGAACTTGGGTCACATATCGTCATATACAAACATATGGTTCTTATATGTTGAGATCTATGAACAATTCATATTGAATTCCAACATATCCTCCAACCATCAATTTTGTACTGAGTTCTCTAACTCAATGCTTCACCTATATATCACAATGAGATGAACCATTCTTCTCTTGTTTCATTTTGAACTCCTTCAAAACTTGTATAGGTAAAACACCCTGACTTTAATGTTTATCAAACTTATCTATCCTCCATAGATACATTCATCTACATGAATATTTGACGTTCAAACTAACTTCATAAGTTATGCATTGGTCCATGACAACATTTACAACATTTATGAAATCTCCATTTCATTCAAACACTATGTTGTAAACTCCCACTCAAATATACCTCATACACATATTAAATTGTGAAGCCACTTTGGCTCCCACTCAGAAATATGTTATCTTTATATTTGACCATGATTAACTAGCTCCCACTCAAACATATGTCACCACATATTTTGATTATGGAAATTAATTTCTGCTCTAACTTAATATATGTCACCACATATCTTAATTAGATCTCACTCAGTTTCTTATGCACTTTCTCGACACTTTGGACTCCTCCAAAACTCTTAACTCTTAAGATTCGAGAACTCATATACGAAACACCAGCACTTTGCTAGCTCTAAGTTTTATTTATTCCACGCAAACTCTTTTGCCAAATAAATATGTGAAACATTCTTTTCACAAAATCAAGTAACAATTACTTTATGATTTAAACTTAAAGTAGAATGACTCTTAGTCACTTTCGTATTTAAAGTTTCTATTTCTTCTTTTGTAGTTTTGTAGGTATGTCTTGTTTCTCAAACATGACAAGTAAATCATGAATATTATTTTGCAACTTTTGACAAAATTCATATTCTTGAATCCTACTTCTCTTTAGACAAGCTAAACCATAATTCAATGATCACCATCATCAAAACCTTTTATGTGTCAAGTTTTAACCAACATAGCACTTTACATATGTGCCACTTGATACATAAACATGCAAGGTTTAATCTTTCTAAACTTATTCCAACAATTCTTTTATCCATGAAACCATTTCACGATAAAACCACTAAAATACATAACACAACCAAACACATTGGTTTGTTCCTTTTAGTCTCACATTGTGGAATCTCTATTCATAATCTCATATGAACATTCTACAAAACTTTATTTGCTTTGGCTTTTAATTATCTCATAATTATTGAAACCACTATTTCACATAACTCATATGCGAAATGCAAATCATTAAATAGATCCTTTATTTAAAACAGAGTGTTATCAAAATAAATCTAAATGATACTAATGAAACCTTAAAACCAAGAACCCTTTGTTTATGACCACATAATATCAAATATAATGTGACTACAATACTTTAGGTTTATCAAAACACCTTTTGAATAATCTCTAAACATTGTAATTTGTGATAACACTTGTCACAAGTCACCATACTAAACAATAACTCAAATATTTTGTCTCTTTTGATCAAATCGAAAAGACTCAATTATCTTGTTAACTTAATATCCTTTACTTCCAAAATCTCATCATGACATGAATAAATACTCCTATTTACTCATCCATGATAAAATAATGATGTCTTTTATTTACTGAAAAATACAACCAACACTTGTGTTTATTTTCAGCAACTCATGGCATTTTCAGAAAATGGCATTTTTAATCACACTACTTAGTGATGCGCATCAACATGCTCTTCAGCACTAATAGTACAATTAAAACAATTCTCATCATTAAGTATTGGATATTTTAGTATGTCTTTATTTTATAAGTGTTTAACTAATTATCGTTTAAATCTAGCAAAGGACAATAATCTCATAATCGAAACGTGATCTCCAAAAAGGATTACTCATGAAAATAGAACAACCACTTGTCTTTAACATGAATGACCGTCTCACAAACCGAGACACACTAATTTAAGATCACACTTAATTCGATTACAAAACTCATTCAAATCCTCTAATTTAAAACGATAAATGTAGAAGTAGAACATCGCCAGCATCAACTCCTTGATTGCCATCTTCCCGCGAAATCCACTCAGTCCCTCCATGCACTTCTCAAACGGCAGGCCCTGTTTTCATAAAACAGCACAAGTATCAAATACTTAGCTCACCATAAGTGTAAATGGGACATTTAAACATTTATAACTAGTATATCAAAATATACCTTCTGCGTTGACTACCTCTCCTGCTATGGGTTCCACTTTAACTTGACGCAGCTGGGAAATAAACTCACAGAAAGTGATCGAATCCCTTCCCATGACATAGTTCCTGACATAATCCTTATAGCTGGGGGGAAGCGAGCGCAGCACCCCATCTATTGCCATCTCGTCAGTTATTTCATGGTTCCAAACATCCACCATAGTATAATACAGCCGGTGCATCTTACTTAGGTGCTGTTCCAAGCAAGTGTTTTCTTCCATCTTAGTTGAAAGAAATTCATCCAGGCATTCAAACCTTGCAACTCTAACTTGTGCTATGAACCTTTGTTTCAGCTCATCGACAATCTCCATTGCGCTCAAGTTTCCAAATTGTCTACCAAGGTTAGAATCCATGAAGGTGCATATCAGCCACTCGACTCTCAAGTAGGTGGTCTTTTGATCGTACCACTCCATATACCCTTCGTAGTCAACAGTAACATCAGGGCGTTTTTCTAAAGCTTCATCTATCACGTAGAGCTCATCATTGGCGAAAAGGGCTTCTCTCAGACGCATGTACCACTCAGCAAAGTTTGACCCATCGAGACGCAGCTCCTCAGCAAGAAACATACTACTGTAGTCTCCCATGATCTACAAGGATTTTGCAAAGACATCTTTAGGACACTTGTTTATGATAATTTTAGTTCAATTTAATCAAATTAACGAACTCCCACTAAACTCAACATCTCTCCGGTTGATTAGTGACACACGATCCAAATCCACTACACCACCACCGATCATCACGTGAGATGATGTAGTTTCAATGGTGAACAACTCAGTGTTGATCATATCATTCATATGACTCGTGTTTAACCTTTCGGTTCCGTGTTCCCGAGGCCATGTCTGTACATGCTAGGCTCGTCAAGACAACCGTAGTATTTCTGCTTGTGCAAACTGGCTTGCACCCGTTGTATGTGAACGTTGAATCTATCACACCCGATCATCACGTGATGCTTCGAAACGACGAACTTTCGCAACGGCGCATACTAGGGGAGAACACTTAATTATCTTGATATTAACATGAGAGATCACCTTATCATGCTACCGTCGCGATCACATCTAAGCATAACAATAAGGTGCATAAAAGGGATTAACATCACATGCAATTCATAATTGTGATATGATATGGCCTTTCTTCATATGCTCTTAGATCTCCATCTTCAAAGCACCGGCAAGATCTCCATCTCCGGCATGATCTCCATCATCTTGGCGCCATCACCATGGTTGTCCACCAACTATTGCAACTACAACTAATGCTACTCTTAGCAATAAAGCAAAGCAATTACATGGTGATTTCATTGACACGCAGGTCACATAAAATAATAGACAACCATATGGCTCCTGCCGGTTGCCGTACTCGTCGACATGCAAGTCGCGAAATATTACAAACATGATCATTGCATACATTATCACAAATCACATTGGCCATATCACATCACTTGACCCCCTCTGCAAAAACAAGTTAGACGCCTCTACTTTGTTTATGCAAATTTTACGTGGCTTGGGTCAACGAGTTAGAACCGTTCTAATCTACGCAAAAACCACAACGGTGATATAATAGTTGCTTATTTACTCATCCTTTTGAAAGGCCTTCCATTGAAAATTGCATCCTCACTAAAGCAAGAGAAACAGACACCCGCCAGCCACTTATGCAAAACAAGTTGCATGTCAGTCGTGGAACCGGTCTCTCGTGCGTGGACGAGTAAGGTTGGTCCGGGCCGCTTCAATCTCACAATACCGCAAAGATGCAAAGTGCACGCGAGAAGGTAGCAACATAAAATATCAACGCCCACAACTCCTTGTGTTCTAATCGCATCAACACCTACGAATAGATCTAGGCTCTGATACCACTGATGGGGTCGCAGCATGGAAAACAAAAATTTTCTACGCGGCAAAGCGGAATAAACCCCAAGGATCTAGATCTACGAGATGAAGATAGCGAAGATGAGATCCAATCTCTTACCCTCGAAGATCAACAAACGCGTTTTGTCGGTGCAGGGGTTGGCTAGTCGATCCCCGCAACTAGACTCGTCTAGTCGCGAGGAGATGTATTATCCTCGAGATCCAATCCGGTGAAGTGCAGCAACGGGCAGCACCTCCGCGGCGTCCACACGTACAGCTCGATGAAGACGTCGACTCCTTGATCCCGCAAGCGAGACGACGTGGCCTTGATGATCTCAGCAGCACGACGGTAGTGCCGGTGACGATGACGATCTCCGCGACGCAGGGCTTCGCCAAGCCAAGCAGAGGGAGAGGGAGAGGAGAAGGTGGCGCAGCCCCTAGGGCAAGGGGGTGCGGCTAGGTGTGGAGGTTGGATGGCGGCAGCCCTTCGGGGTAAGGGGTGCGGCTAGGGTTTAGATGGGAGAGAGGGGGTGCGGCTAGGGGGGTGGTGCGGCAGCCTCCAAGGTGTGTGGTGCGCACCCCCCCTCCCCTCCTTATATAGGTGGCGGCTAGGTCAAGGGGAGGGGGCCGGCCGGCCCCTCCTTGCTTGCCCCCCAAGTTGGAGTCCAACAAGGACTCCTCCTTGGGCCCCTTTCCTAAAGGGGTGGGAGCCCACCTCCTAGTCCAACTAGGAGTGGGACTCCCCTCCTTGTGCCGCACCCCTCATGGGCTTAGGTGGTGCGCCCCACCAAGTGGTGGCAGCACCCCTTTGCACCATGTGGGCCCCATACAAATTATGCGGTCCCACTTCTAGACTCTTCTAGAACATTCCGGAACCTTCCGGTACCCTTTAAATAATTTCCGGAACTTTTCCGAAACCTCCGGAAACCACTTTCCATATATGAATCTTATTCTCCGGACTCCTCCGGAACTCCTCGTGATGTCCGGGATCCCATCCGAGACTCCGAATCACCATTCGTTCACTTCATCATTTAATTCATCGCAAAACCTAATTTCATCGGAACGTTAAGTGTGTGACCCTACGGGTTCGAGAATGCATAGACATGATCATATCAATAATTAATAGCGGGACCGGGATGTCCATATTAATTCCTATACACTCAACGAAAACCTTTTCTCGATTGAACCACGATGCCGGAGATTCAATTAATCTCATATACGATTCCCTTTGTCTCACGATATTTTACTTGCCCGAGATATAATCGTTGACATCCCCATGTCTAGTTTAATCTCGTTACCGGCAAGTTCTCTTTACTCGTCCATAATATAGGATCCCGGTGATTACAACTTAATCACATGTCTGCAGACTCTTGATGCTATATTACCGAGAAGGCCTGGAGATATCTTCTCCGTCACAAGGAGGGACAAATTCCACTCTCGATTCATATCACCCAACAACCCACCATCGGAGATACCTGAAAGCCACCTTTATAATCACCCAGTTACGAAGTGACGTTTGATGTCCACAAAGTATTCCTCCGGTGAACGGGAGTGATATAATCTCATGGTCTAAGGAAACTATATTTGGCATATTAAAAGTGTTGACAACAAAACTTTTGTGACACGATTAATTGCAACTCTTTATTTGGGTCATGTCCATCACACCATTACTCCTAATGATATGACTCCGTTATCAAGTGACTATAACAAGTCCATAGTTAGGAAACTCTAACTATCTCTTGATCAACGAACTAGTCCTGTAGAGGCTCACTAGGGACTCCGGGTGTTTATATTCCACACATGTATTATGTTTCCATTTAATACAATTATAGCATGGATAATAAACTATTATCATAAACTTGAATATGCTTAATAAACCATTTTATTATTGCCTCTAGGGCATATTCCCAACAGAATCTACCGAAACACAAACAATAACAGGAACAAAATAAATAACACGAATACAAGGTGCAATGCACACTCATGATGAGATGGTCATATTATGCACTGAAATGGTATTGGGCATGTCCCACGAGTTAAATGGAACCCCTAAAATAATTATCGCAATTAACGGGTTATAACTCCATATTTAACTTAGTGAGTTAAGCATTTACCCAAAATGTCCAGTACTAAAATATGAGTTCTATATGCATGAAAAATGAGTTCTAAAATATTAGCTAGGTATTGTTCTCCTGATCATTTTGGTACTTCGTTTGCAATTTTCCGATTAACGATGATGAAATGGCGATTTAAACGGTTATGCAATTTAAATCATTTTAACCAATTCGAAAATAACATCAAAGGAAAAATTGGTTTCATGCTTTGATCTTAACATAGACAGATAGCATTTGTTTTGCTGGTCATTTTGGTATATCATTTGCAATTTTTGGATCAATATTTAACAAGTTATGATATTTCCAATTATTGATTTAAATCTGCCATTTTATTTGATTTTAATAAACATCACCAAAATTAATTCTACAAATCTCTCAAATGACATAAGGTTGTAGTTCATTGCTTACTGAACATTTTGAGCTATTAAACATAAATTTTGAGTAAACAAAACTCAAGTTATGAATTTTCTAAATTCCAATTATATTCTGCCATTTTAGTATTTATTAAATAAAGGCAATTAAATGAATTTAATTAATCACGGCAAGGATACTAATAGGTAGATATTCCCTTTCTGAGCATTTTGGTATATTGTTTGCATTTTTCTGAGCTGTGGTTCAAAAGTTATTCAATTTCAAAGTTTAAATTGAATTCTGCCTATTTGTTTTAATTTCAGAAAAACGGTTCGGGCGTTTTGTACCAGGGTGAGGCTAGCCACGGTGACTGATGGGCGGGGCCCAAGCCACGTGGGCATCCACGTCGGCCGAAAGGCCCACGGGCAGGTTTGACCCGGAGGGAGGGGTGTCACGACCGGCGCGCGGTGGCGGTGACCGACGGCACGGTCAAGCACGGAGGCGACGACGGAGGGGCTCAGCGTTCGGGCTACTGGGCGCAGAAGAAACGCTGCTCCACGGCGAGCCAGCAACGGACGGCGCCGCTAGCTGTAGGTCACCGGAGTGACCACGGCGACGACGGACAGCGGACGGCCGACGACGGTCTACGGCGCATCTAGCGTTCTAGGGGGAGAGGAGGAAGACGGAGAAGTCCAGAAGGACGGCGTGCTCACCCTAGACGCGTGTGGGTGCTCGGTGGTGAAGGGGGAGGCCGGTGGCGACGGCAATCACGCTCGGCGGCCGGCGGACGGAGGGGAAGAAGACGAAGCCAAGCTCGCGATTGGAGGCGCCCCGGCATGATTGCCTGGACGAGGAAGAAGAGGGAGACGAGGCGAAGCTTTTGCCCCGGTTCGATTTGCTCCGGGAGGCCTCAGTCGATGGCGGCGAGCGGCGGCGTCCTCGTCTAGGTCACGGTCATGTCGCCGCAAGGGTTAGGGTTTCGGGTGCGGGGAAAATGAGAGGGGAGAGAGAGCAGGGCGTCGCGGGGGGGCTTCTTATCCTCCAAGGGGGGGCCAGGGCGCGAGGGGGCAGCAGGGGAGGCCACGGCGATATTGTGGAATCACATTCATAGTCATACTTATGAATATACTACAACATTATTCGCAATAGTCTCTAATTATCTCATAATTAATGAAACCACCTTTTCTCATAACTCATATGAAAAATGTTTATGCGAATCATTAAATAGATCCTTATTTCTAAAACAGAGTGTTTATCATATAAATCTAAATGCTATTATTAAACCCCGAAGTAAAACCCTTCTTTGAGACCACACAATATCAAATAGTGTGTGATTACAATATCTTAGGACATATCAAACGCCTTTGAAATATTCTAAACATTGTAATTTGTGATAACACTTCTCACAAGTCCACATACTAACATATAACTCAAATATCTTGTCTTTTTGATCAAATCATAAAGACTCAATTTTCTTGTTAACTTAATATCCTAAACTCCAGAATTTATTTGATCTCATCAAATATCATAACTCGAATAAATACACCTATTTAATCATTTATGATGGAGTACACAAAATAATGACATCTAACATTTGCTGAAAATACAACCAACACTTGTGTTTATCTTCAGCAACTCATGGCACTCTTCCAAAGGGTGGCATTTTAGTCATACTCCTTACAATAAGGCGCATTAATAAAACATCAAAATGTTTATTCAATATTTAGCACGACTAAAACAATTGTCATTATTAAGTTTTGGATATTTTAGTATGTCACATATTTTATAAATGTTCAACCAATTTATCATCTAGATTATAATAAGAATAATACACTTATAATCGAAATTTGTGATTTCCAAAAAGGATCACTCATGAAAATAGAACAACCATTGTCTTTAACATGAATAACCGTCTCACATAAGCAAGACACACTAATTAAAATCACACTTAATTCGATTACAAAACTTATTCAAATCCTCTAATCCAAATGATAAATGTAGAGACAGATTGTTGCCAGCATCAACTCCTTGATTGCCACTATTCTGCAACGTCTTCCCATATCCTTTATGCAAATCTCAAGCAGCAGGTTCTGTTTTCATAAAACAGAATGAGTATCAAATACTTATCGAAACTGCCACAATTGCAATTTGAACTTAAACACTTATAACATGTATATCACTATATACTTTTTGCATTGTCAACTTCTCTTGCTATGGGTTCCACTTTGACATGACGCAGCCGAGACACAAATTTATAGAAAGTGATCAAATCCCTTCCTATGACATAGTCTCCGGCATAATTCTTGAAGCTGGGGAGAAGCTAGCGTATCACCCCATCTATCGCGAAACCGTCATTTATGTCGTGGTTCCAAACAAGCACTAGACGATGATGTATCTCATGCATTATCCTCAGGTGTTGTTCCAAGCAAGTGTTCTCTTCCATCTTGAGTGAAAGAAAACCGTTCAGACATTCGAACCTTACAATTCTAACTTGTGCTAAAAAACTATTTTTCAGCTCATCAATAATCTCCATTGCAATCAAGTTCTTGAATTGTCTACTTAGGTCAGAATTCATGAAGGTGCACATCATCCACTTGACTTTCAAGTAGGTGGTTCAAAACCACTCCATGTACTCTTCATCGCTTGCAGAAATATTTGGGTTTATCTCCTATTGGTTCTTCTAGCACGTAGAGCTGAGCATGGGTGTTTAGGACTTCTCTCAGACGCAGGTACCACTTAACAAAATTGACCCATCGAGACGCAGTTTTTCAGCAACAAACAGACTACCGTAGTCGACCATGATCTAGAAGGATTTTTGCAAAGACATCTTAGGACTTTTGTTTATGATAATTTTAGTTCATCTTAATCAAAATTACTACATGAACTCCCACTAAACTCAACATCTCTCTAGTTGTTTTAGTGACACACGATCCAAATCCACTACACCACAACCAATCATCACGTGAGATGATGTAGCTTCAAAGGTGAACATCACCATGTTGATCATATCGTCCATATGACTCGTGTTTAACCTTTCGGTTCTTGTGTTCCGAGGCCATGTCTGTACATGCTAGGCTCGTCAAGGAAACCGTAGTATTTCCGCATGTGTAAACTAGCTTACACCCGTTGTATGTGAACGTTGAATCTATCACACCCGATCATCACGTGGTGTCTCAAAACGATGAACTTTCGCAACGGCGCATACTAGGGAAGAACACATCTTGATATTAACGTGAGCGATCACCTTATCATGCTACCGTCGCGATCACATCTAAGCATAACAATAAGGTGCATACAAGGATTAACATCACATGCAATTCATAATTGTGATATGATATGGCCTTTCTTCTTGTGCCTTTGATCTCCATCTCCAAAGCACCGGCATGATCTCCATCACCGGCATGATCTCCATCATTGTGGCGCCATCACCATGGTTGTCCACCAACTATTGCAACTACAACTAATGCTACTCTTAGCAATAAAGTAAAGCAATTACATGGTGATTCAATGACACGCAGGTCACATAAAATAATACACAACCATATGGCTCCTGCCGGTTGCCGTACTCATCGACATGCAAGTCGTGAAAAATTACAAACATCATCTACTTTGGCCATACCACATCACATGACCCCCTCTGCAAAAACAAGTTAGACGTCCTCTACTTTTTTTATGCAATTTTTACGTGGCTTGGGTCAACGAGATAGAACCGTTCTAATCTACGCAAAACCACAACCGTGATATAGTAGTTGCTTATTTACTCATCCTTTTGAAAGGCCTTCCATTGAAAATTGCATCTTCACTAGAGCAAGAGAAACAGACACCCGCCAGCCACTTATGCAATACAAGTTGCATGTCTGTCGTGGAACCGGTCTCTCGTGCGTGGACGAGTAAGGTTGGTCCGGGCCGCTTCAATCTCACAATACCGCAAAGACGCAAAGTGCACGCGAGAAGGTAGCAACATAAAATATCAACGCCCACAACACTTGTGTTCTAATCGCACCAACATCTACGAATAGATCTAGGCTCTGATACCACTGATGGGGTCGTTGCATAGAAAACAAAATTTTCCTACGAAACAAGCGGAAGAAACCCCAAGGATCTAGATCTATTAGACGAAGGTAGCGAAGATGAGATCCAATCTCTTACCCTCGAAGAACGTTCAAAGCGTTTTGTCGACGCAGGGGTTGGTCTGTCGATCCCCGCAACTAGACTCATCTAGTCGCGAGGAGATGTATTATCCACACGATCCAATCCGATGGAGCACCGCACGAGCAGCGCCTCCGCGGTATCCACATGTACAGCTCGATGAAGACTCCGCCTTCTTGATCCCGCAAGCAAGGAGGGAGTGGCTAGATGGATCTCGGCACCACGACGGTTGTGGTGGCGTTGATGGTGGAGAAATTCCTGCAGGGGGCTTCGCCAAGCGGCTGCAGGAGAGAGGAGGGAGGTGGGAGAGGGAGGCCGACGGCTAGGGTTCAAGGGTGCTGCGCCCCAGCCCTCCCCTCCTCCTTATATAGGCGTGAGGGGGCTGTGGGGGGCGCCCCAATCCCATCTAGGGCCGGCCAAGGGGGGAAACTTGCCCCCCAAGGCGCCCAATTAGGATTAGGGTTGCCCCCACCTTGCCTTGGCCGCATGGGCCTTGGGGACAAGGTGCGGCCAGCCCATGTGGGCTGCTGCACCTCCCCTCGGTCCATGTTGGCCCTTCCAGGTTCGTGTCCCCCAAGGTGGGGCCCTCCGGAACCTTCCGGAACCTTCTAGAATCTTCCGGTACTCTGCCGGAATTTTCCCGAACTTTTCCGGAACCCTGGAAACCACTTTCCTTATATGAAATTTTATCTCCGGACTCTTCCGGAGCTCCTCGTGATATCTAGGATCTCATCCGAGACACCGAATCAACATTTGATTGCACCATTTACTTATCTCACTAAAACCCTAGCTACATCGAAGCCTTAAGTGTGTGACCCTACGGGTTCGAGAACATGCAGACATGATCAAATCAATAATCAATAGCGGGACCGGGATGCCCATATTGACTCCTACATATTCAACGAAGTTCTTTATCGATTGAACCATGACGCCGGTGATTCTTAATCTCATGTACGATTCCCTTTGTCTCACCGATATTTAATTTGCCCGAGATTCGATCGTCGATATCTCCATATCTAGTTTCATCTCGTTACTTGGAAAATTCTCTTTACTCGTCCATAATATAGGATCTCTGTGATTAACACTTAATCACATGGTTGCAACCTTTCTGATGCTATATTACCGAGAGGGCCCAGAGATATCTTTTCCGTCACAAGGAAGGACAAATCCCACTCTTGATTCATGTCACCCAACAAATACCATCGGAGATACCTGAAAGCCACCTTTATGATCACCCAGTTACGAAGTGACGTTTGATGTCCACAAAGTATTCCTCCAGTAAACGGGAGTGACATAATCTCATGGTCTAAGGAAACTATACTTGGCATACTAAAAGTGTTGGCAATGAAACTGTGTGACACGATCAATTGCAACTCTTTATTATTGGGTCATGTCCATCACATCATTACTCCTAATGATATGACTCCGTTATCAAGTGACTATAACAAGTCCATGGTTAGGAAACTCTAACCATCTCTTGACTAACGAACTAGTCTAGTAGAGGCTTACTAGGGACACCTGGTTGTTTATATTCCACACATGTATTATGTTTCCGGTTAATACAATTATAGCATGGATAATAAACTATTATCATAAACATGAATATGCCAATAAACCATTTTATTATTGCCTCTAGGGCATATTCCCAACAGGACCCACATATTGTATGGGGGCCCACATGGACAAAGGGGGTGCAGCCACCACATGGGTGTGCCGCACCACCTAGGCCCACATGGGCCAATTCGGCTAAGGCAAAGGGGTGGGAGTCCTACTCCTAGTTGGACTAGGAGTTAGGCCCCTTTTTCCTTTAGGAAAGGCCCAAGCCCGAGTCCACTTGGGACTCGACTTGGGGGCCAAGGCAAAGTGGGCCGGCCGGCCCCTACCCTAACCCTAGCCGAACACCTGTTTAAGGGGAGGAGGGGAGGGGTGCGGCACACCCTTGGTGCTGCCACCCAAGTTGCCCTAGCCGCACCCCTTCCCTAAACCCTAGCCGCCGGCCTCCACTTCCAAGCCGCCGCCGCTGCACCCCCCTTGCCCTAGGGGCTGCGCCGCCACCACCACCTCCTCCTCGAGCTGCCGCACCCCCCTTAGCCCTAGGGGCTGCGCCACCTCACCTCTCTCTCTCCCTCTCCTCTTGGTTGGCTTGGCAAATCCCTGCTAGTGGAGATCGTCATCATCACCACCACACCGTCGTGTTGCTGAGATCATCAAGGCCACGGCTACCTCGCTTGCGGTATCAAGGAGTAGATATCTTCATCAAGCTGTACGTGTGGATACCGCGGAGGTGCTGCCCGTTGCTGCACTTCATCGGATTGGATCTCGAGGATAATACATCTCCTTGCGACTAGACGAGTCTAGTTGCGGGGATCGACTAGCCAACCCCTGTACCGACAAAACGCGTTTGTTCGATCTTCAAGGGTAAGAGATTGGATCTCACCTTCGCTATCTTCATCTAGTAGATCTAGATCCTTGGGGTTTATTCCATTTGTTGCATAGGAATTTTTTTTGTTTTCTATGCTGCGACCCCTACAGAACCCACTATCGAGCATAAATACTCCCTCTTGGAGTTAAAAGCATCTACTTGGCCAAAGCATCTACTAATAACAGAGAGCATGTAAGATCATAAACAACATATAAAGATAGATTGATAATCAACTTGATCATAGTATCAATATTCATCGGATCCCAGCAAACACAACATGTAGCATTACAATAAGATGATCTTGATCATGTTATGCAGCTCACAAGATCTAAACATGATAGCACAAAGAGGAGAGACTACCATCTAGCTACTGCTATGGACCCGTAGTCCAAGGATGAAATACTCACGCATCACTCCGGAGGCAGGCATGGTGATGTAGAGCCCTCCGGTGATGATCTCCCCTCCGGCAGGGTGCTGGGAAGAGCTTCAGGAACCCTCCCGACTAGGGTTTGACGACGGCGGCGGCTCTGGAACTTTTCGTGGAATATGACTCGGGTACTTAGGGTTTTCGGGGCAGGAGGAATAAATAGGCGAAGGGGCGGCGTCGGAGGGCACCCGAGGGGCCCACACCACCCCTCGGCGCGGCAGGAGGTGGGGTCGCGCCCCTCGTACGTGAAGGAAGCCGGGGGATAGGGCTGCCGGAGTGACAGAAACCTGAGCCCCATCCTGATTTTTGACATTGTATGGGATAAAGAGGACCATACGATCTTAAATCTATGGTTGAGTTTTTACCTTAATAAATGTTAGTAGTTGCAGATGCTTGCTGGACCATACGATCTTAAATCTATGGTTGAGTTTTTATCTTAATAAATGCTATTAGTTGCGGATGCTTGCTAATGTTTCAATCATATATTACATGTAATCACAAGTAGTTGAGAACGTGTATGCTTTGCCTCTTCCACATAGAAAACTGCATCGAAGACGATGAACCGAATAACTTCACTAATTAATTATGGAAAATTCCCCCACACTTTCCAGCACTTCTCCACACTCATGGTTCTGTTCATTGCTGCAACAACTAACATTTTTTTTCGTTATTATCTTGCAAAGCTATCCTTTCATACCCGTATTGTTCCTATATTTTTATTTTCTAGATAGAGCAAACTTTCTGTATGCGTAGAGTTTTGCCAATTGTCGATAGAACTTGAGAGAATACTTATCCTACCTTTAGCTCTTCGTTGAGTTCGACACTCTTATCGAAAAGGCTACAACTGATCTCCTACACTTGTCGTTTATCAGCCAGACCTTCATCACTCTCACCCAATTATTTCATCTCATTTCGAAATTATATGTCCACTAACCACACCAGATGCTGTGAGCCTAGGCGTTCCGTGTCTCAGTCCAAAGTATTCTATGCCCTAAGCATCATCCTACCATTAACTATCATATACATGCCAAATATCCAAAAAAAATATCAAACTTTTTATATGAACTAGGGTTAGCCAAATGAGGGCAATGTGCTGATTATATTAATAAACCAAAGGGAATCGAAGGAGAATACCTCAAAGACTGAAAGGGGAAGAAAATCCACCGAAAAGTGCTTCAGATCAGTGCGTTTTAGAGTAGGGATTCGGGGGGGGGGGGGGAGAGGATAGAGGAGAGCCGTCGCCGCCATGGTTTTCTCCTCTATTTCTTCTCGCGTGGGAAGGGGTACAGGGGGTTGCCGGTCGGGTGGCTCATTTCTCCAAGGGGCATGGCGCCGGCTGTGAGGCAGTCATGGTCAACAGCTTGGCTCCGTCCCGGAGGGAGGCAAACTTCCGCGGCGTGGGCCTGCTGTGGGGACGGTCGCCACGTCAGACACGGCATGGCTCCGCGGTCGGCGACGTCGTGATTCATATCATGGCTCCTTCTACCGAGGCGTCATGTAGAGCATGACTCCCTCTGGTCGGAGCCATGCATATTGTGATTTTGTCGGGGGGAAGCCCCCGAGTGGGGTCAATATGGTAAAATAAGGTTGACTCGGAGTTGACCGAGTCAATGAGAACCGACATACCATACAGGTTTTACCCGGGGTCAACCGGGTAATGGTTAACCGACATAGACTTATGTCGGATCATGATTATTATATGTCGGAATTCCCTTTGTTGTTCGTATATGCAGGAAATGGCAAACCGAGTTATGGGCATGGGTGTGCCTATGCCGGGTGAAGGTTATCCCGGACGGTGGACCAAGCTCCTTGAGACACGGAGCGAGACAAGGGCGGCGGCGTGCCGCAAGTGGACGGCGTGCCAAGCCTCGGCCACGCCTCTGACGCGGGCGGCGCGGCACAGTGGCGCTAGGCCTAGGCGTGGGCGTGCTGTTGGATGCAGAGGGGACCGTGGCGACCAGCGCTGCCACGGTCTGGGCATGGTGCGGCGGTGCCCGTGTCGGCCGGAGACCAAGGAGTATGGCGACAGTAGCCATGTCTCACACTGTAACCCTGGGTTTCCCTATATAAGGAGTACCAGGGGTACCTCTTAGAAGGACGGGCAGCACTTCATTAGAGCCTAGACGCTGAGCAAAGACGTTTTCCCTTGAGAGCTAGAAGAGAGCCAGAGAGCTGTTCTGAGACTCGGTTGAGGCTTAGATATTGCAGTTCTTCGCATACAGCTCGAGGAGCAATCTTGTAACCAGTTGTAATCCACATATAAATCAAGTAGCAGGCAGGAGTAGGGGTGTTATCTCCTCACGAGAGCCCCGAACCTGGGTAAATCGTGTGCGTGTGTGTGAGTGAGTGTGTGTTTTGTGTCTGTACGCCGTGCGTGCAAGCCCTCCCCGGTACCTCCAGCGTCCAATCGGCCCCACATCAAGCCTATATGGCATCTGCCGTGACACCACCACGACATATTTTTTTTTTAAAAAGGTTCATTTTATACTAAAGTTTCATCATAAGGTTAGTTTTGTGGATTTTCACTCCATTGCCGCCGGCCGAATCACGCTAGCACCGATACACGACGGGACGTGAAACTCCGCAATATAGGGAGAGGAAGCTAGCTCGGGCACCGCACCAGACGAGGGGTCCACAGTGACACGCGACAAGACATGAAGTGGGCTGCGAGAGGGTGTCGTTTTCCTGGCGCACAAACTCGATCGATCGTCGGCTGACTTGGACGCTTCTCCTCACGAAACCAATCTCCCATGAAACATCACCCGACAAAACACTGCTACTAAAATCACGCCCCATCATCACATCTAAAAACTGTAACCACTCTACGCTAATACAAAAAAAAACCATCTAACAAACATATACTCATTAATTTCTGTACGGCATGTTTTGGTTTTCATGCAATGGTTTGCTATAAAAAAACCAAAAAGTCCGGTTCGGTTTGTTGGGCATGTTTTGGTTTTCATGCAATTTCAAAATACCCCACACTAATTTCATGTGATCATTAATTTCTTATTTAATTAGATCGTAACCCTCTTTCCTTCCCTATTTTTCCTCCCCCACCATGCATGCCTGGATGTGAACGCATTAACAGTCTATTTAATTACAGCTTTTACCTCCAATCAACTATCACCTAGATACTAGAAAATTTGCATTCAAACCCTCCAAACCGAAACGGAGGGAGTACAATATATAAAAAAGAAAGAAAAAACACATCTTTGCAACCATGCCATAAACGCATTCGCATCGATGGCTGGACCTGGGCGACACACATTATTATAGGCCTGCTACATCAGGATCCACAAAATTAAGTGGCGATCAGGGAACGCTCAACTCAGCCTTATCATGATGATTGATGAGTGGCTGCCGCGTCTGCTTTGCAGGATAACGACGTACAGTACAGTGCTGGGCATCCCGACTTAACAAACTACAGCAGGAGAATATTTATTTCGGATGCGTCCACCGAAACACACTCTCCTGTCACGCAAAGCTAAGATGACAGAAAGGCCTCCGCGATGTTGTAGTGGCGGGCGTGGCCACCGAATCCGACGATACAGTGACGCCGGATTTCAGGGATCTTGTTGTGACCGTGTGTGCAGGCTCGTTGCCGCAGCCCGCAGCCCACAGGTGAGTGTGTGCGCGCGCCCTTCGCGCCAATCATTTCTATGAAGATGTCTTTTCGTGCCAATCATTTTCACCCATTACCAAGGAAGAAAATGAAGGCACGGATCGTTCATCTCGGCTATGACGTGTCCGCGATGTCTAAAATGTGCCATCTATTTGTCAAATCAGGAATGAGGCCATCTCCAACGCGCCGACCCATTTCGTCCGAAACGGTCCGTTTCGCTCTGGATGGGTCGATACCAGGACCCAACGCGTCGACGCAAACGGACCGACATCTGTTTTTTCGTCCATTTCGACCCAAATCCGGCCCAAATTTGAGCCGGGTTTGCGTCGGCGCGGACGCGTGTGGATTCCGCGTGGTGTCCACCCCACTCCCCCCTAGCCCGCCTGTCGGCGTCACCCAATGACCAAACGCCATCATAAATGTGGCGGGAGTGGCCTTTATATGGACGCCGGCGAGCCAAACCCTAGCTCACAAAACCCTAGCGCCCCCGCCGCCGCAATTCCTTCCCCAGCTCCTCCGGCCACACCTCTCCACCACCCCCCGGCCACCTGTATGGATCCGCCACCGCCGCCACCGCAGCACCTCCTCGACCAGCTCGAGAAAGCCCGCCGGAGCGCGCAAGGGCGCTACCGCGGCAGCTTCTCTCGACGCACTTCCACAAGCCCGGCGTGGATCGGCATGCCCCATTACCGAGCTCCAAAAAGGCTGCCGGAGGAGGTAAGGAGGACCATGGCGTACTCCGACGACTCGGACCCAGAGGGGGACGCGTACGCTGCTGGGGTCGCGGCAGGCTCCGTCGACACCCCTGCCAGCCCCTCCGCTCGCTTCGCTGCGAGCGCCACCACCCATGCCGCGACCAGCGTGGTCGAGGTGATCCACCTGGACTCGGAGGACTCGAGCGGCCCGGACCTCAAGGAGGCCATGGCGCGCTCGCTGGACTCGTTCCAGGCCGAGCTTGCCCGGCAGAGGAAGGAGGACGCTGACTTGGCGCGGGCGACCCGCGCGTCGCTTGCCGAGGCCCGTGCGAGCGGCCGCAAACGCGACCGCGAGGAGGGCACCGGCAGCAGCCGTTGAAGACCTCCAGCGACGAATTTTGTTAAAATAGCCGGCGCAAGGGGAGTCGCCAGGACAGACCCCGACGCCGGTATCCTGGCAGGAAGAGCCAGCAAGTCCGTGCCGCCACCGGCCACTAGGCCGGAGGAGATCCAGCAAGACCGTGCCGCCACAAGCGGCCAATTTTGTTAAAATTTGTTGGGTCATCCATCACCGGCATCGGAAGTCTTCCTAAAATTTTATTAATCTAGTAGAATGTAGTAAATCTAGTAGAAGAAATCGGAGAATGTATTCTCAAAACTATGTAATGTGTGGAGTAATATGAAATATAATTTTAACTTCTACAAAAAATAAGGGGCGGACCAAATGGGTCGGCCCATTGGGTGCACTGGCCAGAAATGGCCGGACGGGGACGGATCCCTGTCCGTTTCCCGACCCAAACGGAGCAAAAACCGACCAAAAACAGGTCCGTTTGGGTCGGCGCGTTGGAGATGGCCTGAGTACTCTCCCTTTCTCCTGACAAGTAGGAGAGAACATGGTGAGGGACAGCAAGGCGAGGCAGAGATCTTAACGGTTTCAGCTAGGAGGATATCGTCGTCGGACAGGATTTTAGAGGGATGGGTAGGGCGACAGCAACACAACGAAGGAGTTGGCTCGGACAGGGAGGGGCGGTGAGGCGGGCGCGACAGTGCCGCCGGCCGCAGTCATCCTAGCTAGCATCGGAGGGAGGTAAATCGACGTTGGATTTGTGGGTAGAGCAACAAGGCAATTTGATGTTTCCACCGTTGGATGGTGTCGGAGAAGCCCTAGTAGGATCCAAGTACCAGGTTCGATACGGGGGCTGAACACGCAATCCTCACAACTCTCTCAAACGCTCACAGGGGTAAACACGCAGCGAGCGTGGCATAGACACGGGGAGCTTTACCCAGATTCGAGCCACCACGTCGGTGTGAAACCCTACTCCTACTTGTCAGATATTGCACTGCTTATTGAGGTTACAATACAAGGTGTGTGGCGTGGGGCCGGTTGCGAACCTTTGCTCTCGTCGTGGCACTGCCCCTTTTATAGCTCTGGTCCTCTTCATGCCTGGCGGGAAGGGTTGCCACATAGCTCAAAAAGGGGACAAATGCTCAACCCTACAACTCCGGAAAATCTGGTCCATGGTTGATTAAGTGTCGCTTAAGGACTCTGAGCGAGCCACCGTCCATGTCGGGGACGTGGGGCTCGTCGATGACGTCCTGGCTGACGGTTCCGTCACGCACTGCACCGGCCAAACCTTTAATAACCAAAGAGGCAAGCTTTGTCCATTGTGCCCGACGCTGTAGTCATCATTGTCATAGAGTAGAAACCCGCGCGTCACTCTGCGGCGGGGCGCAGAGTCACGGGTTGCCCTGACACAGAGTCAGGGGCGTGCCTGCCACACTATCACCCGCGAATGAGGCTTCACGGGTCTTCCCCTACTTTCTGAGCATCTATAAGATAATAAGCATCATTATGCAGAGCCCTGCTTACAATAAACGGTCCTTCCCAAGGAGGTGACAATTTGTGCATGCCGGCGGTGCGCTGCACAAGCCTAAGCACCAAGTCCCCCTCGCAGAACTTACGAGGGTTTACTTTCCGGCTATGATAGCGTCGGAGATTCTGCTGATATATTGTTGACTTGGACAATGCCAACTCTCGTGCTTCTTCAAGCAGATCAATATCATTCTCCCGAGCTTCCTTAGCCTCGGATTCTATATACAACGCAACTCTTGGCGAGTCATGCTCTATGTCGGTCGGCAGGACCGCTTCTGCTCCATAGACCAGAAAGAATGGCGTGTAGCCAGTAGAGCGATTCGGCGTAGTCCGGAGACTCCATAACACTGTCGATATTTCATCCAGCCAACACCCCGGAGAGCGCAGCAGTGGCTCAATCAACCGGGGTTTTATGCCGGATAAAACTAGTGCATTTGATCTTTCAACTTGTCCGTTGGACTGAGGATGTGCAACCGATGCCAGGTCTAGCTGGATTCTCTTTTCCTCGCAAAACCGAGCAAAGGCTCCTTCGGCGAAGTTGGTGCCATTATCCGAGATAATGCTGTGCGGATGACCATATCTCAAAATAATATCTTTGAAGAAAGACACGGCCGTGCGGCCGTCACACTTCCGTATTGGCTTTACCTCTATCCACTTGGTGAATTTGTCCGCCATCACCAGCATGTGAGTCATGTTTCCTCTGGCTGGCTTGAATGGTCCCACCATATCAAGACAACAAACAGCAAATGGCCATGTGATGGGAATAGTTTTGAGTGCTGAAGCCGGCATGTGAATTTTGTTGGCAAACCTCTGGCATCCTTCGCACTTCCGGACAATGTCCTCTGCTTGCTGCAAAGCACTGGGCCAGTAAAACCCATACCGGAATGCCTTAGCCACCATGGCTCTGGAAGATGCATGATGACCACACTCTCCTTGATGAATATCTCGAAGAGTTTCTTCCCCTTCTTCCGGTTCGACACAACGTTGAAGAACTATGGTTGCACTTCTCTTGTACAGCTCATGGTTGATGATGGTAAAAGCTTTGGATCGCCATTGTACTTGTCTAGCCGAGACCTCTTCACCCGGCAAACTGCCATCCATCATATATGACATGATGGGTTGTGCCCATGCTAGCACCGGACGAAAACGAAGGACAGGCTCGTCGATCTCCATTGCTTCAACCGACATTGTCACACCCGACATAGGCTGACAAGTCCCCGGGTTTTCCCAAGCAGTCCCCGAGTACTGCCAAGCAGTCCCCGAGTTCTCCCCAGCAGTCCCCGGGTCCTGCCAAATGCACCCGACATCCACGTCCATCGGGACGACATCGGGTTCCGGATTCTCCGGGATAAATATTGACTCGGACTCAGGCGATGGCTTGATTGATGGCTTTCGAAGATGCTCCAGTGATACGCCGGCCGGAATGGCCTGTCGGTATGAACCTATCTTGGACAGCATGTCGGCACTTTCATTTTCTGTCCGCCGGATGTGATGAAATTCACAACCATCAAAATATCCCGAGATTTTCAGGACATGGAACCGATATGCCGCCATGTTGGCATCCAAAGCATCCCGATTGCCAGAAGTTTGCTGAACCACCAGATCCGAATTGCCATGACACACTGTAGCGCCCCGACCCCAGAACTATGCAATGAAGCTTTGTGCAACCGGTCATGCTACACAATCGAAGGTTACTGGTTTTACCAATCCCAGGCCAAAAACTTTGGCAGGCGTGCTCGGAATGGATCATCGGCATGCAACACTTCGATCATGCCATAAGCTCAGACATAGCTATCATGCATAGTAGAGAGATCAAGACTGCGGAACAACTGGCACATCACAGACTCTACGACACAAAGATTAATATAGCAACTCATATATGAGAAAGATACAAATATTACACACAAAAGGTCACAGACCCAACAATTCATCATGCGGAAGCGAAGTAGTGTTGTCTAACAACAAGATGCAAATATGGCCTAAGAGGCCTACAGATAAAAAATCCCAGCCAACTTGTTCCACGGTCCCAAGCTGCCACCTGGGAATCCCGAACTATTCGTCGATGTCCAGGAAGAAACCACCTAGCTGCTCGGTGTCGTCCTCCTCTGAAACAAATTATAAAGGCAGCAAAGAGAGACTGAGTACGACGTACTCGCAAGTTTAGTAGGGCGATATAGGCCCAATGATGACGGAGGCTCTAAAGCTGTAAGTGGCTATTTTGCATAAAGCTAGTTTTTTCTTTATAAAAGACATAAATGACACAAAAATGGCATCGTCTACTCAGAATGTTTTTCGAAAGGGGATAATAGAGTAACTTTTTCATCTTCGGTTCTCATCGAACCAACTTGTAGCCAAAACATCTCTCATCTCCACCAAAGGCACCCCCTCGAATCACCCTCGAGGAAATGAACCTTTATCACACATTGATTATGTAACCTTTAGCTACCATATCAATTAAGTTAAGGTTCTCTATGATCTTATCGTCTATTCCCAAGTCGTCCATAACCGCGGACACGGCTTTTCGAAAAGATTTAACCCTGCAGGGGTGTACTAATTTACCCATTGGTACCGTCCGGCTCACCTGATTGGCCCTCTTCTGGGGAAGGCCGGCGAGTGGGCGCGGTTAAACCTTTACCTCGCGTGAGACTATCCAAGAATCATCTGTGGCGACAGGGCAAGTTTACCCAGCCTATTTCATCCCATGCCCCCATCACCACGCCCTAAACACAAATCCTCCTCAACATTTTCTTTTCCACTCACACGCAAATGGAAAATCGAACTAGAGGACCCTTGGATACGCCTGCACAAGTTATTCAGTTAGTAAGGAGCCCATACTCCCACCAATGGAAGCACGCTCGTCTTGGTTCAAGAGGTAAAGAACTCGCACCTAGGGGCAAGAATGAGACAAAACACCATCCCCGATGGCAACTCATCAAAGCCTTCTTAGCATTTTAAATTTAGCACCACAAGTATCCACCATTGTCCGAAACATTCCATCAACATCAATAATTATGGAATTAAACAGCGGACATAACTAGCATTCGACTAAGCATGGCTAAGCATATAAATACAATTCCTATATCTTTGTCTCGGGCCAACACAACAACCCTATGGTTCATAGGTAGGGATACATGTGATTGGTTCGGGGAAAAACATGCATTCATAGGACACTCTAGTATTGATCAAAAATTGTCATTGGAATCGCATGCAATATTATGGTGGGTAAAATAAGTTTATAAAACAATAGGATGCTAGATGCCAAGAAGGTTAGGTTATCTCTTGCCTTGCTGCCGGGGCGTGTAGTACGGCTTGTCGGGGTAGGTAGAGAGACCCTCGACTCCGGAATCTATCGATACCCAAAATAATCACAAAGGAACAAATAAATAACACGACGACAAGGTGCAATGCACAATCACATGATGACATGACAAGTTATGCATTACTATAATCATATGATTTAACTAACAATATTAAAGGGAGCGCCAAATAATTAGGGCAATTATTTGGAAGAAACCCCATATTCACCTTAGTGTCCACCTTGTTTACAAATTATTACATTACTAAGAAGTGGATCAAATATGCAGTAACATGACATGATTGGATAGGTTTTGTTCTTCCGATCATTTTGGTACCTTATTTGTAATTTTCTGAGTACCGAAGAATAAATAGTGAATTAAATAATTAATTGAATTTAATTCTTTTAACCAATTTATGAGTAACATCAAATAAATATTTGTGATCATGATTTGGTATTACCATGATTTGATAGCATTTGAAACACTGATCATTTTGATATTTCATTCATAAATTTTGCTTAGATATTTATCGAATTATGAATTTCCCGAAGTAGGTATTATTTATACAATTTTAGGAATTCTTAAATAAAGGAGAAATTATTTCCTCAAAAGGGCATGGCAATGTTACCAAATGATAGGTATTGTTTTTCTGAACAATTTGGTATTTGATTTGTCGAATTTGAAGCATTTTTTAAATAGTTATCAAATATTTGAATTTCACTTTTATTCTCAAAAAGGAAAAACAACTAAGCCAGACAGGCCGGCCTTGTGCCGGCCAGGCCGGCCCAGGGGCCGGGCAGGCACCCGAGGCGGCCAGCCTCGTGGTCGGCCCAGGCTGGGGTCCAGGCCGGGAAGGGACCCGAGGCCTCCGGCCTTTTGGCCGGCCTTGGCCGGGGGCAAGGCCGGGGAGGAGCAGCGGCGCACGGCGTGCGGCGGCGACCGCCGGTGACGCTGAGCAGTCTGCGAGAGGGAGAGGGAAAAACGCAGCTCACCAAGGGGGGCTGCAGGTGAGGTCGAAGAGGCAAGAGTTGGACTCGAGCAAAGTGGAGACGGCGTAGACGGCGACGACCTTGGCGTGTTCCCGGCGAACGTAGTCGACGAAGACGACGATGACCTTGGCAGCTCCTACTCCGGTTCTGCGTCCGAACGTAGAGGAGGAGGAGGCAGAGCTCTTGACGGCACTAGCTTGAGCTGAAACGGCCGGAGACGGCAGCGCGTGACGGCAGCGGCGGACGGGGAAGAGGTGGCGCGGATGGCGGCGGCGAACCAGGGCTCTCCGCGCCAATCCCTTGCATGGGGATGACAAGGGCGACGAGGTAGAGAGGTTAGACAAGAAATCCGAGCTCGACGAGGCACAGGACGGCGACAATTTGAGGGGGGCGCTGGCGGTTCCACGGCGGCCACACAGAGAGAGAGAGCGTGAGGGAGAAGGAGCAGGTGAGGGAAAACAGAGAGAGAGAGGCCGGCGTCGTGGGGAGGTGGGGTCCTCCTTGTCCTCCCGGGAGCAGGCCGAGCGTGGGGCAGGGTGGCATGGGCATGGCGATAGTGCCATGGCCACGGTGGCCACAGTGAGGAAAGAAGAAAAGAGAAAATTGTGAAAACCCCCTGTCTCATTTAATTAAATTGCAAAAAGATCCAACAGTAAGCTTTAGTGATTTAAAAGAGGACCTAAACCATTTTCAACAATTCAGCAAAAATTCATGTGGGCTCTCAACATCATCTAGAAGCTCCACAAAATTTGGTGTTCCAAAATAAAAATGTTTTGGACATATTTGTTCACAGGATTTGATTATAGTCATTTTTAATAATTTCCAAAATATATTTATTTGGAGCACTTAAGCATTTCCAAAAATAATGAAATTATTTATGGAGGCTTCCAATATATTAAAGAAGCTCCCCATAAGTTTATCTTGAATTTTTGGAAAGTGTAACTTGGGTTCAAAAATAGGATTTGATTTGAACCAACTTTGGATTCTCAATTTTATATCTTTGCTTGTCAATAATTGGATTTTGACAAATTGTTATAATAATTAAACTTGGAACTTCCTGAACAATTTGGAAGTTCAAATTAATTTATTTTCACTAAGTTGAACAATTGCACTGAGGTTGGAGATTTTTGGGATTTGGATTTGTTTCCTTTTAATTGCTTTCAAACTTGCTTTATTTTAAAAATTAGTAATTTAAATGGATGCCATGATGCAATGTTGCAAAGCCAAAAAGTGAAAATTTGGCCCATATTTTAGGGTACCAAACTGGGGCTGTTACACACACTTTCCGGCGAATCCCGATTTCCTTGGCTACTTTGAGGCCATGTATCAACGCTTCATACTCGGCCACATTGTTAGATGCGGCAAAGTGGACTTGCAGCACATATTTCAGCTAATCTCGCTTTGGCGAGGTAAGGACCATGCCGGCACCCAGGCCCTCTTTTACTTTAGATCCATCAAAATGCATCCTCCAGTAATTGGAGTCAGGCAATGGTGGCTCATACTCCATCTCGGCCCAATCGACGAGGAAATCATCCAAGGCCTGAGACTTGATGGTATCTCTTCTTGCATACTGCGGCGTGTAAGCTACTAGCTCAATAGCCCACTTGGCTACTCGGCCACTTGCATCCTTGTTGCCGATGATTTCCGAGATCGGAGCTGCATATACCACTGTTATAGGGTGCTCTTGGAAGTAGTGCTTTAGTTTCTTGGCCGTCATATACACACCGTATGTCATTTTCTGGTAGTACGGATAATTTTGCTTCGATGAGGAGATTACCTCGCTTAGATAATACACCGGTCTCTGCACCATAGTTCCCTCTTCTTCTCGCTCTACCACCACCATGACACTAACAACCCGGTTAGAGGCTGCAATGTAGAGCAACATGGGCTCTTTTGGTAGTGGCGAGGCTAATATCGGCGACGTAGCCAACATTTTCTTTAGCTCATGAAATGCCGCATCCGCCTGCGGGGTCCAGCTGAATCTATCGGTTTTCTTCATCAGTTGGTAGAGAGGCAGAGCTTTCTCTCCCAACCGACCAACAAAGCGACTCAAGGAGGCCAGGCAACCAGTGAACCTCTGAACATCCTTGAGACACCTCGGTAGCTTCATGCTCTCTATAGCACGGATTTTTGTCGGATTCGCCTTGATACCTCGGCTCGACACGAGGAAACCGAGTAACTTGCCTGCCGACACATCGAATGTGCATTTGTCCGGGTTAAGTTTTAACCAGAATTTTCGTAGGTTTGCGAATATCTCTTTGAGATCATCCAACGACAAGATACGTTTTTCTTTAGTCTTGATGACTATGTCGTCAACATACACCTACACATTTTTGCCAATTTGATCATGCAAGCATTTCTACATGCATCTCTGATACGTAGCACCGGCATTTCTCAAACCAAAGCACATAACACGACAGCAATAAGCCCCGTACGGGGTAATAAAGGCAGTCTTTATTTGATCAACCGAGTTCAACGGTATCTGGTGGAAACCAGAATACGCATCTACAAATGATAACAGTTCACACCCGGCCGTGGAATCGATCACCTGATCAATCTGGGGCAGCGGGAATGGATCTTTAGGACATGCCTTGTTCAAGTGCGTGTAATCGATACACATGCGCCACACCTTGGCCGCATCCGGGTCATCTTTCTTCTTCTCTACCAGGACCGGGTTAGCCAACCAGTCCGGGTACTTCACTTCCACAATAGATCTCGACGCAAGTAGCCTGGCTACCTTGTCCCCAATAGCTTTCCTTCTCTCTGCGGCGAGACGCCGCATAGGTTGCTTACCCGGCCTTGCGTCCGGCCTGACATTTAATGAGTGCTCAGCCAACTCCCTCGGAACAGCTGGCAGGTCCTGACTCGACCATGCAAAGATGTCCCGATTCTCATGGAGGAAGTGGATGAGCTCGCTTTCCTATTTGTTCTCCAACCCGGCACCGATAATGACGGAGCGGTCGGGGAACGCCTCATCGACGCCGATCTTCTTGGTTTCCTTGGATGCTTGGAACGTCGCACTCTGCTGCGGGTTAGTCATACCTGGCATACCGAGTTGAGCGGACTGGGCCAGTGCCACCACCTCATGTATCCTCTTCTTCTCCGCAGCAATCACCAGTGACTCGGCTAGGCGTGATCCAGCCGAGGCACTCTCCATGGACAGCTTGTAGTTGCCCGAGACAGTAATGATGCCATTGGGACCCGACATCTTCATCTTGAGGTAAGCGACATGAGTAGACGCCACGAACTTGGCCAATGCCGATCTGCCGAGCAAGGCATGATATGGACTTTCGAGGTCCACGACCTCGAACTGAAGGCTTTCAGTTCGGCAGTTGCCCTTCCTACCGAATAAGACATCGACCCAAATTGTGCCCATGGGTGCACAAGAGACACCCGACACAATACCATGGAAGGTAGTGCGGCTTGGCTGCATCATGTTCTCGGTGATGCCCATCTTGAGCATAGTGTCCCGATACATGATATTGATACTGCTCCCATTGTCAATGAGAACCCGGGTAAACCTGACATTGATGTCGGGTCCGATGAATATCAGATCCACCACAAGAGCATACCCTCCCAGGTTAGGCATGACCCTAGGATGGTCATCACGGCTCCAGCTGATCTCCTCCTCGGACCAGTACATGTATTTCGGCACAGCCGGCATGACTGTGTTCACCTCCATCGCACGCCGATGCTGGCTCTGTTTGTCAGTTGGCTCGGTCACAAAGACCATGTAACTCTGGTGGGGCTCCCGATACTCATTCTGCCGGCTAGGACCGACATTCTCCGGCCTCCTCCTGTTATCCGCAGGCCTCGGAGGTGCATCTCTCTCTGCAATCTCTGCCAGAGCATGGTGCCATGAAGGCACCCCTGAGCAAACCATGACTCCTTCACAGGACTTTCGGATGTTGCTCCATCTTGTCAGGTACTCCCGGTTAGTTTCATCATCCATCTGCCTGCACATGGACAGTTGTTGAGGACGATTCGGCCTCTTGTATGTGCTGGAGAAGTTGCTGACGAAAGCTTCCGAGAAATCCAGCCAGCAGTCAATGCTGTTTTCCTCCAGGTTGTTCAGCCAGATCCGGGCTGGACCTTCCAACATTTGCGGCACATACCGCACTGCCCATCGGCGGCTGCCACCGGCAATATGCACTGCTGTGACATAATCAGTCAGCTAGTCTTCCGGTTTAGTACTGCCGTCATATGTTTTTGTGCCCCGGGGAAGCTGAAAGCCCGGCACCGGTGCCTGCTTCATGATCCGGGGTCCAAAACAAGCCGAACCAGGTGGGCCTTGCTCTTCCAGAAGTTCAGACATATAGATTATGTCAAGCTTGTTGCGCACATCATGTGCCGGCAGCTGGTGAGCTCCCAGCCGGGATCCGAGCGCACCCTCGGACGCCATACGCACAAATCTTCTATACCCAGCATTCTCCATAGCCGAGTAACCATCATCATACCGGTTGACCCCCGGATCGCCCTCTTGCTGCTGAGCGGCATACCCGGCACCATGCTGTTGCCGAGGTGGGTTTGGTGCCGGATACCGCGGTTGCTGGTCTCGAACGGCCGGATGATCCCGACCGGCACCGAGATTAGCCTAGCCAGGATCGGGAGCTTCCCGACCGGCATTGCCTTGCCCGGCTAACTGCCTTCCGGCATAAGCCAGATCATATGTCTGCATCTTCTTGTTTCTACCAGAGTTTACACTCCGGTCACGATCTCTACCGACATGCGGCGAGGAAGCCTGTCCCTTGGACACTCCATCGGCACCACCAGCCGAATGAATGTACCGGGATCCACCTGCACCTGGAGGGTTTGCCTTAAAGTATGCCTCATTCTTACGATTAGCAACAGCTACTAATTCATTTACCCGGTCCTGCTGCCTACGACGAGCATCACCGGATAAGCTAGTTAACTCGGCTATGGCTGCCTCTGCAGCCCTAAGGTTATTGCCATGAGTGCTATACCTAGGCTTATCAGCCGATATATGACTAGCAGTTCTACTAGATTTGGATCTACCATCTCTAGCAATTTCAGCATTGAGGTCTCTACCTCGGTTACGCACCTCATTCAAGCGACGGTACGTAGGGCTTGCTACTTGAGTAAAACCATGAGCTTTGTTATACTCACGGAGGGAGATGTCGAACTCTTGCCTGACTCGGGCTACCTCGATAGTCTCCTGGAGTATGCTCTGATGCTGCTCCTCCAGCTGAGCTTGCGCCAGAGCCGCGTCTGCGCTGGGAGCAACTGGAGTGGCCAGCTTCTCGATTGCATCCTGAAGAGGACTCGGCACCACCGGCACACCTGATGTACCGGCGGGTACCGTGCGGTTCTCGGGCCTATCCAACGGCGGGCGCGCCGTTCTAGTAGATCTGGTGCTGGTGGTGGGTTCCGGGGAGGTCATCATAACTTCCACGCAGCTAGCGGGGCGAGCGGTACGCCGGCCGCGAGCTGCGCAGACCGCAGGAGGATCCGTAGCGACATTGCAACGCCCCGACCCCGGAATTATACAGAGAGGCTATGTAAGCAACACAACCATCAAGGTATAAAACAAAGATCGAGACTTGTGGAACAGAACTGGCACAAAGCATGACTCTACGACACAAAACATTTATATAGCAACTCATATAACGAGGAGAATACAAATATTACAAGGCAAAAGGATCACAGATCCTACAATTCAACAAGCGGAAACGAAGTAGCGTTGTCTAATACAACAAGAAGCAAATTATGGCCTAAGAGGCCTACAGATAAACATCACCCAAGCCAGCTTGTTCCACGGTCCCAAGCTGCCACCTGGGAACCCCAGACTAGTAGTCGACGTCAACGAAGAACCCACCTAGTCGCTCGGTGTCGTCCTCCTCTGAAATACAAAATCATAGAGGCAGCAAAGAGAGACTGAGTACGACGTACTCGCAAGTTTAGTAGGGCGATATAGGCCCAATGACTGACGGAGGCTCTAAAGCTGTATATGTATTTCTTTTGCATAAAGCTAAGTTTCATAAACAGATATATAAATGACACATGGCATTCGTCTACTCAGAATACTTTTCAAAAGGGGTAAGAGAGTAACATTTGTCATCATTGGTTCTCATCGAACCCTTCTGTAACCAACCACTCTCATATCCACTAAGGCACCCCCTCGAATCACCCTCGAGGAAATGAACCTTTACCACACGTTGATTAATGCAACCTTTAGCTGCCATATCAATTAGGTTAAGATTCTCTATGATCTTATATCCGATACCAAGATTGTCCATAACCGTGGACACGGCTTTTCGAAAAGATTATCCCTGCAGGGGTGTACTAATTTACCCATTGGTACCGTCCGGCTCACCTGAGTGGCCCTCTTCCGGGGAAGGCCGGCAAGCGGGCGCGGTTAAACCTTTACCTCACGTGAGAATATCCAAGAGTCATCTGTGGCCACAGGACAGGCTCAGCGCTCTCAGCGCCCTGCCCCATCGCCACGCCCTAAACACAAATCCTCATCAACAACATCTTTCCACTCACACACAAATGGAAAACCGAACTAGAGGACCCTTGGATACGCCCGCATAAGTTATTCGGTCAGTAAGGCGCCCATACACCCACCAATGGCAGCACGCTCGTCTTGGTTCAAGAGGTAAAGAACTCGCACCTAGGGGCTAGAGTGAGGCAAAACACCATCCCCGATGGCAACTCACCCAAGCCATCTTAGCATTTTAATTTAGCATCACATTTATCCACCAAGTCCGCATCATTCCATCTTCAACAACAATTATGGAAATAAACAACGGACACAACTAGTATTGCAACTAAGCATGTCTAAGCATGGATAAGCATATAACCGACAATTATAATTCGTATCCGGCCAACACATCAACACTAGGGTTCATAGGTAGGGATACATGTGATGGGCTCGGGGAAGAGACATGCATTAATAGGATTCTATATATTTACCAAAAAGACATTTGAACCGCATGCAATATTATGGTGGATAAAATAAGTTTATAAAAACATAGGATGCTAGATGCCAAGAAGGTTAGGTTATCTCTTGCCTTGCTGCCCGGTCGCGTAGTACGGCTCGTCGGGGTAAGTTGGGGTGACCTCAACTCCGGAATCTATCGATACCCAAAAGAAAATACAAGCACACATAAATCACAAGAACACAAGGTGCAATGCTCAATCACATGATGACATGTCAGATTGATGCAAGGATATCAACATTTGATTGATATAACCAATTAAATGGAGTTCCAAATAATTAGTGCAATTATTTGGAAGCAACCCCATATTTACCTTAGTGACCACAATTCTTTAAAAATTATTGGACTATTAGATAAATGGTTCAAAATGCATGAACATGACATGAAAAGGTTAGGGTTTACCATTCCGATCATTTCGGTAATTTACTTGTAATTTTCGGAGCACCGATGAAGTAAAGCAATTTAAAAGGTTATTTGGATTTATATCCTTTAACTAAGTAAAGATTTATATCAAAGGGCAAGTTGTTGTCATGGGGTGATGCTAGCATATTTAGATGGCATTTGAAACACTGATCAGATTAGTATACCATTTGTAAGATTTAACGAAAAGAAGTCAAATTACAAGGTTCACAAGTTTTCAGCTAGGTTCGGAATTCATCCGGATTGGTCCGGAATATTCCGGATGGTCCGGAATAATCCGGGCTCATTCCGAGCCAAATCCGAGGTGACCTCAAAATCTTTCGGTTGGGGTTTCGGATTTCGTCCGGAAAGTTCCGGAAAAATCCGAGTTACCCGGAATCGATCCGGAATAATCCGGGCGATTCCGGACGGCTTGACCCTGGGCAGAAAAACGACGGCAGCGGCGGTTGTGCACGGCGCGAGCACGCACGAGAGGGAGAGGGGGAGCGGGAGGAGGCCTAAGAGTTTGCGGGGCTCACCCTGGACACGTATGGGTGCTCGACCGCAGTGGAGGTGGACGGGGTCGTCGGAATCGGGCTCCGGCAGGCGGCGGCCGCGGTGAGGATGGCGAGGACGATTGAGTCGATTGCGGGCTCCCCGGTCCGATTGTTTCGTCGTGGAGGAAAAGGAGGATACGGCGGAGGTTTTCGCCCGCGTCGATCTACACGGGGCGGCCCCAAACGTCGGCGGCGAGCTCGTCAAGCACGGCGGCGACTGCGGGAGCTCGGAGGGGAGAGCGAGCGAGGATAGGGGGCAGGTGAGCGGGGAGCGGGGTGAGGAGCAGGTGGGCGTCCTCGGCATGGTCTTTGACCTCGCAGGGGGGGCCACGGTGTCGAGCGGTAGGCGAGGCCACGGCGGCAACGGCATGGGCGCGGGCGGCATGGCGCCAGTGCGCCCTGTCGCCACTGTGCTTCATCCGGAATTTTCCGGATGGGTCCGGAAAATTCCGACTGGCCCGGAAGTGATCCGGAAAAATCCGGGTCATTCCGGATGACCACAGTTTTGGCAGAAAAGCCAGAATTTGAAAGGGCTCCAAAACAATTCCAGAAAATATGCAAAAATTCTGGGAGCTTCTCCACAAGTTAAACTAGCTCAACATACATTTACTTGGCCTTGGAGCATCATGACGTGGCTTACCAATAGCCAAGGCTAGGAACCACAATTGGAGTTTGAAGTTGAAAAACAAATTGGAGGCCAAACATTTGGTTCCTTTGCAAAAGAGTGAACTTGTTGAACCACAAGGCCACCTGTTATGTGAAGGGTTGTAACAAGATTGCATGTCAAGTTTAGAGTTTGGGGAAGGTTGGGATTTCCTTTTAACCATGTTTTCCAATGTCGTTTGTTAACACAAGCAATTTAAAGATATGCCGTGATGCAAACATGAATGCAAAAAGTGGAAAAATTCTTCGTATTTTTCATTACCAAGTTAGGGATGTTACAAATCTACCCCCCTTACAAGAATCTCGCCCCGAGATTCTAGGCTTGAGTGAAGAAGGCGGGGTATTCCTGACGAAGACTAGTTTCTCGCTCCCATGTGGCTTCTTCTTCGGAATGGTTAGACCATTGGACCTTGAGAAACTTGATGGACTTGTTGCGGGTTTTCCTTTCCGCTTCATCCAAGATGCGGATAGGATGCTCGCGATAGGTCAAATCCTCTTGAATGTCCAATGCCTCATGATCAACCCCACGGATGGGATCCTTGAAGCACCGGCGGAGTTGGGAGACATGGAAAACATCATGGACATCCGGGAAGTTGGAGGGCAACTCAAGTTGATAGGAGAGATCTCCTCGCTTGGCTAAGATGGTGAAAGGGCCAACAAAGCGAGGTGCTAATTTGCCCTTGATTCCAAAGCGACGAACGCCTCGGAGAGGAGAGACTCGAAGATAGGCCTTGTCACCAATTTCATAGTGGACCTCTTGGTGGTGCTTGTCATAGTAGCTTTTCTGACGGGATTGAGCGGCCTTGAGGTTTTCCCGAATAACACGGACTTTCTCCTCGGCCTCATTGATCACATCAGGACCGAAGAGAGACCTCTCCCCGGTTTCAGACCAATTGAGAGGAGTCCGGCATTTTCTCCCATAAAGGACCTCGAAGGGAGCCATTTGCAGACTGGCTTGATAGCTATTGTTGTAGGAGAACTCAGCGAGAGGGAGATACTTTTCCCAATTCTTACCGAAGGAGATGACACAAGCACGTAGCATATCCTCAAGAACTTGATTTACTCTTTCAGTTTGACCGTCTGTTTGGGGATGATAGGCGGTGCTGAAGTTGAGACGGGTCCCGAGGGCCGTTTGGAAACTTTGCCAAAACTTGGACACAAATAAGCTCCCACGGTCGGAAATGATCCGCAAAGGAATCCCATGCAAAGGAACAATCCGGGCCATATATAGCTCCGCCAATTTAGCTGCATTGATATCATCCCGAACTGGAAGGAAATGGGCAACCTTTGACAATCGGTCGATGATGACCCAAATGGCATTGTTGCCCTTTTGTGACTTGGGAAAGCCGGTGATGAAATCCATTCCAACTTCATCCCATTTCCACTCGGGAATGGCTATGGGGCGAAGGGTACCAGCTGGCCTTTGATGCTCCGCCTTCACTCGGCGACAGACGTCGCATTCAGCAACATACTCGGCGATCTCGCGCTTCATGCAAGACCACCAGAATTGAGAGTGAAGATCTTGGTACATTTTTGTGCTACCCGGGTGGATAGAGATGGGTGACTCATGAGCTTCAGAGAGGATCAACTCCCTCATATTTCCACTCTTGGGCACCACTAGACGATCACCAAAGTAGACCACACCATGGTCATCAACCAAGAAACAATTGGCCTTTCCATTAGCGATCTTCTCTTTGATCTCAAGGATTTCAGGATCATTTTGTTGGGCGGCCTTGATATCATCCTCGAGAGTGGATTCGATCTCAAGGTTAGTTAGAAAACCCGAAGGAACAATTTCCAGGTTCAATTTAGCGAATTCCTCGTGGAGAGCCGGTTGCGCCTTTTCAACCATCACGGTATTGCAATAGGCTTTGCGGCTCAGAGCATCCGCCACGACATTTGCCTTGCCGGGCTGATAATTGAGAGTCACATCATAGTCCTTTATCAATTCCAGCCATCTCCTCTGCCTCAGGTTCAGATCCGGCTGGGTGAATAGATATTTCAGACTTTGATGGTCGGAGTAGATCTCGCAACGGTTGCCCAAAAGGTAGGGCCTCCATTGCTTCAGAGCATGTACCACGGCGGCTAGCTCCAAATCATGAGTTGGATAATTTTGCTCGTGTGGCTTGAGTTGACGTGAAGCATAAGCGACCACATGGCCCTCTTGCATCAAGACACATCCCAAGCCTTGGAGAGATGCATCGCAATAGACGACAAAGTCCTTTGCGGTATCGGGAAGGACAAGTACCGGTGTGGTGGTGAGCTTGACCTTGAGGGTTTGGAAACTCTCTTCAGCCTTGTCTGACCACACAAATGGCTTGCCTTTCTTGAGGAGTTCAGTCAATGCCTTAGCTATTTTGGAGAAGCCCTCAATAAATCGACGGTAATAACCCGCCAATCCAAGGAAGCTTCGGATATCTTTGACGGATTTGGGAGTTGGCCAATCCAGGATTGCCTGAATCTTGTCGGGTATCACCGCTACTCCGGCAGCTGACACCACATGACCGAGAAATATGAGCTCCTTCAGCCAAAACTCACATTTAGAGAACTTGGCATATAGACGGTGATCTCGAAGCTTGGTCAGGACAAGTCGAAGATGTTCAGCATGTTCGTCTTCGGTCTTGGAGTACACAAGGATGTCATCAATGTAGATGATGACGAACTTGTCGAGGTACTCGTGGAAGATGGAGTTCATCAGCCTCATGAATGTAGCCGGAGCATTCGTGAGGCCAAAGGACATGACGGTATACTCATATAGCCCATAGCAGGTAGTGAAGGCCGTCTTCGGAATATCCTCCTTTCGGATTTTTATTTGATGGTAGCCGGACCTCAAATCCATCTTGGAGAACACCGTGGCACCAGCCAGTTGGTCGAACAAGTCGGTTATTCGAGGAATTGGATACTTGTTCTTGATGGTCACCGCATTAAGAGGGCGGTAGTCAACGACCAGACGAGGAACATTTGTATCCCTCTTCTTGACAAAGATAACCGGGCAGCCCCAAGGTGAGCTACTCGGTCGGATGAATTCTTTTTCCAGCAGCTCATCAAGTTGTTTCTTCAACTCAGCTAGCTCTTCCGTTGGCATACGGTAGGGCGTCTTGGAAACTGGGGCGGTTCCCGGAACCAACTCAATCACAAACTCCACGCTGCGATCGGGTGGCATGCCGGGCAATTCCTCCGGAAAGACATCGGGGAAGTCACACACCACAGCGACTTCAGACATATCAGGCGGGGTGATTCCTTCCAGGAAATAAAGACTGATCTCCGGTGAAAGAGGAGTGGCTGTAGAAGGAGTAGCAGAGGTTGGGGACCAATAACGCACTTCTCCATACCTTGGGTGGATCACGGTGACAGTCTTGGCAGCACAATCCAGGTTGGCCTGATATTTCACTAGCCAATCCATGCCCAGAATAACATCGATACCCTCTGACCTCAGGGCTATCAATGAGAACGGAAAAGGGACTGACCCTATGGCTATTTGAACATCGGGAGATATCCAATTGGTACGCCAACTAGAGCCGGGTGTCTTGACCACTAACGGAGGATCCATCATCACAAACGGTATTTGATGGTTGTGTGCATATGATATGGATATGAACGAATGCGAAGCTCCAGAATCAAATAATACTGAAGCTGGATATGTATTGATTCGAAGCATACCCATGAGAACTCCGGGGTCCTCCTCAACGCCTTCAGCCGAGACGTGGTTCAGGCGGCCACGGCTGACGGTGGTAGCCTTGGCGGCTGGGGTAGAGGGTGCTGGTGCAGGTGCTGAGGGAGCCGGTGCCTTCTGGGGACACTCCCTGGAGTAGTGCCCCGGCTGGCCACAAGAGAAACAAGTGAGCCCCGGTGGTGCAGGTAGTCGAGGTCGAAAACCGCCTCCAGCCGCACCCAAGGTCGAAGTAGCTGGGCGAGGCGGAGGTGGCAGGTACCCGGTGGGCTTCGGCGCGAAGGGTGCCTTTGGCACGGCGCTGAAAGGCACGAAGACCTTGCGCTTCTTGCCCTCAGATGAGGAGGAGCTCTGGTGGTCGGTGGAAACTGGCCTCTTAGAAGCCTCTAGCTCCTTCCTACCTTGCTCCATGGTGAGAGCCTGATTGTAGAGCTCTTGATAGGAGGTGAACTTGAAGGGTAGGAGCTCGTATCGAAGACGAGGTGCGAGCCCCTTGCGGAAGAGGTATTGCTTGTCCTCATCATTAGTCACGTCCCGAGGGGCGTAACGGGAGAGGTGGTTGAACTCCCGTCCATAGGACTGGACGTCCATGCGTCCCTGGGTTAGATCCAGGAACTCCCGCCTCTTGAGCTCGAGGATGGGCTTGGGGATGTACGCCGCACGGAAGGCGGTGCGGAACTCCTCCCATGTGACAACATGGCCCGCGGCGACCATTGCCACGTGGCTCTCCCACCAGGAGCCGGCGGCTCCTTCCAGAAGGTAGGTGGCAAAGTTGACATGTTCTGCCGCCGGAACGTGAAGAGCGGCGAACTTGCGCTCGATAGCCCGAAGCCAATCATCCGCATCAAGCGGCTCCTTAGCCTCGGAGAAAGTGGGAGGTTGGGACCGCAAGAACTGGTTGAGAGTGGTGCAGTCCGTGTTCCTCCTGGCCCCTTGCTGGACCAGCTGCTCGAGCAACCGCTCATTGCGCAGACGGTTTTGCTCGATAGCCATCATCACCTCCGCCATTGAGGGTGGCGGCGGTGGATCAGGGCTGCTATGTTCCCCACGACGGGTAGGAGCCATTCTGAAGAATTGGAACAACGACAAGTTAGTAACCAATTCTGACAGTTAAGATAGATCATTGGTTGCTCCCAGATATAGGTATTTAAGAAGCAATAAACACCAAAGACAGATTTTAGGCAACCACGGTGACATCAAGTCATCGTGGCGATATCAAACGGATTTAACGGACTCGAGGCATAACTGGACGGTAAGAACCCCAACCCCGAGAACCTAAACCTCGACACCAAGCACAAAACAAATAGAGGTAAGAGTCAGAGTAGAGCGAGTTGGATGAGAAGCAAAAAGAATCCTAAGAAGGTTTTCACAACTCATTTTTAGGTTGAAAATAGTTTTCACTAGACTCGATATCGACCAAAAGAAAGGGTTTCCTACAGGCAGTCCTGCTCTGATACCAACTTGTAACGCCCCGACCCCGGAATTATACAGAGAGGCTATGTAAGCAACACAACCATCAATGTATAAAACAAAGATCGAGACTTGTGGAACAGAACTGGCACAAAGCATGACTCTACGACACAAAACATTTATATAGCAACTCATATAACGAGGAGAATACAAATATTACAAGGCAAAAGGATCACAGATCCTACAATTCAACAAGCGAAAACGAAGTAGCGTTGTCTAATACAACAAGAAGCAAATTATGGCCTAAGAGGCCTACAGATAAACATCACCCAAGCCAGCTTGTTCCACGGTCCCAAGCTGCCACCTGGGAACCCCAGACTAGTAGTCGACGTCAACGAAGAACCCACCTAGTCGCTCGGTGTCGTCCTCCTCTGAAATACAAAATCATAGAGGCAGCAAAGAGAGACTGAGTACGACGTACTCGCAAGTTTAGTAGGGCGATATAGGCCCAATGACTGACGGAGGCTCTAAAGCTGTATATGTATTTCTTTTGCATAAAGCTAAGTTTCATAAACAGATATATAAATGACACATGGCATTCGTCTACTCAGAATACTTTTCAAAAGGGGTAAGAGAGTAACATTTGTCATCATTGGTTCTCATCGAACCCTTCTGTAACCAACCACTCTCATATCCACTAAGGCACCCCCTCGAATCACCCTCGAGGAAATGAACCTTTACCACACGTTGATTAATGCAACCTTTAGCTGCCATATCAATTAGGTTAAGATTCTCTATGATCTTATATCCGATACCAAGATTGTCCATAACCGTGGACACGGCTTTTCGAAAAGATTATCCCTGCAGGGGTGTACTAATTTACCCATTGGTACCGTCCGGCTCACCTGAGTGGCCCTCTTCCGGGGAAGGCCGGCAAGCGGGCGCGGTTAAACCTTTACCTCACGTGAGAATATCCAAGAGTCATCTGTGGCCACAGGACAGGCTCAGCGCTCTCAGCGCCCTGCCCTATCGCCACGCCCTAAACACAAATCCTCATCAACAACATCTTTCCACTCACACGCAAATGGAAAACCGAACTAGAGGACCCTTGGATACGCCCGCATAAGTTATTCGGTCAGTAAGGCGCCCATACACCCACCAATGGCAGCACGCTCGTCTTGGTTCAAGAGGTAAAGAACTCGCACCTAGGGGCTAGAGTGAGGCAAAACACCATCCCCGATGGCAACTCACCCAAGCCATCTTAGCATTTTAATTTAGCATCACATTTATCCACCAAGTCCGCATCATTCCATCTTCAACAACAATTATGGAAATAAACAACGGACACAACTAGTATTGCAACTAAGCATGTCTAAGCATGGATAAGCATATAACCGACAATTATAATTCGTATCCGGCCAACACATCAACACTAGGGTTCATAGGTAGGGATACATGTGATTGGCTCGGGGAAGAGACATGCATTAATAGGATTCTATATATTTACCAAAAAGACATTTGAACCGCATGCAATATTATGGTGGATAAAATAAGTTTATAAAAACATAGGATGCTAGATGCCAAGAAGGTTAGGTTATCTCTTGCCTTGCTGCCCGGTCGCGTAGTACGGCTCGTCGGGGTAAGTTGGGGTGACCTCAACTCCGGAATCTATCGATACCCAAAAGAAAATACAAGCACACATAAATCACAAGAACACAAGGTGCAATGCTCAATCACATGATGACATGTCAGATTGATGCAAGGATATCAACATTTGATTGATATAACCAATTAAATGGAGTTCCAAATAATTAGTGCAATTATTTGGAAGCAACCCCATATTTACCTTAGTGACCACAATTCTTTAAAAATTATTGGACTATTAGATAAATGGTTCAAAATGCATGAACATGACATGAGAAGGTTAGGGTTTATCATTCCGATCATTTCGGTAATTTACTTGTAATTTTCGGAGCACCGATGAAGTAAAGCAATTTAAAAGGTTATTTGGATTTATATCCTTTAACTAAGTAAAGATTTATATCAAAGGGCAAGTTGTTGTCATGGGGTGATACTAGCATATTTAGATGGCATTTGAAACACTGAGCAGATTAGTATACCATTTGTAAGATTTAACGAAAAGAAGTCAAATTACAAGGTTCACAAGTTTTCAGCTAGGTTCGGAATTCATCCGGATTGGTCCGGAATATTCCGGATGGTCCGGAATAATCCGGGCTCATACCGAGCCAAATCCGAGGTGACCTCAAAATCTTTCGGTTGGGGTTTCGGATTTCGTCCGGAAAGTTCCGGAAAAATCCGAGTTACCCGGAATCGATCCGGAATAATCCGGGCGATTCCGGACGGCTCGACCCTGGGCAGAAAAACGACGGCAGCGGCGGTTGTGCACGGCGCGAGCACGCACGAGAGGGAGAGGGGGAGCGGGAGGAGGCCTAAGAGTTTGCGGGGCTCACCCTGGACACGTATGGGTGCTCGACCGCAGTGGAGGTGGACGGGGTCGTCGGAATCGGGCTCCGGCGGGCGGCGGCCGCGGTGAGGATGGCGAGGACGATTGAGTCGATTGCGGGCTCCCCGGTCCGATTGTTTCGTCGTGGAGGAAAAGGAGGATACGGCGGAGGTTTTCGCCCGCGTCGATCTACACGGGGCGGCCCCAAACGTCGGCGGCGAGCTCGTCAAGCACGGCGGCGACTGCGGGAGCTCGGAGGGGAGAGCGAGCGAGGATAGGGGGCAGGTGAGCGGGGAGCGGGGTGAGGAGCAGGTGGGCGTCCTCGGCATGGTCTTTGACCTCGCAGGGGGGCCACGGCGTCGAGCGGTAGGCGAGGCCACGGCGGCAACGGCATGGGCGCGGGCGGCATGGCGCCAGTGCGCCCTGTCGCCACTGTGCTTCATCCGGAATTTTCCGGATGGGTCCGGAAAATTCCGACTGGCCCGGAATTGATCCGGAAAAATCCGGGTCATTCCGGATGACCACAGTTTTGGCAGAAAAGCCAGAATTTGAAAGGGCTCCAAAACAATTCCAGAAAATATGCAAAAATTCTGGGAGCTTCTCCACAAGTTAAACTAGCTCAACATACATTTACTTGGCCTTGGAGCAACATGACGTGGCTTACCAATAGCCAAGGCTAGGAACCACAATTGGAGTTTGAAGTTGAAAAACAAATTGGAGGCCAAACATTTGGTTCCTTTGCAAAAGAGTGAACTTGTTGAACCACAAGGCCACCTGTTATGTGAAGGGTTGTAACAAGCTTGCATGTCAAGTTTAGAGTTTGGGGAAGGTTGGGATTTCCTTTTAACCATGTTTTCCAATGTCGTTTGTTAACACAAGCAATTTAAAGATATGCCGTGATGCAAACATGAATGCAAAAAGTGGAAAAATTCTTCGTATTTTTCATTACCAAGTTAGGGATGTTACAGACATGCACCTGCTCGGGGTACATGCAGACAATCTCGATGGCGACGTAGACCGTGAGGTCGCCGAAGTTGATGAGGCAGCCGTTCCGCGGGAGCGGCCTGCTGCCGAAACAGCCAGCGTTGTCGCTGACAACGTTCAGCGAGCCGAAACTGTGGACAAGGCCACAGAGCACGCGCTCGCCGGAGGCGATGACGGATCCTGTCCGGATGAAAACAGCAGCCAGCGCCGCTGCTGGCCCCACGGTGGGTGCCAACTGTCGTCGTGGTGAACTGACAGATGCCATAGGATGGCTTATGTTGGGGCCGATGGACGCTGTTGGCACCGGGGAGGGATTATGCGCAGGATTACGTACACACAAAATACAAACACACACACGGTTTACCCAGGTTCGGGGCCCTTGTGAGGAGGTAAAACCCCTACTCCAGCTTGTAACACCCTGGATTTTTGGCTTTTTTTTTAAATTTTCCAAAAATGCATTATTCTATTTATTTAAAATGCATTTGGATTTAAACCTTAGGAAAATCATTTTTAAATCTGAAACCTTTACAAATCTGATAAATCAGCTGGGATCTTGCGCCTTCCATTCCCCTCCCACTTGGTACTTGTATTTGTGATTATTGGTCTTGGACAAATATTGATTTGGGAGAATTCTTTTTGTTCTTTAAAAATTTACCCTTTATTTGGCCTTTCAAAGGAACCCCTATTACTATGTCTTCAAAAATTCTACAAAAATCAGGGAATGATCCCTAGGTTATATACAGCCCAATTATGCAAAAATATTTGATACCCTGTTAAGAAAATGTTTGACTTTTTCTCTATGCAAGTTTCTGCCTAAAACTCAAAGATTTTCAAAAACTGGTCAAATGATTTTTGTAATGGGAGGAGAGTACCTAGACACCAGCACTAGGGGAGTATACACCTTTGGGAAAAATCTTGGCCCAACCAAAAATGTTTTGCTTGCTCAAAATAATTGTTTCCTTTTTGACCAGTACTATTTTTCAGTATTTTTGGTCGGACCAACTTTCGAATTTGCAGAAAGTTTGGTCAGCAAAGTGGTAGAGTTTTGAATTTGGCACACAGTGGTGAAAACCCCATCTCATTTGGATCAAGGAGTTGAGAGATGCATGCTGATGCCACTTCTGGCATGCCCAGGACGGTGGTCACCACTGCATGACCATGCCAGATGGCGCCGCCCCCTTATGGTCACCGCCGTGCTGCTCCCCCTCCCCCAAACCCTGCCCGGCGAGTCCCCCTTCTCTCCCAGAACCCCTCCCCTGCACCACGCGTCCCTAGAGGAGCGCAGCACGACAGCCGCCGCATGAGCCAGGCGCTACCCGACGCACCGTCCAGAACAGCGCCGCCGGGGACCCGCACGTCAGCGACTCTGCCACCCCCGTGCCTATCCACCGCCCCTTCCCTATGTCGCGTGCATCCCTGTGCCACCGGTTTCACGACGCACCGCCCAACACCACCTCCATGCCATGGCCGACACCTCACCGCATCATCACTGCGGCCACCGCGCGGGCAGCCTATAAGATGGCCACCCCTCGACCTCCAGAGCAACACATCCACCTCCTAGCCTCCCTGTCGTGGTGGGTTGCACGGCATATCCATCAGAGATGGAAAGAAGGATGGGGCAGGCGACGATGGATGCCCGCGCGGGATTGAGTAACTAGCACACATACACACACAAGTTACCCAGGTTCAGGGCCCTCTTGTGGAGGTAATACCCCTACGTCCTTCTCTTCTTGTTCTTATTGCTTGATCAGAGAATCGGGCTACAGATGCTCCTTGAGCTGTTTTCGGGTGGCAGCCGGCTGGAAGTCCTAGCCGGCTGGAGGTTGAAGATGATGCTACTTGGGTGTTCTGGTTGCTCGTTGCTTCTTTCTTCATGCCCCACGCAGGAGGCTCTAGCCCGCCTTATATGGGCAGCGGGCTAGGGTTTTAGGTTACAGGGAAGTTACAGATTTATCCCTATGACATCATCTACTTTTTGGCCGGCTAGAGCTCGCTGGTATGATTCTGCATAGGAGATGCCCGACAGGAAGTACTATTCGCCAGGAGCGGTTATACGGGCCTGGCCCACCCGTACGGAGCTGTCGGTTGGTGCGTCCGGCTCCAGCCCAGCCGGTCGCCTGTGTCCGGGTAGATGTAAGCGGCTTGATTCAGCCGGCTGGTTCTAGGCGGCACTATGCAGCCGGCACTTGTGCAACCGGCCTGTGGAACTCTGTGGGAATGGGCCTCTTTGGGATATCCGGGGTTCATATCCCCGATACTAGCCCCCGAGATTGTGGAGTCTTGCTAGCTTGCTGGGAAGACTTCTCGATCTTCCCCTTGATCTTGGCTGTTGTGTCTGGAATGTCGAGGTTGGAGATAGGGCCGGCTGAAATCGGAGCCGGGTGAAGATGAGACTTGCGCGTGGGGAAAGCTCCGCGGGCATCCCTGACCTTGGCTGCATATTGTTGAAGTTGTCGTTGACTTGTTCGGCTGCGTGGAGCGGGAACAGTAGATCTTGGCGGCTCGGAATGGCCGGCTTGAGGGCCTGGGTCGTGGCTTACGTCAGCCACGTTTCCCCGTCCCGTCCACTTGGAGGCCTTTCCCGAGGTTCGAGGCAGAACGCCTCGGCTTCGTCGTGGGGATCCTCTGCGGCAACTGCTCGCCTGCGGGATCTTTTGCGGACGGTTTGGCATAACTGCACGCCACGCGTCGTGCGGATGCATGTCCCCGCTCACGGCTCCTTGCTCGTACAAAAAGGGGGAAGTGGCAAACAGTTCGAGCTACCGTTCCACTCCCGTGCCTGCGCTCTGACTCCAATCCCCTCCGAGATTACCTCCTTCCCGTGCATTCTCCCAACACTTCCTTCTTCTTCGTCGACGTCGCCTCTTCTCCGACGGGGAAACGAATCTCAATGGCGAGCTCTGCAGCCTGGATGGGGTCCAGCGTTGACAGCGAGGAGCTCAAGAGGCTCCGTAGCGGGATGCTCATCGGCCGCGAAGGAGAAGTCGGGGTCCGTGTTCCTGGCGACGAGGAGATTTCGCCGGTCGCGGCGGCGAACAAATCGGTGGTGTTCGCCTCGCATCTGGCGAGGGGACTGGCATTGCCGGCGAGTCCCTTCCTGCGGGAGTTCCTCAACTTCTACGGTCTGCAGCTCCACCACTTAGGGCGAAAAGCATTACGCTGCTCTCCTGCTTTGTGACCCACTGCGAGGCATACCTGGGCCTCTGGCCCTGCATGGAGCTGTTTGGGCTGTTTTTCTTCCTCCGTGCCCAGACTAGCGGCAGGAAGCTGCGGGAATGTGGATGTGTTTCCGTGTCCATGAAGAATGTCCTTTTCCCCAAGGTTCATCTGCTCGAATCCGTCAAGAAGTGGCAGAGTAGCTACTTTTATGTTCGGAACCTCACGGCAGAGGACCGGGTTGGGCTCCCCCAGTTCAAGAACCAATCGCCCGCGGACAAGTCCTGGAACCGGAAGGCGCCCCTTGATGAAGGCCTGGAGGCGGCCGTGACGGCTCGGGTGAAGGACCTGATCGCAGGCGGCCTGACCTCCAGGGATTTGACGCTGGCTTGGCTGGCTAGGCGGGTGTACCCGTTGCAAGATAGAGCGCACAAGATGTGCTTTTATTCGGGTCTCCGAGACCCCACCCGGGCTTGCGTGGAAGCCTGGGGGCCGGGTGAGTTGCGACGCTGGGCCGGCCAGGTGATCACCGACGTGATTGAGCGGAAGTGGCAGTTCGGCGTGGAGCCGTTCTCACGTGCGCGGCGCGCTCCGGTGGTTAGTTCCTTCCGCCCTTTCTTGTCGCGCATTCCTTCGAGCCGGCTGTGTACTTATCCGGCCGGCGTCCCTTTGCAGATTTGCGATCTTCAGAGGGCCGAAGACCTTGACGTCGTCTTCGGGGCGGACCGGCCCGCTCCCCCCAGGAGGAGCGGGCGGACCCTAGCGAGGAGAGTGCCTCCGACGAAGAGGCAGACAGCGAAGAGACCGCCTCGGACGCTGAGGCGGGTAGTGATTCCCCCCTTGCACCAGATGCGGGGAAGTGGCCGGCTAGGCACGACGACTCCACGGAGTCGTCTGATGACGTCGATGTCGAGGATGATGATGATGGCGGTCGCGCCGGGGCGAGCCCCGTCGCGGCCGACTCTGATTCTGACCGGGCCGCCCACGGGGGCCCGGACTTGGAGCGCGGCGCCGGCTCCGGCTCCCCGTGGTAAGTCTCCCGCATCCGACTTCGCCGAACAAAACAGTGGCGGGGGCGCGCGGATATTTGTCGATCTCTCCAGTAGCTTCGAGCCGGATTCTGAAGGTTCTTCTTCCGTGCCAGCCTCCAAGCTGGGCGTGTCCATCCGCAGGACGAAGGAGCTGGAGGTGAGAGTCCGGAAGGCTCGGTCGTCGCCGTCTCCCCAGATCGTAAAGGAGAGGCGGTCGAAGTCGGCCGCCGACTCGGATGCGGGCGAGGGCGTCCGCAAGCGAGGCGGGTCGTTCATGAAGCGGGGCGCGCCCCCCGCAAAGAAGCCTTCTTCAGTGTACAGCTGGCAAACCACGGCCGGCTTGACGCTCGCCAGGAAATCGATAGCGGAGAAAAAGGTGGATGCCATCATGGAAGAAGCCTTGGCCAAAGTCGCGGCGGAGCAGAAGGAGGCGGAGGATGCGGAGAGGGCGGAATCTCTCGCCGGCGGAACCAGCGTCCAGGTGGTTAATCCTACTCTTGCTGTTGATCCTGGTTACGACTTGAGCATTGAAGATATGGAAAAGGCTATTTACGCGGAGCTGACGCAGGCGGATTTGATCCGGGAGGCGATGGACCCCAAGATGACCGCGAAGCAGCTGGCTGCCGCCAAGGCGCCTGAGGAGAAGGCGGGAGTGGGTGTGGACGCCGGCAAGACCGCGGAGACCGGTGTGGTGGTTGGAGTGGTGCCGGCCCCTACAGAGCGTCCGGGTGATGACTCCGCCGTTCCTGCGAAGGGCGGGGAGGTGCTCTCCGGAGGCGGGAAACGCCTGCCCGACGATGCGCCGGCTCCTCCGCCAAAGCGCTTGAAGAGGAGGAAGCCCGTGGAACTGGGCTCGCGCGACGGGTAAGTCCTTGTCCTGAAGCGGAAATCTTGCAGCCTGTACTTCTTGGTGGTGACGCTTTCTTCGTTTTGCAGAGTGCCGCTTCCAACAGTGGAGGCGGCGTCCGTCGCGATGGCGGAGTCGGCCTCGGTGCCTGCCACCGAGGCCCCTGTGATGCAAGCGGCCGGCCCGCCTCCCGTGGCGGTGACGGCGGAGGCGGACCTGGGGCTGAACAGCCGGGCATTGGCGGACGCAGCTCCGCTCGTGGTTGAGTTCGACCCTCCGGTTTCAGGCAGTGGCACCGAGGCGTCGGTGAATGCTTTCAAGACAGTTGTCCGGCTCAGTGCCGGGGCCGGAGATCTCGCCTTCCCCACTCCTTCCTTGTCAATGGCCAAGACGGCCAAGGACAAGGCCATAGCGGGGGCGACGGCTTCGCTCCCTGGTCCTCGCCAATCAATCTTGGTGTCTTCTCCTCCGTATTCCGGGCCGGTGCCGGCTCTGCCCGACGCATCGGGGAGGTTCCCCCTCGCCATGCTGGTGGAGCAGAAGGCTCAGGAGAATTTGGCCAACATAACGTTGCTCCGCTCCTCAATAGAGTATGGCTTTGCTGAGGCGGCTAAGGAGACGACATTGCTCAAGCGAGAGCTTGAGGCGGCCAAAGGTTTGGTTTCCTTTCTCGCTCGCATCTTCTGTCTTGGCGTTTGGTATTTTTTCTTGCACGGCTTGGTCTGATGACGACTCGGCCCCTTCAGGCGACACCACCTCCCACACCGGCTTGGAGAGGCAGCTGAAGAAGAAGGACGCCGCCCTGGCGTTGGCCAAGGCCGATCTCCAGACGTCGGAGAAAATGTCGGAGGAGCGGCGCCTGGAGGTCGTCCGGCTTTGCGAGGAGGCGAAGAAATTGCGGGAAGCCGAGCAACGGAGGCAGGGCGAGGTCGAGTCGCTCCGCAAGAATGCGGATGAGCTGCGGAACCAGCTGAAGGAGTCCGTCGAGTCCAACGACCAGATCGTCCAGGCGGCCAAGGCGCGTGAACTCGAGCATGAGCAGCTGGTGGGCGGCCTGATCAAGGAGGTCGAGCTCGTGAACGAACTTATCCTAGGTAAGTGAGGTCTCTTTCTCCTTGACTTCTTGCTTGGGGTCTTCTACTCGGCCTCACCGGTTTGAAACGCAGGCCTTTATCCCGAGGTGGATGCGCAAATCCAGAAAGACGCTGCCTCAGCGCATTCCCGGCCGGAGTCCTCTGGTGCCGCTGCTGGGTCTGCTCCGACTGCCTCCTCCCGTCTTCTCCGATTTGGCCAAGAGTTCAAACGGCTGAAGGAAGCGGCCGACGGCGTGCTCGAGAACCTATGGCCGGATGCCCCCTTGCCAACCGCTCTCCACGACTTGCGCGTCCGGCTTGAAGGGGCGCCAGCCGGCATCGACGAGCAGGTGGAGATGGCGGCGCGCGGAGGCACCGACATGTCGTTGGCCTTGGTGAAGTCATGGTATTCGAGCGTGCAGATGAGCATGCTGGTGGGTGGCTTTCACACGGGAACTTCCCTCGCGAGCCTGCGTCCGGAGATCTTTATGGCCTCAGGGAGAATTGCCGAGGCGGTGGACTTGATGAAGTTGGTCCTGCCGAGCCGTCCGCGATGGCTCGGCCGACTGAAGGCGCTGGAGCCGGTAATGCTGCTGCCGCCTCCGATGCCGCTGCTATCTGATTTGTTTGCTCCCCCGGAATGCCGGGCGTATTTGTCGTTCTGTTCTGTTAACTGTCCTGACACATTATCTGTTTTGTTATTTTGGGCGTCCTTGATGACTGCCTTGTAAAACTCGCTATTCTGCTTCCTGTCGTTTATTGCTATCGTGAGTGTCGTTTTCTCTGTGATTGCTGGGCTTTTGTTGCCAGAACTCGTGTTTGTTTTGGTGATGATAATCACCATGCCTAGCCCCCGAAATTTGGGCCGGCTTGAGCATCGAGCCGGGTCGAAATTTTTTGTCCTTTGCTTGTTTTGTGTTTTTCTTTTACCGTCATGATATCGTGCAGCCCCCGAGTCCGTGACTTGGGGTGTTGTAAACGCGCGTCCGGGTCTGCGGAGTCGGCTTGCCGGCTGCGCAGCCCCCGGGAATTTCCTGCCGGCTGACGGCGTGGCAGCTCCCGAGTCCGTGACTCGGGGTGTTGTGAACGTGCGTCCGGGTCTGCGGAGTCGGCTTGCCGGCTGCGCAGCCCCCGGGAATTTCCTGCCGGCTAACGGCGTGGCAGCCCCCGAGTCCGTGACTCGGGGTGTTGTAACGTGCGTCCGGGTCTGCGGAGCCGGCTTGCCGGCTGCGTAGCCCCCGGGAATTTCCTGCCGGCTGACGGCGTGGCAGCCCCCGAGTCCGTGACTCGGGGTGTTGTAACGTGCGTCCGGGTCCGCGGAGCCGGCCTGCCGGCTGCGCAGCCCCCGGGAATTTTCTGCCGGCTGACGGCGTGGCAGCCCCCGAGTCCGTGACTCGGGGTGTTGTAACGTGCGTCCGGGTCTGCGGAGCCGGCCTGCCGGCTGCGCAGCCCCCGGGAATTTTCTGCCGGCTGACGGCGTGGCAGCCCCCGAGTCCGTGACTCGGGGTGTTGTAACGTGCGTCCGGGTCTGAAGGGGTCGCAGCATAGAAAACAAAATTTTTCCTACGCGGCAAGCGGAATAAACCCCAAGGATCTAGATCTACGAGATGAAGATAGCGAAGGTGAGATCCAATCTCTTACCCTTGAAGATCAACAAACGCGTTTTGTCGGTGCAGGGGTTGGTTAGTCGATCCCCGCAACTAGACTCGTCTAGTCGCGAGGAGATGTATTATCCTCGAGATCCAATCCGGTGAAGTGCAGCAACGGGCAGCACCTCCACGGCATCCACACGTACGGCTCGATGAAGACGTCAACTCCTTGATCCCGCAAGCGAGAGGACGTGGCCTTGATGATCTCAGCAGCACGACGGTAGTGCCGGTGATGATGACGATCTCCGCGAGCAGGGCTTCGCCAAGCCAAGCAAGAGGAGAGGGAGAGGAGGAGGTGGCGCAACCCCTAGGGCTAGGGTGGTGCGGTAGCCCTTGGTGGAGGTGGTGGCACGGCAGCCCTCCGGGGAAGGAGGGGTGCGGCTAGGGTTTTAGGGTGGAGGGAGGTGGTCGCCAAGCCAAAAAATGGCATTTTTAATTATGCTACTTGGTGATGCGCATCAGAATACTCACCAACAATATAGCATAACTAAAAACAAAACTCATCATTAAGTATTGGATATTTTTAGCATGTCTTTATTTTATAAGTGTTTAACTAATTATCGTTTAAATCTAACAAAGGACAATAATCTCATAACCAAAACGTGATCTCCAAAAAGGATTACTCATGAAAATAGAACAACCACTTGTCTTTAACATGAATGACCGTCTCACAAACAGAGACACACTAATTTAAGATCACACTTAATTCGATTACAAAACTCATTCAAATCCTCTAATTTAAAACGATAAATGTAGAAGTGAAAAGACGCCAGCATCAACTCCTTGATTGCCATCTTCCGCGAAATCCACTCAGTCCCTCCATGCACTTCTCAAACGGCGGGCCCTGTTTTCACAAAACAGCACAAGTATCAAATACTTAGCTCACCACAAGTGTAAATGGGACATTTAAACATTTATAACCAGTATATCAAAATATACCTTCTGCATTGGCTACTCCTCCTGCTACGGGATTCCTTTCGATCTGACGAAGTCGAGACATCAGTTCCGGATAAGTGATTGAATCCCTTTCCTTGACATAGTCTCTGACACAATTCTTGAATTTGGGATGAAGCAAATGCAACAGCCCATCTATCGCGAATTCGTCACTCATCTCCATATCCCAAGCATCCACAATAGTGTAATATATCCTATACATTTTCTTCAGATGTTCCTCTAAGCGATCATTTTCTTCCATCTTAGTTGAAAGAAAAACACCTAGACCTTCAAACCTTGCAATTCTCACTTGTGCTATGAACATATTCTTTAGCTTAGTGACAGTCTCAATGGCACTCAAGTTCTTGAATTGTTTGGATAGGTCTGAATTCATGAAGACACTCATCAACCAATTGACTTGAATGTGAGTCTTACTCCGACTGAGCCAAGCCATACGCTTGTTGTAACTTGCAGAAGCATCGGGTTTCTCTTCTAAGGGTTCATGTAACACGTAGAGCTGATCATTGGTTGATAGGACTTCTCTAAGACGTTCGTACCACTCGATGAAGTTTGACCCATCGAGACGCAACTCCTCAGCAAGAAACATACTACTGTAGTCGCCCATGATCTACAAGGATTTTGCAAAGACATCTTTAGGACACTTGATTATGATAATTTTAGTTCAACTTAATCAAATTAATATATGAACTCCCACTAAACTCAACATCTCTCTGGTTGTTTAGTGACACACGATCCAAATCCACTACACCACAACCGATCATCACGTGAGGTGATGTAGCTTCAATGGTGAACAACTCAGTGTTGATCATATCATTCATATGACTCGTGTTTAACCTTTCGGTTCCGTGTTCCCGAGGCCATGTCTGTACATGCTAGGCTCGTCAAGACAACCGTAGTATTTTCGCATGTGCAAACTGGCTTGCACCCGTTGTATGTGAACGTAGAGTCTATCACACCCGATCATCACGTGATGCTTCGAAACGACGAACTTTCGCAACGGCGCATACTAGGGGAGAACACTTAATTATCTTGATATTAACATGAGAGATCACCTTATCATGCTACCGTCGCGATCACATCTAAGCATAACAATAAGGTGCATAAAAGGGATTAACATCACATGCAATTCAAAATTGTGATATGATATGGCCTTTCTTCTTATGCTCTTAGATCTCCATCTTCAAAGCACCGGCAAGATCTCCATCTCCGGCATGATCTCCATCATCGTGGCGCCATCACCATGGTTGTCCACCAACTATTGCAACTACAACTAATGCTACTCTTAGCAATAAAGTAAAGCAATTACATGGTGATTCATTGACACGCAGGTCACATAAAATAAAAGACAACCATATGGCTCCAGCCGGTTGCCGTACTCGTCGACATGCAAGTCGCGAAATATTACAAACATGATCATTGCATACATTATCACAAATCACATTGGCCATATCACATCACTTGACCCCTCTGCAAAAACAAGTTAGACGTTCTCTACTTTGTTTATGCAAATTTTACGTGGCTTGGATCAAGGAGATAGAACCGTTCTAATCTACGCAAAACCACAACGGTGATATAATAGTCGCTTATTTACTCATCCTTTTGAAAGGCCTTCCATTGAAAATTGCATCCTCACTAAAGAAAGAGAAACAGACACCCGCCAGCCACTTATGCAAAACAAGTTGCATGTCAGTCGTGGAACCGGTCTCTCGTGCGTGGACGAGTAAGGTTGGTCCGGGCCGCTTCAATCTCACAATATCGCAAAGATGCAAAGTGCACGCGAGAAGGTAGCAACATAAAATATCAACGCCCACACCTCCTTGTGTTCTAATCGCACCAACATCTATGAATAGATCTAGGCTCTGATACCACTGAAGGGGTCGCAGCATAGAAAACAAAAAATTTCCTACGCAGCAAGCGGAATAAACCCCAAGGATCTAGATCTACGAGATGAAGATAGCGAAGGTGAGATCCAATCTCTTACCCTTGAAGATCAACAAACGCGTTTTGTCGGTGCAGGGGTTGGTTAGTCGATCCCCGCAACTAGACTCGTCTAGTCGCGAGGAGATGTATTATCCTCGAGATCCAATCTGGTGAAGTGCAGCAATGGGCAGCACCTCCGCGGCGTCCACACGTACGGCTCGATGAAGACGTCAACTCCTTGATCCCGCAAGCGAGAGGACGTGGCCTTGATGATCTCAGCAGCACGACGGTAGTGCCGGTGATGATGACGATCTCCGCGAGCAGGGCTTCGCCAAGCCAAGCAAGAGGAGAGGGAGAGGAGGAGGTGGCGCAGCCCCCTAGGGCTAGGGTGGTGCGGTAGCCCTTGGTGGAGGTGGTGGCACGGCAGCCCTCCGGGGAAGGAGGGGTGCGGCTAGGGTTTTAGGGTGGAGGGAGGTGGTGCGGCTAGGGCATGTGGGGCGGCAGGCACAAAGGTGTGCCGCACCCCTCCCTCCCCCCTTTATATAGGTGGCCAGCTAGGGTTAGGGTAGGGGCCGGCCGGCCCCTTGCTTGCCCCCCAAGTTGGAGTCCATCTAGGACTCCTCCTTGGGCCCCTTTCCTAAAGGGGTGGAGGCCCAACTCCTAGTCCAACTAGGAGTGGGTTCCCCCCCCCCTTCCTTAGCCGCATGCCTGTCGGAGAACTGTCCCAGGAACTGGGGGTGTCTCAACAAGGATCGAGTAAGGGGCTGAACACGGAATCAAACAACCCTCAACGTGCTCCGGCGACGGTGCTCGTCGGACTCGCTGCGGGACAGCACTGCAGAAAGAGAACACTCGGTCTTACCCAGGTTCAGGGCCCTCTTGAGGAGGTAAAACCCCTACGTCCTGCTTCGGTGTATTGCACTGCTTGGAGAGTTCACAGTACAAGGAGAGCTTGTCGAGCTCAAGGTGGCTAACAATGGCTAGTAGCTAGTCTTCAGATCTAGGGTTTTGGCTCAGGAATCTTGGAACCGAACTAACCCAAGATCGAACCAACCGAAGAACCCACCCTTTGCTTGGGCGTGCTCCCCCTCCTTTTATAGGCGTCCTTGACCTCTTCTGCCCAAACATTTGGGCGGGAAGGGTTACCACACGGCGACGATGGAGGAGGCGCGGTGCACGATAAAGGTGAGGTCCACCATAAAGGTAAAGCTCGTGGACGCGGTCCACGGCAGGGGAACGGCGTCACCAAAGCTGAAAAGGGGCACCGACCAGCTGGACGGTGGGCTGGCGCCTGCCGAGGTGGGAGGTGACCCACGGTGACGTCGTCCTTGGAGCGTAGCTGCAGACTGTTCCCTTATCACCAAAGAGGCAATACTCGTTGTCCGCTTTGCTTGGCTCCGCTTTGTTGACTGCTTTATACATGGAAACAGCAACTGCGGCGTCGTCGTCATCGCGCGTAGGCACGCGCGTCACTCTGCACACGGCGCAGAGCCCATGTGCGCTCTGCCGCGGGGGCAGAGATGGCTTCACGAGGAAGGAGCTTCGCGAGGCGAAAAGCCTCGTCGGGCCCTCCGGCTGGGTCCTTAGCGGAATTGCGGGTGGTGTCGGAGACACCTTGTCGAGTAGTGATCCCTCGCCAAGGGAGAGAATCCTTGGCGAGGAGAAAAAACCCTTCGCGAGGGGAAAATCCTCGCGAAGCTCGCCAGGCTTGGAGAGCCTGGTCCTTAGCGAAAATCATCCAAAGAATCTTGTGGGCCCTGGCAGGCCGGCCCGTGGTACCCTGGTTTCCACTGTGCCGACAGTAGCCCCCGGGCCCACGACGGGCACGCCGAGGCCCATGGACGAAGGCGAAGCGTCGAGGGGCCAAAGATGCCTGACAGGGCCGCGACACGTGGAGCGCTGCGGTTGCACCCGCGGCCACGACCTCCTCGGCTCCAACGGGCGACGTGGCGGGGCCCGCCACGACTCGGGAGCCGGTCAATAAAGCCTGGGCGCGCGGTCGGCGCCTATCACTTCTCCCATAACTCCTCCGCACACTTCTCCCCACGCCTCCAACCTCTCCAGAGCGCTCCCACTCCACAGTCTTCGTCTTCTTCTCCGGCGACCGATGGCGCCCAAGAGAGCAGCCACCGACCTGAAAGGCAAGGCCACGATGCAGGCGGGCACGTCTGCGGCGATGGCGCGCGCCGCTGCCCTCGAGGGAGCACTGCCGCGGACGCGTGTCACCGCGGCGACGATAGCGACGGTGCGCCACCTGGCGGCGGCGAGAACCAACGAGCACGGCGCCACCGAAATGAGGCCGGCTGGCAGCAGGCTCACCGAGGCGTTCTACCCCATCTTCCTCCATACTCTCTACGCCGGCCTGGTGCCACCGTTCTCCGACTTCCTCCTGGCGATCTTGGAGGTGTACCAGATCCAACTGCTCCATCTTCATCCCAACTCCATCCTCATCCTCGCCATCTTCGCCCACTTCTGCGAGGCCTACATCGGCATCCGCCCCTCGGTGGCGCTCTTCCGGAGCTTCTACTCTCTTCGGAACACCGCCCAGGGCGAGCGGCTCGGGTGCGTCTCCTTCCGCATCGCCGACGCCAGGAGCGAGAACTACATCCCCATCGCCTGGTGCGGTGAGGACGCCATCACCAAGGTGACGAAGAAGGTGGATAAGTTCCACGAGAAGTGGCTCTTCGTCGACGCCAAGGCCACACACCCTCTCCTGGAGGTGCCTGAGGGGCCCCCGAGGAAGTGGGCGCGCTGGGCGAGCGCGGACTTCAGGGGCTCGAGGCTTGACGCGGTGTACGAGCATATCCGACGCATCCGCGAGGCAGGGGTCACCGGCCAGATGGTGGCGAAAGACTTCACCAGGCGCCGCATCGCCCCCCTCCAACTGCACGCCGAGCCGGTGTGGCGATACGACGGCAAGGGGGACGCAATGCGGCTAAGCAGGGATGGCTTCGCGCCTGAGGTACTACGCCAGATCATGGGCGTTCTTTTCTCGACGTCGGAGATCCCGTCCGCCACCAAGGAAGCCGCCAAACCACTCATCTGCTTCGCCGAGGAAAGCATCGTGGAGCAGCGCGCGCACATGCCCACGTTCGACGAGTGGGGAATTGTGCCCGCGGGGCACCGTGGGCCTCGCCCTAACCCATGGGCGGCGGAGCCGGAGTACATGGACGAGCCTCCGGAGCCTGAGGAGGCTGAGGAGTCCACCGAGGAAGAGGCCTCGAGAAGCGAGGACCCTCTCGGCGAGGACGAGGCTTCGAGGGGCACTGACCCCGTTGGTGAGGGCATCGGCTCCTCAAGGAGCGCCCACGCTGAGGTGGACCTCCAGGTGCTCTCCTCCGGCGACGAGGAGGATGCCTTCCGCGTCGTCCGCTCCCAGCACGCCGAAGAGGAGGGGGAGACGAGCGGCGGCGGGAGAGGGCGCTGCGAACCCCGCTCCAAGGCCGTCCACGACAGGAGGGCCGCAACCGCGAGAGACACCCCTCGCGCGGAGACAGGAGCGGCTCGGGAGGAGGCTGGAGCAAGCAACACCCAGCCACCCAAGGCGAAGAAAAGGGTGTGGGTGATGGCCGACGAGTAAGCCTTTGATTTTCCTTTTTTCCTCAACATTTTGTTTCTGAGAAAACCCCCTTGATGGATCTCCAACTTGGCTCCCTTTCAGGCAGCCTGCGGAGCCAAAGAGGCGGCTCTGCAAGGCTGGAGAGACCGCCAGCGTCGTCGCGGAGACGCCTGCGGCTGGCGAGCCGCAGCAGGCAGTTGTTCCTCCCACGGTCGAGCACCGCGCGGAGGCGATGGTGGCCGAGGAGGCCACGCTGTCGCCGATTCGGGCGGCGACTCCTCCCGTGGCGGAGCACCGCGCGGAGGAGGTGACCGTAGAGGCGGCGCCGTCGCCAACTAGGGCGGCAACTCCTCCAGCGATGGAGCACCGCGCAGGGGAGGCGAGGACGGAGGCGACGCCGCTGTCGCCAACCAGGGCGGCGAGCCCTCCCGTCCAGCAGGAGACGGAGGAGGAGGAGGTGGACGAGGACATCGTCGTGGAGCCGCCTCCAGAGGAGGAGGCTTCCTCGAGAAGGGCTGACGCGCCCGAGGCTGCGGCGGACGCGGTCATTGCAGAGGGGGCCGGAGGCGCCCCTGAGGAGTAGGAGGCGGAGGCACCGCCGGAGCCCACTGGCGCTGAAGCTGAGCACGAGAGGGCGCCCAGCCCCCAGAGGGCAACCGAAGCGAGCGCCGAAGGAGGCGCCCCCACAAGCCCCCGGATCGCACCAGAGGCGGTCGTGGGTCCGAGGCAGACCCGGGCGCCTCGACGAGGATCGAGGACTCTGCACCCAACAGCAGTGCGGGGGCCTTGGCGCTGCAGGGGTCGCGGTGCCAAGCAATTCGTCACCGGGTCATCCTCAACCAGGCGCGGCGGGCAATCGACGGGCTGGAGGAGCAGCTCGCCGAAGAAGAAAACGCCCTGGTAGAGGAAAAGGCAACGCTCAGCGAGGCATGGGCCCTTCTCCACGAGAGAGTGGAGGTGTGCCGCCGGTGGGATGCGGCGGCCCAGGCGGAGCGACAAGAGGCCCTCCGCTTCGCCAAAGAGACCCGCGACAGTGTCAAGCGGGAGGCGCAGGAGGTGATGGAGGAGCTCGACGCCGCCAGGGAAGCGCTCGAGGTGGAGACCGCCTCCAAGCATGACGAGCTGGCGGCCGCGGAGCAGAAGTTTGCTGCCGACTCCGAGGTCGCCCGGGCCAGCCTGAAGGAGCTCCGCGAGCTGCTTGACGCCCGCGAGGGGCAGCTGGCGTCTGGCGAGGCAGAGTTGAAGCGGCGCGAGGAGGAGCTCTCCCTCCGCGAGAAGGAGCTGCACAGGCGCGAGGAGCAGGTCCAGCTGCTCGAGAAGGACCAGGCCACCCGCGAGGGGCAGCTGCAGGAGCGTGAGGGTCGGGTGGCCACCGACGAAGCCAACCTCTCGGCGGAGCGGAAGAGGCTCCAAGAAGAGGCTGACCTCAAGGTCAAGCTCGTCCGCGAGGGCCTCGCCAAAGAGTATGACGAGAAGGCCGCGAAGCATGAGGACCGCTTCAAGACCAAGCGCAAGGAGTGCGAGAAGCGCATCAAGGAGCTCGAGCAGGAGGAGAAGCGGTTGACCTCTTGCCTCGAGGTCTCCCAGGAGGCCCAGGCTCGCGCGGAGGGGAACGCCTTCGCCCTGGAGAGGGACCTGGATGAGCTCCGGCAGCAGGTGGGGCCGGCCGCGGCTCTGGTGGAGCAGGCACGGGACCAGCGCCAGGTTGACCGGTTCATGACGCGCCAGCGCCAGCGCATTCTCCAGAGCTTGGTGAGCTGCGTGCGCGCGGTCGGGAACGATCTGAGGATTGACGTCCCCCCCTTCTCCGCAGCGACCGACGACGAAACCTCGTATTCGCACTTCTTCGAGCAATTCCTCGGGAAGCTTGAAGGGGTCGCGAAGAGCTTTGACAAGCGCATCGTGGAGGAGAGTCGCGACCTCCTTGTCGTCGCCGTCACCAACATCTTCAGCAACCTCGTGAGGCTCCAGCCCTCACTTGATCTTGAGGACGTGACGGCGCCGCCGCGCGCCATCAGCAACAAGGCGCGGGAGACCGCCACGCAGGCCGCCATTGCGTTCGCCAAGAAATTCGACCAAGTGGTGATCGAAGGCGACGACGGGGATGCCCTGGAAGAGGCGGAAACCGCCGTGGACAAGGCAGGCACCTCAGGAGGCGCAACGGCTTGAGCTCCTTGCCTGTAGCTGGGCGTGCAGAGGGCACATTTATCTTAGCCATTTTGATTGTAAACTTTGTAAGAACTTGTCAAGTTATATTGGAGTGTGCTTGTGAATGTCCCTCGGGGAGCCTTTGTCTTTCCCCCTCATGTCTTTTTCGCTCTACGTCTTAGGACCCTCTCTTAGCGCTACACCACCGCCGCTTCGGTATGCGAGAGTCAGGGCTCCACAAGGCCGGGGTGTGTGTGAGGCCTCAAGAAGTAAGAGCTCCTCGAAGCGCGATGCTCGGGGCCCCCCTTTGACGTGCAAGCAGCCCATGACGCGTAGGAGAGAGAAAAGAGACTCGAGGGGCAAAAACCAGCGAGAGGAGATTTCGACCAAGTCTTTGTACTTAGCTGAGCGAGGCATTCTGCCTTGGAGAGGGTGTTGGTTCCCTGGCGAGATGTTTTTGCCTTGACGTTGCCTGAGGCTTGGATAGCCTGCTTTCCTGCACTTGGAGAGATAGGCATACCCACAAGTAGTACATAGCTAGAAATCTTATGGTGCCCGTAGGTTCCTTCATGTGTATCTTGCGAGGAGAACAGGCGCCAAGGTTTTGGTGATCCTTGGTGAGTTGACGTGCGCGGGAGCTGACCCATGAGTTCAGAGCTCCTTGGGAGTTGACATGCATGAGAGCTGACCCGCAAGTTCAGAGCTCGGATCCCTTGGGTTTTAGGTGCTGCCGGGATGCTCCCGTGGCATGGCACCATGCTAGCCCCCGCTCGCGAGATACGCATGAGGGATCATACGAGCGAGAGAGAAAAGCAAACAACGCTAGAGCTTGCCGAAGTAACAAAATATGGTGGCGCGATGCGCAAAGGTTCAGAATGACCTGAAATAGAGGTTCATTACACTGGCGTGGCCAGAAGCACACAAAAATCCGCCATGCTCTTGGCATGGGGTCCACATGCTGTGGCTGAGACTCTCGAGGGGGCGTGCCCGAGGCAGACGTATGTAGAGAGAGCTCAGGGGGCCCCTAGGCGGGGGTGGCTTTTAGCCTGCGTTCCACCATGACCGGCATGGGGATCCACCTCGCCAAGGCATGGTGCCTGAAGAGGTTACCGTGCCGAGGCTTAGTGGCTTGGGAGTCTTCTCGAACGGCCCGCGGCAACGTATAGTAGAGAGGGGAGCCCGAAGTGTTTCCTCGTGGAGGATGATGGCGCGTGGCTCTCCCTTGATGCAAAAAGTTGCTCGCCAAGGGCGATCAGGGGTAGAACTTGTGCAGGTGCTGGATGTTCCAGGGGTTGGCGACAGGAACGCCGTCCTCCGTCTCGAGCCGTGCAGAGGCAGGCCTGGCGATGTGCACGACTCTGTAGGGGCCTTCCCACATTGGTGAGAGCTTGTGGAGGCCTGCCCTGGAGAGGATTCTCCTCAGGACAAGGTCTCCTGCTTCGAGAGTGCGCGGGCGGATGTGGCGGCTGTGGTAGCGACGGAGGTCTTGCTGGTACCTTGCCGCTCTCAGGGCCGCATTTCGGCGGAGCCCTTCAAGCAGCAGCAGGTCGTCGTTGCGGAGTTTGTCCACCTCAGCCTCCTTGAAGGCCAGGACTCGCGGAGAGCCATGAGTGATCTCGCTGGGGAGGACGGCTTCAGCGCCATAGACGAGGGAGAACGGCGTCTCACCAGTTGGCTTCGTTGGCGTGGTGCGAATGGACCAGAGCACCGAGGGGAGCTCATCGATCCAATGCTTGCCGCTGGCCTTGAGGCGGTTGAAGCTTCTCGTCTTGAGGCCCTTGAGCACCTCGGCGTTGGCTCGCTCGGCCTGCCCATTGCTTCGTGGGTGCGCCACCGAGGCGTAGCAGATTTGGGCACCGATGCTGCCGCAGTAGGACTTGAAGGCGCCACTGATGAATTGTGAGCCGTTGTCGGTGATGATGCGGTTGGGCACGCCGAAGCGGCAGACCAGGCTCCTTATGAATTTTACCGCCGATTTCGCCGGAATAGTGCGCACGGGCTCCACCTCAGGCCACTTGGTGAATTTGTCGATGGCGACGTAGAGGTAGCGGTAGCCCCCGAGCGCTCGCGGGAAGGGCCCCAGCAGATCCAGTCCCCAGACCGCAAATGGCCAAGAGAGCGGGATCGTCTGGAGTCCTTGCGCGGGCTGGTGGATTTGCTTGGCGTGGAATTGGCATGCGTCGCAGGACTGGACGATTTCGGCGGCATCTTGAAGCACTGAGGGCCAGTAGAAGCCACTCCGGAAGACCTTGCCTGCAATGGTGCGCGAGGAAGAGTGGTGGCCGCACTCGCCACTGTGGATGTCGTTGATGAGCTGGCGGCCTTCCTCGGCAGGGACGCACCGCAGCGCAACCCCATTGGGTCGCTTGCGGTACAGGTCTCCGTCGTGGAGGCAGTAGGACTTGGCCTGGCGAGCGATTCTCTCGGCCTCTGCGTCGTCTTCGGGGAGGGCTCGGCTCTGCAGGTAGCTCTTGATCTCGTCGATCCAACCAGTGTCTTGCCGTACCAGAGTTAGCAGCAAGCGATCGCCCGAGGGCAACCACAGTTTGGTGCTCCGCTCGGTGGGGCAGGTGGGAGCTCCTCGTCGATGCTGATGTGACCACAGGTTGCTTGACCGAGCCTTGGTGAGCCTCTACTCGAACACTCCAGGCTTCTGGGCTTCTCTTCTTGCTGCTCGCCGAGCAATTTCATCTGCCTCTTGGTTTTCTGCCCGCGGGATGTGCTTGAGCTCCATTCCCCTGAAGTGCTTCTCCAGCTTGCGTACCTCTTCAAGGTAGGCCACCATGTAGGTGTCCTTTGGCGTGTAGCTTTTGTTGGAGAAGTTGACGAGGAGCTGGGAGTCGCCCTTGATGAGGATGTACTTGATGCCAAGGGCGATGGCGGCTCTGAGCCCGGCGAGGAGGCCTTCATATCAGCGATGTTGTTGGAGACCTTGTCGTTGTCCTTGAAGCACAGTTGGACGGCGTAGTAGAGCTTGTCGCCTGTCGGTGAGGTGAGGACGGCACCAGCCCCTGCACTCCTGGCCGCAAGGCGCCGTCGAAGTGCATGGTCCAGTGGCTTGGTGTCGTCCCTCCTGAGGCTGTAGCTTCCTCCTCTGGAAGCTCTTCTTCTTTGCGCGTGTCCGTCCATTCGGCCATGAAATCAGCCAGCACCTGCCCTTGATGACCCTGGTGGTGTCAAACTCCAGCTCGAAAGGTTGTAGCTCAATGCCCCAGCCTGCGAACGCGATCTGTCGCGTTGGGTTGCGCAGGACCTGCTCCAGGGGATATGAGGTGACCACCTTGATGGGGTGACCCTGGAAGTAGTGGCGCAGCTTCCTGGAGGCGATGAGGAGCGAGAAAAGGAGCTTTTGCTGCATGGGGTAGCGCTCGCGAGCGTCCCGCAGCACTGTGCTGACGAAGTACACGGGATGCTCGACGAGGGTAGTCGTTGGTGAGGCAGCGGCTGGCTCCTCTCCAGGCTCGGTGGAGTCCTTGGCGCGGTTTTCTTGGGGCTGGAGGCTTGACGGGCTGCTTCCTTGTCGGGGGGTTCTGGGCTTGGCGAGGCGGAGTTCTGCTTGCGAGGACTGGCTCTTCCCTTTCAGCCACCAAGACCGCGCTCGCCGTCTGAGGAGTGGCTGCAAGATACAGCTTCAGAGGCTCGCGAGGGCGTGGGGCAACCATGATGGGTGGGCTCGCCAGGTATTTCTTCAGGTCCTCAAAGGCCTTTGCTGCTTCAGGGGTCCACTTGAAAGGACCGGACCTCTTCATGATCTTGAAAAATGGCAGCGCCCTCTCGCCGAACTTGGAGATGAAACGGCCGAGGCTGGCCATACATCCCGCTAAGCGCTGCATGTCCTTGAGGCGACGAGGAGGCTGCATCTGCTCTATGGCCTTGATTTGTCGGGGTTGGCCTCAATGCCGCGGTGAGATACCAGGAACCCGAGGAGCTTGCCTGAAGGGACCCCGAAGACGCACTTGGCGGGGTTCAGCTTGATGTTGACCTTGCGCAGGTTGGCAAAGGTCTCCTCGAGGTCCTGGATGAGCGTGTCCTTCTCGCGGGTCTTGACGACGATGTCATCGACGTAGGCCTCTGCATTCCTCCCCATTTGAGCCCCCAAGGCGATCCTCATGAGGCGCTGGAAAGTGGCGCCGGCGTTCTTCAGGCCGAAGGGCATGCAGACGTAGCAGAACACACCACAAGGGGTGAGAAATGCTGTCTTCTCCTCGTCTTCCTTCGCCATCTTGATCTGGTGATAACCAGAGAAGGCATCCAGAAAACAGAGGAGTGCGCAGCCGGCGGTGGAGTCCACGATCTGGTC